>VXAZ01009475.1:230141-305264 GCA_013399875.1 Gymnorhina tibicen | reverse complement strand
CTCTTAATTTTGTCTGGCTTCTGCTTTTAGGTAGTCCCAAAAGGTATCAGTGCCACCAGACACCTGCCTGGTGAAACCTGGTGTTTCAAAGGATTTCTTTCCTAAAAAAGCTGCCAAGGTCCTGCTCACTGGCAGCTCCCCTGGGTGTGCACTGATAAATGGATCCATGGGAGCTGCTGGGGAGTGGGGGAAGGACCCAACCTTCACCTGAACAGGAAGGAGAAATATGCGGGGCAGTGGGTGGGGGAGAGGAGGGGTCTGGCAGCAGGGTCAGGAGGCTAAACCTGAGCCCAGTGACCCTGCCTGGCTGCCAGAGCCTCTGCTGATGGCAGGAGAACAGCAGCAAAAAGAGAAAAATTCAAAGTGGCTTGGGAAACACAGATCAATCCCTTTGCAAACCCAGCCAGTGCCTCCCAAACCGTGTGGTGTTTCTGCCTGCTGGAAGCGTGGGATCATTTCTTAGACAGATCTTAATTTGTGTGTCCTTTAGCACTTTTCCCTGAAAAGCCCCAAAAGGAGAGTTTCTGCTGAAGCTGCCATCCAGGAGTTCCCCTTCTTAGCTGGAGCACATCCACTTCTCCGAGACCTGCTGTCATTAGGTGCCCAGGCTGAAATCCCATAGAAATGCTTTAATTAAAACGGACATTAAGAGCTCACTCATTCAAGCCAAGGAACATTAGGAGGAATTTAAATGAAGAGATTTTTAAATCTGTGACATTTGTTCTAACGAGAAAACACTTTCTAATCCTAAGTGTCTCCTAATTCAAAACAGATTGGAGAGGCTGCAAGTGAAAACAATTTTTTTTCCCTCCCAAAAACACGTCCTGTAATTAGTAGACCTAACTGGCAAATACCATTTGTCTTTTCCCTACAGCTTCCACATCAGCTTGGAAGCAGGAGGTGAAAAGCAGCATATGAATGCACCCACACGTGTCTGTGTTTTGTGTTAGGACAGGTAACAGAACTCATGGAAATTTCCACCACATCAGTCCCAGCATCTGGGGGAGAAACCAATACGGAGGATGCAGGATGCTCCTGATCCATCTAATGAAAGGGATATTGCTGCAGCCAGGGGCTGGATGCTGAGGAGGGGCAGGGAGGCAATCTGTTTGCAACAGAGGAAAAACATCCAGTGATTTGCCAGAGTGGGACTATTTTCGTCTGGAAACACTGAGATAATGAAATGCAAAATAACAGCAGAAAGAGAAGTGTGAAGCCTCAAATGAGAGTAACTTGGGGATGCAGCAAACCATTGCAGGGGGGTTAGACAAATGTTAGAGAGGTGAAATACAATCCTTTCTCTTTTGTTTTAATCCTGGAAGAGACGGCAGGAAAACTGAAGGGTCCGTGTGTTTCACAAATGAAAGTCCCTCACAGTGGAAGGTGACACGCCCTGCTCCTCCCTTGATTGTCTTTTCTTTGGGAATATTGCCCTCAGCATAAAACAGCAAGGCAGGAAACCTGCTGGGTTCTGCTGCAACTTTCTGGGAATTACAGACACCCATGGCCCCTAAGGGCTTTATCCTTTTCCCTAGGAAAAAAGAGATTTGACCGTACCAACAGAAATCCTTCCTCTATCAGCAGTCCTCAGCTCTGCCTGTCCCTACGTGCTGGGAGAGTGCCCTGCTGGTGACAGCTCATCTGTCCCGGGGCTGAGCAGGATCCTCTCTGCTCAGGGCCCTCTCAGGCAGGGCAGGGCTGCTCCACAGGCAGAGCGTCCTCCCTGAGCCAGCGCCTGGGATTTGGGAATGAGGACACAGTATTCTGGTGGCTCCAGCAAATTCGACAGGCATCAGCCTGGATCCAGCTTCTCACCTCCTTTAGACTTTGCAGGAGTCGGCTCCAGAGCTAAAATTCACCGTCAGTCTTACTCCTGTAATGGTGCAAACAAAAGGATCTGGGTACAAAGACCCAAGTTCTGGATCAGGATGTTTGTGGCATGTATCCATCTTTAGTTCCATGCACAACATTAGCTTCCCTAACAAAGAACGTGGTTGCAGATGACTTGATCCTATTTAAAATCCAGATCTGCCTGGTTGCTGGGATGGAGTGGAGGGCGTGCCAGTGGTTCCAGATGGATCATGTTTGCCGTGTTTCCTGCCGGCTCGCTGTAAATCCATGAGCACAAATGGCAGCACAATCCCCAGAAAAACACCTACTTTTAAGCTTGCATCAGTAACCCTGTGAAAGTGTCTTTGTGTTCATCCTACTGAGTATTCACTTTGGAAACATGAAACACTTTACCTAAGAGCCCAATTAAACCAAGTTGGGCTTTAAAGCTTGGGTACTCAGAGCCATCTTCTTGAAAGAATAATCCTGAGCTGGCATAAATGGATACAAATCAATGAAGATCAAGGCACTGACAGCTGGTTATGCTCACTGACAACCCAGCTTAGATCTTAGTAAATTACCTCAAATTCTGTGCAAAAACTCAGAGCCGCTCTGAAACACCTGCAAACACAGAGGCAGAAAATACATCCCTTGTGTCCTGGGTTACAGTGTATTCTGTTACCATGAGCTGTTGAGACCGGGTGTAGCAATGCTCCTTGCCTCCTCCCTCTGGACTATCTCCTGTTAATGGGCCCAACAATGCCTTGCCCCATGACTCACCATCCCATTGGGAGATGCTCTGCCCAGGGGGAAAGAACCAAGCATTCCCACCTGGATAGAATCTGGGGCCTGGAACAGCACCAGCAGCCTTACCTGCTGGGATCCCAGAGGACAAGATCTACACTGCTGGACCTTCAGAGGAAGACCAGACCCTTCAATAGAACCATCACTCCAGGAAGACTGCAGTCACCATTTAATTGGACTGTGACCAACCCCCTGATTATCAGGGGGTCAGGTTTGTGCTCTGACCTTGTCAGTGGGTTGTTTTGGTTTCTTTTTTTGTGCTACTGCATTTATTTTATTTTTCCTATTGAATTGTATTTCTAACTTGGACTCTCTCACTAGTTTGCTTTCAAACTAGTACACCTTGTTTCAGGGGAATTCATTTGCTGGAAATATGGAGTTCCTCAGGTTCTAGGTTCAGAATTTGTAAACATAAAGCATTTAAAGCAATTTGCCAGTTTTTGCAATCGGGTCTCTTAATCCTGACTGTCCCCTCTGAGATCCCATCTGCATCTTTAGGCAGTTTTGTAGCTGTTCTAATCTCTCCTCCTCCTCCTCCTGCTTTGACTCTTTATCACCATGGATGACCCACCATGAATAAAAGATTAGGATGTGCCAGATTCAAACGAAACCTTTGCTTCTGGGGTCAGTGCTCCAGCTCCTGAGCTGCAGCACAGGGAGACTGCTGAGCCCAGAGGGTTCAGCTCCTGTCTGGACCATGTGGATGCACTTCCAGTCACCTCCTGGTCCAGGTGGAGAAGATAACGCTTCATCTGTGAGATCTAACAGGGCCAGTGCTGTGAAGGCTGTCAGTTCTGGGTCTGTTTTCAAAGAGATAACAGAGCCATCACCAGCAAGCCCACAGAAGAGGGATGAAGGCTGCAGATGATGGGTAAAGGCTCTAATGGTGGCCAAAGGAAAAAAAACTAGGATCTAAACATCGAATTTCTGCTCAGGATTTCATGGCCCATTGTGCTCCCACCCTGCACCTGAATGCATGGAAGGGGTCACCTTGTGCCAAAGTGGTGCTGGGCAGATCCTCTCCTTGGATGTCTGGTACTTTCAGTGGGGCTTTGCTCAGTTTTTGCCATGTTGAGAACTCGGACAGGCTTCAACTTGGTTCAGTTTCCAGGGCAGCAGTGGAGGGGAAGGTGCTGATCTCCTCTTTCAGGTGATGCCAGACAAGGAGAGGGAATGAAGCTGTGTCAGGGAAAGTTCAGGTGGGACACTGGGGAAAGGTTCTTTCTCCAGGAGCTGGTTGGTCCCTGGAACAGGTTCCCCAGGGGAATGGTCATGCCAGAGCCTGCCAGAGCTCAAGGAGCACCTGGACAATGCACTTAATCCTCTGTTTAGTTACAGGTATTCCTGGGAGGAGAAGGGAGTTGCTGGTCCTTGGGGGTCCCTTCCAGCTTGAGACAATCTGAGATTCTAGGAAACTCCTGAAAAGCACCTGCCTAAGAAATCTGCCTTGAGGAGACGAGATTGAGAGGTCCTAAGGTCACTTTGGCCGACCCTCCTGATGGTTCGCCTCCCTTTTAAATGCGTGCCTTGATTCCTCCAGAGACTGTTCATCTCTGCTCTGCTGAAGTGGCCTCCAACACCCCCCTTTTCCCTCTGAAAGCATTCCCCCCCCCAGCCAGGTGCCCCCATGAGCATGGGCTCCACCCAATCCCACAGGCCATTACAGCCCTCACTTCAGAGCACTTCCCCCATCTTTAGGTCATTCCTGGGCTCTTCTCCAGGCAAAATCTCCCCTCCAAAAGCCTCTTAATCCCCCAGCATTGGTGCTGGGTCTGGTGCTGCTTGGAGAGCTGTGCACAAACAAACCCAGCCTGACTGCTCCCCTGCTGAAACTCCCCAGGATCACACTGTGAGGAGATAAGAACTGATTTTGAGCAAACTGATTTCTTATCAGTTGGAGGTCCGATTTTGTGGTCTGATACTTTCTCTGGCAGCAGCTGTATGGAAATACCGGGACAGCTTTAGGGGCTGTGGTGGCACTCAAAACAAACAGGGATGGCAGAACTGGGTCTGCTGAAGGGAGACATAAATGAAATTCACCTTCCAGCATTCACTGCAAGTGAAGCTGATCTGCATTTCTTATACCAAGCAAAGGCTACAGCTCGGATGCTAATTTTATCTTGCTGGCTTTGTAGTGTCCTTGATCTTCAAGAGAATTCAAAATAACGTGGAGCAAATGTATAACTAAGTCATTTTAGAGAAGGAGCTGCAAAGTGCGTAACTCTGCTCAAGGGAAACAGCTTCTCTGCTAAACACAGAGTATGAAATCAGATCATGCTGGCAGACTGAACAAATGGGCTCTTTACTCCTCATCCTCACAGCAGGGCTCTTAGGGAGCTCATTCTCCATCTGCCCTCCAAACCCATCCCGGTGGGAATGTGCAGGAAGGCCAAGCCCAGCCTCATCTCCTCATGGCTTGTGACAGATTGTGACAGATTGTGAACCTGCCCTGACACAGCTCCATTCCATCTCCTTGTTTGGCCTCACCTGGAAGTGGAGATCAGCACCTTCCTCTCCACTGCTGCCCTTGAAGTTAAACCCAGTTTAAGCCTGTCCAAGTTCTCAAAGTGGCAACAACTGAGCAAAATCCCTTTGCTGAGCAGACACAGGTGGTTGGTGACACCAGGAGCACTTTCTGCTAAACACTGGGCACAGTTATTGCAAGGGACCCTCTCCACTGGTGTGAACACCCAGCCCTCTCTCCAAAGGCAGGCAGACACCTCTGGGAGAGTCCCAGCAATGCCAGGAGAGGAGGAGTGGGGACACAGACAGTGTGTGCTGGCCTGGCTCGGGGCATTTGCACGGGGAGGGGAAGCACAAGCCCAGGAGAGATGGGCTGGAGTTCTTGCAGCCCTGCCAAGCTGCCAGTGCAGCTCCCAGGATTAAAGCCTGGGCTCCCCTCCCTCGGCAGGGCTCCAGCTGAGGCAGGAGTTGAGCAGGAGCTCCAGGGCTTGATGCTCTGCTCCCAGGAGCAGGATGAAGCTGTGCTAAACTCACTGCCCAGATACATCTGCTGGAAAGGTCCTCAAGGCTTTAGGGGAACAGCATGGGCTGGTACAGCTGTACCTGGCCAGGAAGCAGGCAGAGGTCACCTCAGGGCAGGGGACATCCTCGTCCCTCAGTGCAGGAGGAAAGGAGGGCTCAGACACGTGCCTTCCCACTCAGACTTTGCTCCCAGGGCAGTGCCTGGCACCAAGCAAAGCAAATGCTTCCTTCTAGGCTGCTCTCCAGCCATGGGCCCTGTTTATCCTCACCCCAAATGTCAGCTTACAGGAGGGCTGGGGAAGAGCCTGGTGTGCCAAGCAGCAGTGGCAAAGCCCTTCCCAGGAGCAGCCACAGCTCTCCCAAATTATTTTCTCAGTCTGTCCCAGGCAGAGCTGTCTGGAAGGGAGGAAAAAGGAGATTTCTCCATGTAACAGGGAAGCATTCTTGTCTTTCACTGGTACCAAACTCTAGGGAAGTCCCTCTTTGCCAGGTGAGAGGTGTGGGCATGCTGGAGTGGTGCTGCAGAGCTGGAACAGCCCTGGGAAGGGGCAGGAAGTCCCTGGGCAGACAATTCCCTCAGCAAGGATGCTGTGGGGATACCAGGACACATCCCACATGTCTTTTGCAACTCCTACTAAGCAAAAAAAGGAGGAAAAATTAATGTCAGGTCAGAGAACCACCCACCATGACAGGATGGAGGGCAGGCTCCAGAGAGCTCTTCTGGAGGGAGGTCAGAGGAGAGAGATGGATGTTCTTTCTGACCACTCTCCATGTTCACCTCCACACTTATTTTCAGGGCACAGGGTGGAATTCCTGGGGTGTCCTGTGCAGGATGATCCCTTAGGTCCCCTCCAACTCGGGAAATTCTGTGACTCTTTGAGGTTATTTGCCCATCATCCTCCCTCCTCAGCCAGGGTTGAAGTCCCACAGCCTCGTCGCATCTGCTTCTGACGGACTGGTCAGGACACATCCTTGTGAAGGAGAATACAAGGAGGGATTTAACCTGATGGCACCACAACTTAATCCCCCACCCCTGCAGAGCCAAAGGCATCAGCTGGAGACAGTGGAAGCAGGACATCTGCCAGGGAGTTTAGACTCTGCTCCCTGCCTGTATTTTTTTCCAGCTGGAGATAGATAAAGTAAAAAAAAAAAACCCAAAAGCTGGAGAAGCAGCTGAATTGAAAATAAGAAATGAGCTGAGGTATTTGTTTTCTTTGCTTGGATTTAATACTCCTTGGAATGAAGCAGTGAGAGGCAGATCCTCTGTTCTGAACTCCTCGTGCCAGCCCCACTGCTCTGCCCTGTGTGCCCCCTATGTGCTCTCCTATGAACCCCTGCCCATGGACTGGGATGCTGCACACAACTGCTGAAGGTGAACAATGAGAGCTGCTGAACTCTTCTCTTTCTTTGGCCTCAAATCCCTTTCTCCATCCTCTCTGTGCTTTCATTAAGTGTTTCCCTTATTTTCAGAGCAGGTGCTCGCTCCCGTTCTTAATGAACCTCTCTGCTCACTTGTAAACAAGCCCTTTATTAGCTCCACGAGCATGTGCTTGTTTCTATTTATACCTTTTCCATATCAATATTTGAAAGCACACTCCCCTACGCTGCATTCCTTCTCCGTGCCCTTTTCCATCCCTGCTGCCTCTTTCCCACCTCTTCTTTCTCTCCCAGGTTCACCCAGGCTGATTTAAATCAAACCTCGATTTTACATTTCCCTCGTTCGCCTGAATTAAATAATTGGGACCTTTGTTTCTGAATGATTTGCATTCAAAGACATCTCCATATCCCTTTAGAGGTGGAAAGTGAACACCTAAATCCTCCAGGCATTCTTCTGAGTGCCTGCTGTCCACCTGGCTTTGGAGAGAGCTACACACCTATTTATTTACTGGATTTATAGGGATGGGGCACCTCTCCTATAAGGAAAGGCTGAGAGAATCGGCCTTGTTTGGCCTGGAGGAGAGATGGCTTTGGAGCTATCTTTTTGTGGCCTTTTGGTGCCTAAAGGGGCTCCAGGAGAGCTGGAGAGGGACTTTGGACAAAGGTCTGGAATAACAGGACAAGGGGCAATGGCTTCCCACTGCCAGAGGGCAGGGATAGATGGGATATTGGGAAGGCATTGTTCCCTGTGAGGGTGGGGAGGCCCTGGCACAGGGTGCCCAGAGAAGCTGTGGCTGCCCCTGGATCCCTGGCAGTGTCCAAGGCCAGGTTGGATGGGGCTTGGAGCAGCCTGGGATAGTGGAAGGTGTCCCTGCCATGGCAGGGATGGGATGAAATGGGCTTTGAGGATCCTTCCAACCCAAACCATTCCATGACTCTCTGCTGCTGCACCTTGTATTTTAAATTCCCATTTTATTAATACCAGGAATTACTGTTCTAGTGTGGAAACCTGGGAAAACAGGAGCTGCTTCCCCTCTCCCACCAGCTGTACCCAGGGACAAGACTTCAGCTCCTTCACCACAAGTGCTGGGAGCAGCTTTGTAATGTAAATAGGCACTTCTGGTACTTTTAACAAGCACCTGCTTTATCCCGCTGCCTAATGAGGGCCTGGACAGAAATGCAGTGAAAACACACGAAGGTAAGACTGCCATTTAAGCTAATTAACAGCAAATTAAATTAAACTGACACACACATATATTTTGGGCTCCTGCATCTAACAGGAGGCAATGCTGCAGAGGTTTCATTATTCACATTTCCCATCACCTGCTTTTTTATTTTTCCCCCAGCACCTTCCTACCCAATTACCTGGGGAAGGGAAAGGGAGAAAGGTACTAAAGCCAATAAGATAATTCTCATTTACATAAAAATTTTTCTGTGTTGTGTTTAATAGTCTGCGAGTAACTGCAGAAGAATATATAGTCCATTCTGTAAAAAGCTCCAGTGCACTAATTGAAATTAAATTACATGGAACCCAGTGTCTGGCTCCTGCTTATTGGGAGATAATTCGCAAGCCCCAGCTTTATGTGTTACTATTAATACTGATGGATGAAGTACTGGAGTCACCACAGAGCCACTTCCCAGGTGCAATTCCCCTTCCTCCAGCTCTAGGGGAGCCTAAACTGAGGGGTTTTTCCCCATGAACATTCTTCCTTTGCTGCAGGCAGGGCTGTGATCCCTCGGCATTCCGGACATCCAGCACTGCAGGTTTGGGTCCCTCTTTGCTGCATTAACCCCGGGTAATGCCACTGCAGCCTTTCCTTCACGTTCCTTTGCATCTCTCACAGCTCAATTAATCCGTCTGGGGGACGCTGCCGTCGCCAACGAGATTTAAGGGAATTTAACGCTAAGCTGGCAGGCCTGGAAAGTGATGGCTGATGTTCCCTGGAAGAGGCAAACACCAGGACCTGCTTCCCCGCCTTCCCGGGAGCTGCTGGGGGTTCAGTTTGCGTGGAGTTGGCTCCTCACCTTCTCAACGCGCTGCTAACAAGGGAGCCAATTAGTGCCAGTTGTGATGGGAGCACCTTTCCCACCAGGAGCCGGATTGAAACCTTTACTTCGTTTTGCACAGGCAGAGGAACACAAAATGTTCAAGACTTAGAATCCACAAGTTCTGAGGGTTTAGGGCATCCCCGTGGATTTCATTCTTTGTTTCAGACTTGTAGCTTTCATTAAAAAGAAAGAAAAAAAGCAGAGAGAGCAAAAAGAGAAAGGTTTCTTGCCTTTTTGATGATGAAACTAATTTCCCTCATCTAAACTAATACCAAGCTTTCTCGAGTGACTCCTGCTGAAATGGTCCCTTGGTGATCTGGGACCTTGGAATAACGAGTTGCCAAGGTTGGACATCAGTCCCTGCTGCTGGGGACTCCAGTGCCAGCCTGCCAGCCCCAGCCAGCCTCCCAATCCTCATGACATTTCCCACACAGAGCAGGAGGACCAAGGAGCTCTGTGCTACTGTTCTCCAGCTCTGTAGGATCCAGAGGGAACAGGATAGAGATGGAGAGACCCTCCATCACAGTCCCTGTCCCAAGGGGCTCAGCCAAGGGGTGCCTGGTCCTCAATTCCATCCCATTTCAACATGGGAAGGGCTTTGAGCTGCTTCTCTGCCTTTTGCTTGGACCTCTGCAGGGTTAAAGAGAAGACAAATGGTCTTCTCCCTCCAGGACCCGGTTTCTCAACTGGAGACAGACTTTTGCTCTTGGATGATGCAGAAGGTCCCCTGAAGCTGTGCAGAACAGTTCCACAGGAGGGTTAATACCCCCCAGAGTCCTGCCAGTGGTCCCGCAGCTCTGAGCAGCTCCACGGAGCTTTCCAGTTCCCATCCCAAGGCTTGGGAGCATCACCACTGCCTTGAAGAAGGCTGGACCTAGTTTAGACCACTCAGTCCTACCCTAAAGATTAAAGATCCTCTGGATGGATGAGGTTTTCTTTCAAAGGAGCCATCAAACACAGCTCACACCCCAACAGGAAGGGATCATCTTCCAGCGAGGTAAACGGGAATGCAGGCTCCCCCCGGTGCTTCAGATGAGTCACCAGGCAAACGTTCCTGAGAGCTCCTGTCAAACAGACTTTACATTAAAGGCAGCGTCAGAAGGCAGACAGTGTTTTTCTCAGGACATTTATTAAGTCCTGCAGCTAATTAATCCATGCATTTACGAAAGAAATGCTTGACAATACACAGAGTTCAGCCAAGTTCAAAGAATGAAAGAAAATATCAGATCAGGGAACCGGCACATCTCCTTTGGTCCGTAACAGATCTCCTTAGCAGCAAATCCCAGCAAGAAACTTCTCTATTTTTCCCCTCAAGTCAAATCCTTAGTGTCAAACCCTGTTTTTAACTCAGCCCTCTGAGCTCATGAGGGTGAAAACCCCATGCAAGGACCCCGGGTTCTGCACCACTGCTTTTAATGGGGAAAGATCATCCAGTGCAGTTGGAGATGCAGAACACTGGAGTGCAGAGGAAGCAACACAGAACTTCTTCCTCAAACACAGCAGTTGTGCTTGGATACCTCACTGGTACCTTGGGATCCTGGCTTGTTTGCAGCTCTCCAGGTCTACCACTTTCCCGTTTTTTGAAAGGGGGATGATATTTTCTTTTTTTCCCCAGTCACCAGGAACTTCACCTGGCTGCCACAATTTTTCAAACGTGATGGATAGTGGATAAGGAACTTCATCTGCCAGTTCCCTCAGTGGTTCCTTGGAGGAGGTGGTCCCTGGGTTCACACTGAAAGGGGGGAAATTTAGCCTAAATACTGGGATAGCAACATATGGATAAGGATAAGAACATACTGGGAGCAAATTGACACTGGGCTTGGAAGAGACAGAAGAAAGAGAGGCTGTAACAGGCTGGTGGTTTAAGAAACAGCAGCAGCCACAAATGTAATCCCAGAGCTCAGACTCCATGGGATGAACAGAACCGCCCCTCACCTTCTGCACCCAGCAGGACTGTGCCCTACCTGGATCTTTTCCAGAGGGGAATTGTGAGTCAAATTATATTAATTGTTAGTTCCCTGGTTTTATGGGGCTTCTGTAGGTTCAGTAATTTTTATAGCTGTGAAGTGCAACTTTTGTCAGTAAGCGTGGCCATTTACAGAGTTCTGGCTGGACTGTGTGGGATTTAAAAGCTGAGCAGACACAGGGACAGTGGGAAGGATTACACAGACTGTGCCTCTCCAGGAAGACATGGCCAGGGGTCCCCATGGAGCTTCAGTAAGGAAGGAAAAGCAAAGCCTTACTCTAATAAACTCCTCGAATTCAGCACTGACACCATCGTGGGGTTTTGAGCTACTCAATCTTTCTTTTTTAGCTTCCCAGAAACACACAATCACATATAACATTTGCTTGAGAAAACACTGGCTTCCCATGCTCAGCAGCAGAGTAAATATGGCAAAGATGAATTGGAGGAGATACCAATCAGCTGCTGAATGGATTTAAGAATGCATTCATCCAGCCTTGCCCTGCAGAAGCTCAGGGATGGTGGCCAGCACACTTACCTGGCGTGTGCAGTGTGACTCCCCGGGCAACGGGAGGCAGCTCTGGTGCCTCTGGAGGTCAGACAGACCCTGAGGTCAGGAGTCAGTGCTGGCAGGGCTCTGGCTGTGCAGGGCTGTACCCTACAATGTGTTATAAGCACACAAGGCTCGTTTCACCTTCCCTGTCCAGTTTAGCTGGCAGCCAGGAGCATCTGAATGGCCTGAGGGCTGCCAAGGCCTTTCACATCAGCTCTGCATAAAGATCTCAACAGATGGGGAGGTAAGGGACAGAGTGGATCTCAAATTATTCCACATAGCCTAATTATTTCATAATAGCATCTTTTATGCATCTGAGAAGCTTGGGAGGACTCCTTTCATGCCTAATTGCGAGGCTTTCTGAGAAAGCAATCACTGCTCAGAGGTATTTTCCAAGGATTTTTCTGTCTTTTGCCTTTGTAACATCAGTCAAGCAAACCACTATTGAGCAGTCTCTGTAGTCTGGCTCCCTTTTTAACCTCTCCTGTAAAACCTTGGGATATTATTATCCTTCCCCTATTTGTTCATGTCTTATGAGTGCAGATGCTTATTTGGGGCTTGCATTAGTGCATTCGCCAAACAAAGAGGAGACATGAAAGGAGCAAAGAGAGCAGTTAAGCTGAAAGTCTTTAGGATGAGCTTGGAAGTGACTTGTTACCGAGCGAGGAGCCACCTTTCATCTGCCTTCACCTGGCAGCGCCGGGGAGGAGCAGGGCAGGGATGCAGCCACAGGAGAGGAGTGTCTGCAAACAACCCCAGCTCGTGTGGGGGGGAAAAGGCTCCCTCAGGATGTGCTGGAACACTCCAGCCCTGGGCTGCAGCTCCACAAAGGCTCACACTGAGCAGAGGCGTTTTCACCGTGCCACTCACTGCCTGCGGCTTCCAGGGCAGGGGCGTCGGGGCAGTTCCCATGCTGGGCTCAGGTGCAAACACAGATCCCCCAACAAACACAGATCCCCCAACAAACACAGATCCCCAAACAAACACAGATCCCCAAAAAAACACAGATCCCCAAACACAGCCCTGCAAACAAACACAGCCCCCCAAATACAGCCCTCTAACACAGTTCCCAAACACAGATCCCCCAACACAGCCCTTCCAAACACAACTCCACCAAACACAGCCCTCCTAACACAGCCTTTCCAAACAAACACAGCCCCCCTAAACAAACACAGCCCTCCCAAACTCAGCCCCCCAAACAGACACAGCCTCCCAACAGCTGCTGCCTGGCACCCCGGGAGCCCTGACCAGCACAGACCACCTGAGACAAGGGAAAAGCAGGTTCCCCTGGTGCTCAGGTCACTCAGCACAAGGCTGGAGGCACAGGGAGAGTGGAGTGAGGGGAGCATTGGGCAGGGGTGTGGGAGCATCCCCCAGAGAGCCAGGACATGGTATTCTCCATCCCTGCTGCCAGAGTGGTTTCACAGACCTCCTGGGAGTAAACACACAGCAACTGTGACCTTTGGAAGTGATCTTCCACTGAGAAATAGCTCTCTCTAATCACACCGCCATTATTGGTTCAGAATAAACTCATTGCCTCAGTGGTCAGTGGGAGTTGGACACAGCGGCTCCAGCTTTGCTCCAGCTGTTCTGTGGTGCTGATCCCAGAGATACCCTTTGTGTGCAGGCCAGGCCCGATTTAAACAGAAGGACTAAAGGAGACAGGGCTGCTTGGTCTTACATTTCTGGTGTCCCAAGGGACATTAATTCCCCTCGCAACCAGCTTAATTTCCTTTCATTTTGTCTGGAAACCAGCCCATGGCTCATAAAAGTGTTTCATGATCACTCCTCGGAGTATTTAAAGAGCCACTGCTGCAGCTGAGTCAGAAATACCCAAAGAGCTTCTGTTCATGCCTGACCTGTTTGTTCTCCCCTCTCATCTCTGCAGAGTAACCTGAGGTTGCAGTTCAGTTGTGGTACCACCAGAAGGTCCCTTGTTACCATATCAAACCACACCTTCCATCACACATGGACCACAAATCCTAGCTGGGTTCCCAGGTGAGAGAGAACAGAGTTAGATTTGCCCGTGGGTGTTGGTCTGGGTGAGGGACATCAATCTACTTCATAACTGGCTTTGCTATCTGTATTAATTTAAAAGCAAACCAGTGGGAGATCCCAAGTCAGAACTACAATTGAATAGGAAAATTAAAATAAGTGCAGTAGCACAGGAACCCTGCCGGAGTCAGGGTACAACCTGACAGCCCGGCGGGCAGGGCGCTGGCAGCAGTCCGATTGAATGGTGGCTGCAGCCCTGCTGCAGGGACAGATGTGGTTCTGGTGAAGCAGTGGTCCTGTAGAGGGGTCTGGTGTTCCTCTGAAGGTCCAGGGGTGGTAATGGAGCTCTTCTCCTCTGGGAATCCAGTAGGTCAGGGCTGCCTGTGGCGTTCCAAACCTCAGATTCTATCCAGGTGGGAATGCTTGGTTCCTCCCCCTGGGCAGAGCATCTCACCCTAGGATGATGGAATTTTATGAGTCCTGCAGTGAGGCTTGGTGGCCCATGGACAGAAGATATGCCCCGGAGGGAGTTATCAGGGATGTGTCATGGAAGAGACAAAGAGCCCTGCCCCACCTGGTTTAACAGCTGGTGATGGAACACATGCTTGTGGTTGCATCTTACACTGTAACCTAAGACACTATCTTTAATATGATTGCTTCAATATTGCTTCAGAACCAGTGCACTGTACTATACTGATAGTTATACCTCGTATCCTGTGTAGTAAATAATTCTGATTGAGATCTTTTAGTCTAATTGTTATCATCACTAATAATTTCTTTTTATATAAACAGATCTGTCTGCCATCCTTATTCCTGCAGGACAAAGGTTCAGTTACCTCTGTATAATCCTTTAAACTCCCCCTGAGAAGGACTTTAGAAAGCAAGGAGGGTCCTTGCTGTACCTCCTGACTCAGTGGGAGGGTCTCCCTGAAAAACTCTGTCCGAAGCTCCCACTCTGCCCAGGACACTCTGGAAAAGTGGGGATGGTGGGGATTTCCTCCTGCTGAGGTGGGGAGGAAGCACCAGGAATCACGGCCCCCTCCGATAACCCTTGCACATTTCACATCCAGCCTTACAGGAACAAGGCAGGCAGCACTTTTCCAGCTACATTTTGTTCTCTCGTTCTGGGAAGATAAAAAGCAAGGCAAAATAAAAAACTAAAAAGGGAATTAGAAGAGTGACAAACCCACACTGGTAATGACCCTTGCACAAAACCCAGGGAAGTTTGCTCTCTTATCAGACAGCATCAGCCTGCTGTGCTGCTACAGGACACGGAGGTGTCAGCCCATTTAGATTTCCTTTTGATCTGGTAAACAGGCACCAGATCTGCTGCACGAGGTCACACAAAATCCTCAGCCGGCACCTGCAGCACCTCTGTGAAACTGCACACAGAGAGATGTGAGCCGCCTCAGGCTCTTACAGATACAAGACCTCTGGGAAGTGTTCCTTTGGGAATAGGCACAGCGTCACGGAGTAGCACAGGTTTAAATTTGATGAGGGTCTGTTAATACTCTTTCCATTCTTCATCACACTGAACACGTTTCCTGACCATAACATCACAGGTCAGGTGCAGGAGGAACATCCCTGGGGACAGTCATTGCCTTCAGACTCTACACTGCTCATTCCCTGGTCTTTCCAAGTGCTGCTGCTCTAAAACCCAAAGGGAGGAGAGGTTTTCTTCAGGATTTCTCCTTTCTTGTTTACCTGTTCATTTTAGCTTGGGAAGGAGACAGATTCTTCTCATTTGTGCTGTGAAAAGAAAGCAAACCAAGGTTTCCCCAGGTCTCCATTCCACAGGGAATGGCGTCAGTGCCAGCCTCCGAGCCAAGAGCATGCAAATACACCACAAATGCTAATTCCACACCTCCTACATGGCACCAACACCACAGGAGCTCACTGGCGCTACAGCAGGAGCGGGGAGTTGTTGCCAGACTTTGAAATTTTAGCCACGACCTCAAGACTTCTCATTTGTTCAGGAAAAGCTTCCCATACTCCCAAGGAAAACTCACCTGGCAGGATTTTGTTGGTCCTGTCAGCATCACCCTGACACTCACACATTGCCCAGAATTTGAAATAACACAAGCAGCAGAATTAGACATAAGGGCATGAACAGGGAGCTGTTATGTGTTAAATCAAAGCATTCAGTCACGAGGCCAGAAATATTTACATCAGAGGGAGCTCAGAATAGAAGTGAGGCAGCAAAGATTTTGGCCACTGGAGTACCACCCAGGGCCACCAACCCCGGTGTTTCCACAGCTGATTTTCACAGCCAAGCCTCGGTATCTTTGTTGTAACTCCACAGTCAAAGCACTTCGTATGGACTCTTTTCCTACAACTCCATCGAGGGGTTTGCCTGGCCCAGCTCCAGGAGAGGAGAGCCACCAGATCTGGTTTTGGAGAACACATGGTTGAGCAAGACCTGTGCAAAGCTCCCCACTTATATCAGTGTCATCCTCCACCTTGATAACAACTAAAAATAAAGTGCTGCAATAATCAACTAGATTGACTAAGACAGATGCTGCTTTTAACATGTGTACTGTAATTAACTTACAGAGGGCTAAAAAGCTCCATCTCAGCCTCTTCCCACAGTGGAGGAAGTTTGCCTTTCTAATAATAGGAGCTGGTAACACATGTTGAATTATAAAGTAATGAAAGTTGGTTTTGGCAGGAACAATCCAGATTTGTCGTGCTCCCATTTAATTTCCAAGTCTGACAAGCGCTCTGCTCCCAGTGGACCCGCTGCTTTTCCTGGAGCTCCTGCTGAATTTCTTTCCTCTGGCATAAGGCAGGGCACAAACCCTTCCCAGGAGGAGGGGGGTGCTGTCTGTGGGTGCCCTCCTGACGATGCTGTGCTGACTTGCTCTCACATGCCGGATGGTTTGCACACACTCGTTAGCACCGCACACGCACCCCCTCGCACGCTGCGTGCCCACCCACACGAAACCTGGCCCAGCCACAAGCTGTGCTTCCCTCGGGGTGGCCTCACCCCGAACTGCCACAGATGGGATCGCACAGCACTGTGTGAGCAGCGCAGAAAAGATGTTTCCCTGCCCTCTCCCGTTTCCCTGGCTGCACACGTGTGTGGTGCCAGGTTGTCTTGGGGTGACTTTATGCTGTTGTATCCCCTGTCACTGCTCTATGCCCAAACACGATTCCTGAGCCTTTCTATGCCTTTAAAACTGGATGCAAGAGACAGAGGAAAAGACTGAGCGAACTTTTCGAAACAGTTTGTGCTTCAAGGACACAGAGATTAGCTACTGCTGCTGAGGAGCAGGGGAAGCACTCCTCTTGCTTTTCAGCCAGCTTTTCGGCTCTGTTTCTTCGGAGAGAGACAGAGAGTTGAGGGTTTTTTTTCTGGGACTTCGGCTTTTCCCTTCTTCTCTTCTGGACTTGTTCAGAACCCCAGAACATCAGAACCCCACCGGGGGACCTTCCACCGGCCTGGAGGGGGGCCCCCCACGCCGACCCAGCTCCGAGGAGGAGGAGAGAGACCACACCCACAGAAGGACTCTAAAATCTTTCAGGTTTTCTCTCCAGAGCGAGAGATTTTATTATTTAACACTATTATTATTATTTTCCTGTGTGTTTGTTAAATAAAATAGTTTTTATTTTCTCCTTCACTTTCCTCCGAGGAAAATTTGTTTTTCCCGAACCCGGTTGGGGGGAGGGGTGTTGTAACTTGCCTTCCCTTGAGGAGATGTTCCTTTTGGACATTTCCCTGAATTTTGCCTAAACCACCACACAGGTCCTTCCCCTGCCTCCGGCTGCTGCTGACACGCGGCCGCTGTGCTGGGACCCAGCCCTGGCTGCCAGTGTCGGTGAGCACTTTCTGGGCTAGAACTTGGCTCACAAATTCTCTCCTGGGCCCAGCTTTCAGATCTGGATTCCAGTCACTCTTTGCGGCCTTCTTGGAACCCGCTGCCTCGGGATCCTCTCTGGTCTCACCAGCTCCCTCCCTCACGCCTGACCTTCTCCCTCCCTCTCCGGCTCCCCAGCTGCATTCTCCTTTCCTCCTTGGTCAGCCTGCGCTCGGCCAAATCCCCCCTCTTGGCCGGGATGTGGCAGGAATGCAGTTCAGGCAGCCAGGCCTTGCTGGCTTTGATCTCACCAGCTCAGCTCACGCCCACAGGAACCCATCACAGCAGGGGCTGGTGTGGATTCTAAACCCCAGAATCCACCCTGAATGCCACTGTGGGCTGTTAGACCGTGCTCTCCGCCCTCTTGCTGGGTTAAAAGCCCCTCATGCCCTCTCCATTGCGGTGTCGGAGCACCCTGAGGTGACCCTGTCCCTCTGCAGCTCCCCACTCCTGACCAGCAATAACTGACCCTCCCTCTCCTTTCACATTTGCTGCCTGCATTCCCCCAGGCTCTTGGATGTGCAGAACAATTTGTCCTAGTCTGGTTCCTACTTCCGCACATTAAAAAAACACCTCCACAATAATACTTGTGCACTGTTTGTGTGTGTGCGTGCAGGCATCTGCCACAATCCTCAATCTTGAAGGGGCATCTCCAAGACACAAAAGCACAGCCAGGAATGCACTTGGTCAGATGTGGCCAAAGAGTAATTTTTAAATTTTTCCCCCACATTTTTAAAGTTGTTAGGACTCCAGAGGAAAAGTTTTTGGCCGTGTCCACATAACATAGCATCAGCCTGGCTTCCATCTGTCTCCTCTGAGTCCTGGGGAGGTGAGCTCAGGATCCACCAGGAATTCAACGCCCTGAGTGGACAAAGGTAGGAATGAGATTCCCTTCCTGGTCCAGCAATGATTCAACACGTTCAGCCTTGAATTTGCTTTTTGTAAGACCTGTTGTATCTCTTACCACTCACTTGCTATTTATTTGGTATATCTGGCTTCATGCAAAGCCATGGTCACCCACAGCACAGGACTGAGGGGTCAGTCTGAGGTGATTAGGGGCAGTATTAGTGCAGCTTTGCTTCCACTAAACAAGGAAAAGGCTGCTTTGTGTGTCCACACAGCAACAGGGAGGTCCTGTCCCTGATGTCCCCACTGGGGGCAGCTTCCTGAACCCTGGGTACTCCAGGCTGGCAGCACAGACACATCTGGGGAAGATGGGTTTAGTGACAGGACCCCAGCACTCCTGAGCTGTGGGATAGCAGCATCACGGGCAGGTGAAGGTGTTTCAGTTCATCCTGAACCTCGTTCACTCCCATTTTTTCCGCAGCCTGTGCTGGGTGACTCCTCCAGAGGAGCTGGCCATGGTGGCCATGCCACAGCTGCCTTTTCTCATGGGAGAAAGGCATTGTGGAGAGCTTATCCGAGTCAGAGATCCTCTGTTTTGTGATCCAGAGCCCAAACCAGGACATCCAGCCTGCTGCTGTGCTCCCCAGGGCTTTACAGCTCTGCTCCCACCAGAGGAGTGCTCAGATCTGCTGTGATGCACTGCTGCTCTCACTGAGAGAAGAAGCCTCATGTGAGGTGAGGTGGTCAAATAACTGGAGGAAAAGGTAGGGAAAGAAGCAAGCAGGGCCCTCCCAGCACCCTCAGTACCAGAGGTACCGTTTCAGGTCACATTTGAAACCCAGTGCTGCATTTCAAAGAGGGATACTCAGACTCAAGCTAAGCACACCCGTAATTAAATCAAAGTCCTGCTACTTGGCTTATGGAATACAATGAAATGTTTACAAAAGTCACGTTTCATGGCCTAGCAGTCACCTAGAACAGAAAACACAATGCGCTGGACACTTCTGGCATCCCTTGTGTCACCCCAGCAACACTTGCCCCAGACAGCATTTGTTGTACCACAGCTACATAGGTGATTTTCCAAGGATTATATTTCATTTGGATCAAAAGTTTGTATCTAAACATGCAAAGTCTTTTCAGGTAGACACATGTAACACAGGTGTAACTCTCCCAGCTCTTTCCAATCCAGAAGAGAAGAGATCATTTCAGTTTCATGAACGGGGGTGCCTTTGGACCAAGGGTTAACCCTAACCAAGCCCCGGCTCTTGCACAGGGAGGTTAGATCCATAAAATAAAAGGGGAGATGGAAACATGTAGCAGAGGCTCTGGCTGCTGACTTCTGAAGGTTTGCAAATGCCTCCAGGTGGGGAACACTGCTCTGAACATCCCAGTGATGTGCAGGAGAGAACAGACTTGCAAATACAACATACACACAGCCAGTGCCTGGGAAAATGGCAAATGGAACATTTATCCTTCTGTTTCATGGCTGGACTCAATCTTTGAGGTCTTTTCCAACCTTAATGTATCTTTGACTGTGTCCCTTTAGTGTAAATCATTTCTTTTCCCCTCGCACCTCTCACTGCTCCTCAGCCGCAGGAGTTGAGCTGGACCAATACAACGCTGTGGTTGGAGAATTTTGTGCTTGGTGAGAGGTCACCCTTCCCCTCCAGGGACAGGGGAACAGGGAAAACCCACTCTGCCTGGACCAGGCTGTTTGTGGGATGAGCAGAGTCCAGAAGAGCCCTGGCTGCCAGTCTGAGAAGGAACCTCATTGCCAGAGAGAGGGAGAGGGAGCCCTGTGAACAGGCAGGGACAGGTCACAGCCCATGGGCCATGGCAGAGAAGGTAGTGTCCCTGGAGGCGTTTAAGGAAAGTCTGGATGTGGCACTCAGTGCCATGGTCTGGCTGACAGGGTGGTGTAGGGTCACAGGTTGGACTTGATGATCTCAAAGGTCTTTTCCAACCTAATTCTGTGTAATTCTGACTGTGGCAGACTGGGAAAGGAGGTGCAAAAGTTACTGATGAGGCGAGAGAGTAAGAAGGGGGTGATGTTCTGGGAAACAGAACCATTGGAGATGGTAAAATACCCTGCTGAGGACAGAACCTGGACAAGGATAGCTTGTTCTCCATAGAGTCCCACATTCTGGAAGCTGGCACCTCCCCAAGTGCTCCAATGGAAGGTTGACCTAGGGCAAGGCACTGAGAAATGCCAGACTTGCTGACTCCAAGCCCCGCTGCTGCCATGGGATGTCCAGCCCAGAGGGAAGAGCAGAGGACACACCAGCGTTCTCTGTTGCCTTCTCACCCAGCTACAGCCACAACCCTGACTGCTGGGTTCAGCAGAGGTACCCTTTATTGCCAGATGACAGCATGCAGCAGCTCTAAAGGCAACAAAATTCATCTGGCTGCCTTTTCTATGAGTGTCTGTTCTCAAAATGCAGTCAAAGCCACTTTCAGCTAGTTTCACTTATAAAAAGACCAGCAAACCTGCGAGTTTTACACAAAATGTGAGCCATAAAGCATCAAAGGTTCTGTTGGAGGGTTGGTGAACTTTAGCAATGCCTTTGATGAAAATGGTCTGAGTTTCAAGTGTGTAATGAAACCCCAAATCATTCAAGTTTCACATGGTTGCAAATATTTCTCACAGTTCTGATCAAAGGTGTATTCAGCAGGGAAGAGGCTTTGATTTTGCAGTACAGGGGACGTGCTGAAATTTTCAAAGCCAGGCCCTGGGATTTGGCTGAGCAGTTCTTCTTGGAAGCAACACAGCTAAACTTAGCAAGGCTTAGGGGGAAGGAAGGCGAAGATGCTATGCTTGGATTACTCCTGTTACCCCTAAACCCCTTCCCAGGGGGAAGCTTTAATCCCCCCCGTGAGCCCAGGAGGCCACAAGCCCCAGCAGCAGGTTTGGCTTCT
Source organism: Gymnorhina tibicen (assembly GCA_013399875.1). Classification (NCBI taxonomy): domain Eukaryota; kingdom Metazoa; phylum Chordata; class Aves; order Passeriformes; family Artamidae; genus Gymnorhina; species Gymnorhina tibicen. The sequence continues at coordinate 284,089 of VXAZ01009475.1, read as the reverse complement.
ACAGCTGCCCTCCCTGCACATTCACTACCAGTGCTCTTCCCTGACTTCTCTCTCCTGGCTGCTGACACTGCTGCTCTGTGCACAGCACTTCAGAGGGAAAGCTGGAGTGTTTGGAGCAGGAGGCATTAATGCTGCAGGACTGGCTGCTGACCGACATTCCAGCAGACAGGCACTGGGAAGGGCTCCCTGGCTGCCCCTACAGGATCCCTCCACCACCTTGTGTGTCCCTGGCCAGCAGGAAACAGGGAAGCAGCCTCATCCTTCCCAGTGCTCAGCCAGGAGACCCAAATCCCCCTGGAGCCAGAGGCATATGTAAATGTCTGGGTTTAATATCACTGCTGTGCTGGGAAGTCTTCATTTGTGACAACAATTTCCATAGCAACAGACTGAGCTCGCTGGCAGGACTGGGGTCCCCTTGGAAGAGCAGGTGGAAGGAGGGAACAGAGAAAGCACAAAATGCTATGGAGAAGCAGATATCAGTGCTTATGTCAGCAGAGTGCCAGGCTTCAGCAGGGCAGAGCTCCCAAGGAAAGGGAATTCTCCAGGAATCCAGTGCAGAGGATGCTGTGATGGCATCAGGCTGGGGCTAAGGACACACAGCCTCTGCCCAAGCCTCATGTCCCCACCTTGAGGTGCCCCTGCACGGCCTGGGGCTGCTCTCCCTGCCAGGGACACCTTCCCTGTCCCAGGGGACACGTTCCAGGAGGCAGAGGAGCACTTTTACCTTCTGGGCAGAGGTGTGCAGGGCAGGGATGGATCCCATCCAGGGCAGCAGGTGGGAGCCATTCCCACAGCCCTGCAGGTAGTGCCTCTGGCCCCACATCCCCTCCCTGGCCTATTTGTGTCCCCTGAGGGCAGCAGGCAGCAGCACTGGCCAGCAGCACTGACCAGCAGCATTGACCAGCAGCCTGAGCCAGGATCAGCCCCAGACTCACCCCCGTTCGGACACTGCCTTTCAGCCCTCAGCTACCTGGCACTGCAGAGAAGCAGAGCTTTGTCTGACGACAGCCACAGCTCTGTTACACCACAGATACACTGCAGAGGCTGTTTTTCCTACGAACAGCCCATTTTCCAGGCAGCCTGGCATGATTCTACAGTTCATTCCCACATCCAGTTTCCAATCAGTACAAATAATATGCACAAGCATCACCGAGTCATCAACCGCTGCCCAAGGGGCAGGAACACAGTCAGCTCAGAGAGGGCCGGGGCAGCCAAGGACTTTTTTTAGGCAGCAGCAAGTTTTCCTGGCTAATGTGTTCTGCTTCTTGATAATTTTGTTATTTTCCCTGAGACATTACAGTAAGTGGCCTGGTAGCCCCTTGTGATTCCATCAAATAAATCACACCACAGCAGTTTAACCACAGAGGTGGCACCTGGGGCTGGCACATCTCACTTTTGGGTGTCCAGAGGCCTTGATGCAGAGAGCCCTGCAAAGCCAAGGCAGATTTTTCCTCTCTGTCTACCCAACTCCCTATTTTGTTGGGGTTTTTTGCCCAAATAAGAGGCTCCTGTAATAACAGCTTCGAAGACTGGAAGCCCCAAGGGCAGAGAACACACAGCACCACAGAAATCTTGAGTAGCTTTAGTATTAATTGATTAAACACTTCACCCAGCAACACCAAACACCACCATTCCTGAAATTCAAGCCTCATAAAAGCCTTGGTGCTTCTTGAGAGAGTGACAAATAAGTTGAGGAGCTTTTCTTGCACAGATTCTCTGAAGCCCTGGAGGCTTTAACTGTCAAAGGCAACATCACTGTAAGAATTGGAACTGTTTCCTCTACTAAAGTCAGTAAAGGATGCCCCAACAAGGTTTTAGGATGTCTGTGTGGGTTCAGATATTTATCAATAATTCCTACATATATTCAGTTTTGTTCTTGCTACAGAACCATCCACTTACTGGAACCACCACCATCACTCCCAAAGTTAAAGGGTGCCAGGAAAAAAATAAACCAAAAACCCCTCCAAACCAACCCCCCAAAAAACCTTAAGCACAAGGAAAACTTGATTACAAAGCTTACACATACAGAGGCACTCATTTATCCAGGTTAAATCACACTGTTCCCAATCTCCAACCAATATCCCGAGCAAAAATCATCTCTCCCCTCACCCCAGCACATTCACAAGGATTTTAGGAGCCAACCCTTTATTCCTCGGGAGGGTAAACACTCAGCTTCCTGCCTGATTTGCTGAATTGGGTATTTTCTCCCCCTTCATGCAAACGAGCAGTTACTTATTTACTAGCCTGTCTGTAACGCTCTGGTTTACATGCTGGAATTTACATGATTTATTAAATGAAATAGCGTTTAAAATGGACTCCTGTCAGGGAGATGTCATCCTTAAAGGAGACCGAGCAGTTTTTCCTGGAGACGGAGATCAATTGAGGAATTGCTGCCCATGGCTCCTTGTGTTTGCAGCCGTTTGGAGTCTGAAGGAGCTCCCTCCTCCCTGCCATGCCCAGGTTCGGGGCTGAAGCCTCCTCAGCTGCCTAACCCTGGCGAGGATGCTGGGGAGGCAGCAGGAGCTGGTCCCTGAGGAACATCATGCATCAATCATGAATTCCTAAACAACTGTCCTAAAAATCTGGGAAGGTCAGCTTTAACTCTGTGCTTTTAGTGGCTCTGGGAGCACAACAGTGAGAAATTAAATGGGTGTTTAACCCTTGCAACGGGATTTCTTCTCTTTTAACCCAAGTCTGTTTCTTTTTATGCTGTGAAAATCCAATTTAGTCTGAGAAAACCTTTGATAGTGGTTGTGGTGGATCGTTTGGCTAAAAAGCTTTACAAATGTAGAAAAAGAGATTTAATTTTCCTATTTAATTTTTTTTTTTTGTGTGTTGTAAAACAATATCCCATTTAGGAGGAAACTGCTGCATATTCTTGAGCATTATTCATTCCAGAAACAGACTGTGATGCTGTAGAGCCTGACTAATTCCTGGCTGGGAATTGTTTTGTGCTTCTCAGAGCTGGACCTTCTGAAAACTCAGTCAGAGCCTCCAGCAATTAGCTGAGCTCGTCTCCCTTAAGTGCAAATAAACCCTGATGCATTTAAGGATGAGTCAAAATGATTGAAACTGAACTTCAAATAATAAACATATCAGTCATTGTCCCTTCACTGGATCACACTTGTATCAATCATGATCTTCTCAGCCACCACAGTTCCCACACTTCCCACTGTTTCAAGTACCAATGTCCTTGCGCTTGGCACAGGCGTCCTGCAATCCCTAACTCATCTTTTGTTAGCCAAAAAGCCTGCTAATTTCCTATTTTTGACAAGCAGGGATGATCCATCACTGCTAAAACAGTAGGTTCATTTGTTACTGCAGGAAACGATGCAACTGAATAGAAGTTACACTGCAAAATCTGTAAATAAGAGGAATTTGGCTGTAAAGTGAAAGTTAGATGTATTCAAATAAAAGCAAAGCGAACTTTTGGGCAGTGGCAGTGCTAAACCACTGAGCCAGGTTACCGAGAGATGGATGTGGAGCCTTTTGAACTGAGGTCCCGTGTCCTTTTCAAACAGTCAGTTCTGCTGCCAGTCCTGGCTTTGATGTAGAAATCCTGGAGTGAAATTAGGGTTATCGGGGAGATCAGGCTCGATAATCAGAATGGTCCATTCTGGCCTTAAAATCCCTGGCAAGCTGAAGCAGGGAGCGTGAGGATGAATTTTTCAGCAATGACACTGATGTGTCTCTTCTTTTGCAGAGCTGAGCCGTGGAAACACTCGACAGCAGCGCAGTCAGCCCAGCAGTGCCTGTGGAAAACACTCAGCAAGATCACTGGGCAATATTGCGGGGCTGTGATCAATGGAGTGGGGGATTCTGACCCACTGGTGACAGCAGAGGTGTGCTCCCACCCCTCCTGCTGCCTGGCTTCCTCCAGATCCTGGGCAGGCCAGAAGGAGTGGAACTAATTATTGAGAGAGTGACAAATAAGTTGAGGAGCTTTTCTTGCACAGATTCTCTGAAGCCCTGGAGGCTTTAACTGTCAAAGGCAACATCACTGTAAGAATTGGAACTGTTTCCTCTACTAAAGTCAGTAAAGGATGCCCCAACAAGGTTTTAGGATGTCTGTGTGGGTTCAGATATTTATCAATAATTCCTACATATATTCAGTTTTGTTCTTGCTACAGAACCATCCACTTACTGGAACCACCACCATCACTCCCAAAGTTAAAGGGTGCCAGGAAAAAAATAAACCAAAAAACCCCTCCAAACCAACCCCCCAAAAACCTTAAGTGCAAGGAAAACTTTGCAGGCTTTTTGGAGGCTGGCTGAAGTGAGCCTCCAGCCCGGGGGGATGCACACAACGTTTTCCTCTGTCCTGCAGCGCAGGAGAAAGATGTATAATCATCTGTGATGCATAATCACAGCTAAGGACGTCCATCTGGTGAGATCCAGCACTGCCCAGCTTGGGAAATAAAGCTGTGACTAAACCTGCCTTTAGCTGAACCCAGGCAGTGACGGCCTGAGAGCTCCTGCAGCAGCAGGGGATGAGGACACGGAGTGCAGGATATGATGTGGGAAAGACAAACTTCCCTGACACCAGTCCCTCCTGGATCGTGGCCCGCCCCATTCCCTGTTTAATGAACACTCGCTGAACAAAAGGATGAGCAAATCATTATCAGATCAGGCAAAAAGAAAAGTATCTCAAGACACATCTATCCCCTGCCTGTGAGGCTGGAGTTGCCATTTTTGGTTACCAGGATAATAGCAGCAGTATGAATTTCCACCTGGATGCCGTGTGCCTCAGCTGTGACGTAAATGTACCATCTCCACCACAAAATGGGAGTCTGGCACCTGAAAATGGGGGAATTTAGGTTGGATTTTGGGAAGACATCTTTTACTGTCAGGGCAGTGGGGCTCTGGCATAGGGTGCCCAGAGCAGCTGTGGCTGCCCCATCCCTGGAAGTGTCCAAGGCCAGGTTGGACGGGGCTTGGAGCAACCTGGGACAGTGGAAGGTGTCCCTGCCCATGACAGGGCTGGGACTGAATGGGGTTTATGGTCCCTTCCAACCAAAACCATTCCATGATTCTATGAATGGTGGCTGAGCACCCAGGAAATGATCTGCAGTCAGCAAACATTCTGGAGACTCGCTGGGAGCTTCTCCACCAACCCCAGTGGGCACTGGATTGGATTTGTAGGGTTTTAACACAGTTGCATCCTGCAGTATCCTTTGGGATGCCCTGTGGGCTGTGAGCAATGCTCAGGAGGAGCTCTGTGGGCTCCAACCCTTGCTGACCCAGAGATGGGAAAGCTGAGGAGTTCCTGGCTCAGTCCTCGTGCTCTGAGCCCATAGTTTGCTCATTTTATGAACGTGTTTATCCTGCTCCTCGATGGGGAGTCAAAGGATCCCTCTCAGACAGGTTTCATGTGGGCTTTGCTTGTCAGACCCTGCCTGCAGCATCCTGGAAGGAAAACTCTCAGCAAGGATGAAAGTGCCACCTCAAACAAGGAGCCTGAAGAGGCCAGCAGTCCTCAGGATATGCAGGGCCAGGCATGTGGCTTTATGAGCAGCCTATCTAGAGCATGTGTTCCCCTGGCACTGCATAAACCAAGGCTGTCCTCTGCTGTGGGCATCCCACTGGAGCAGCTCATACTTCAGAGATAGCACTGAGCTGGCAGAGGGAGAGGGAAAAAGTAGAAGTTGCTTTGGACTCCAGCTTCTAACTCTGTCTTTAGAGCTGAACCCTCCTCGTCTGCAAACTTGGCTGGATTTACACAGGGCATCCTGATTCTCCCTCTCATCTGCTTCAAACATGGGATTAGGCAAAGCATTCAAAACCGAGGACAACCACCAAAACCCCCCTTGGCCACTGAATAAACGAAGCCAGGCCTCCAGAGAGTGAAATCAATTCCCGTTAGCATTCTGTGCCATGCAACAGGAGCAATTCCACTCAGCTCTGCCTCAAATGCCACTGTAGGTCACCCTTTGCAGGAACTGATAGTTCCAGTTTCAGCACATTGATCTCCCATGAAATCAGTGGCTCTGGGCAGGTTCCCCTGTCCAGTGCTCGCAGCAGACCCAGCTCCCCAGTCCCTGCGGGTGTGGGGGCTGGAAATGTCACTGCAGTAGGAGCAGCTCCTGTTGTGCTGCTCACACTGGTGGCATCCCCACCTCCCCCAGCTGCAGGACGAAGGGCGGGTTCACTTCCTTCCTTAACGAGCTGATTCCTGCAGGAGCAGCCAGAGGTGCTCTCCTGCAGGAGGTTCCACGTGGACAAGGGAATCTGCTCGCACGTTCCACTGCCAGCCTGGAAACTCCACCCTCAGGCAGAGCCAGCCTGGGGCAGCCCGAGGGCTGTCAGAGGAGTTCTGTGAGAAGCCCGTGGAACGACTTGGAGGGAGGCTGGAGGCTGGATGAGATGCTCTGCTGGAAGGCCAGCGCCTGGCAGGGCCATCCTGTCACCCTCCTGGGGACACTGTGAGCTCCATGGGACACAAGCAGAACCCACAGGCTGAGGAGGACACTTCCAGCCCCTGGAGGGGCCTGAGGCTGTCCGGCCTTTCCAACTGGGTCGCAATGGTGAGACAAGGGAATGCTGCCGTGAGGAGCACCCTGGAACTCGCCATGCTCCTCGTGGAGCCACAGGAGAAATGGGATGTGCAAGTGACACTTCAGAGCACCCACTGGTGTCCCGCCAGGCACAGTGGGAATTCTTGCTCCCAAGGTTGATCTGAATTGGGGGATTTTGCCACTTGGAAGGTCCTGAGATGGCTCCAGGCTGAGGGGGAGCAGGGCTTGGGCATTTCCTGGAAGGTGTGACCAGCCTGTGGGTCGGGGAGGCAGGTCCTTCTCAGTGCTCAGGGAACAGCCGGTCCCAGCTTTGGGGTCAGGAAGGGATTTTCCCCTGGGACAGCTTGGCACTGGCCTGCAGGGGCTTTTGGCTTCCTCTGCCACATGGAGCATCCCCACTTGCCAGATCTCTGCTCCCTTTGGCCACGTTGCTGCCTGCTCACACACCACAGAGGTGTCCTTGTGCCCTGCACTGGGAGGAGGAAGGCTTCTTTTCCCACTGGGTGGACTGGGAAGTGTCCCTGGGGTTCTTCTGCCTTCTTCTGCAGCACTGAGCACGGCCAGGGCTCCTCTGGGCCAGTCTGGCTGGGTGGCTGCTGCTCATGCTGTGCGATGGTGGCATTCCCAGGTGCTCTGCATTTGGGTGGGGGGAAGCTTTCTTTGCCCCCAGGGTCAGGGACTCCACTGGGCCTCACCTGAGAAGTGACAACAACTTCTTCTGCAAAAAAGGTGCAGGAAGTGCATGATCAGGTGAGCCTGTAAGTTCCAGGGACAGCAAAGTTGGGAGTGTTGTAGATAATGGACCCCTGGGACAAAGAGTCACCTTTGTCCTCAGTGAGGAGAACATTTCTCAGGCTGGAGGATCCTGAGCCTTCCCTCAGAAGAAAACTGCCTGGGCACATTTACATGGGCAGACAGCGACAGGACAAGGAGGAAAGGTTTTAAACTAAAAGAGGAGAGATTTAGATTCGCTGTTAGGAAGGAATTCCTCCCTGTGAGGGTGGGGAGGTGTCGCCATGCAGGTAATGAGTGGAGAAGGCTGCAGCTCGTCCCAAAGAGATCCTAGGCTAGGAACTCCCGGCAGTGCTTTTGGCACCTCGCTGTACAGCCCCTCTCCCCCGTGCGGTGGAGTGCACGCTGCCCCGCTCACACAGAGCTGCTGGCTCAGGCGGTACCAGAGACAAAGAGTCGAGGCGGCCCTTGCTGAAGGTTCCGATGTTTATTCCGGCCTGCGCCCACGCAGGCCAGGGAGCGAGAGGGCGGCCTCAGCTCCACGTGTCCTTATCAAGGGATACCCGAGGGGCTGGGGTAATGCACCAAGGACCAATGGGGGTGACCAAGGGGCAGAGTGACCGTCTGGCTGCCGGCCAGTCAGAGAGACCTGACCTGCACAGGGTCACAGGACCGGATGGGAGGAGCTCTGTTAACTGAGTTGTGGGGGTCTCAAACTTCAGAGTTTGTCCACCAGCGGGCTCCCTTTGAACCTGGGCTCTTTGGCCCCCCGGCTATAACAGCTGGTGGTTCAGATGCCACAGCAGAGACAGGCTGAGAAAGCTGGGGCTGTTGAGGCTGGAGAAGAGAAGGTTGAGTGGAGACCTCACAGTACCTTTCCAGAATCTGTAGGGGCTACAGGGAAGCCAGAGAGGGACCCTTCCTCTGGAACTGCGGTGACAGGACAAGGGAGGATGGCTTCACATTGAAAGGGAGGGAATTTAGGTTACACATGCAGAAGAAATTCTTCCCTGTGAGGGTGAGGAGGCCCTGGCACAGGGTGCCCAGAGAAACTGTGGCTGCCCCTGGATCCCTGGAAGTGTCCAAGGCCAGGCTGAGCAGGGCTTGGAGCAACCTGGGATAGTGGGAGGTGTCCCTGCCCATGGCAGGGGTGGAATGAGATGGGCTTTGAGGTCCCTCCAACTCAAAGCATTCCATTATTCCAGCCACTCCTCTTCTTGCTGGGATCTCTCAGGGTGTGACAGATGGAAAGCATTCCCATGTGGGCCATTGTTAATTACTGGGCTCAGCTGACATTAATCCAATGGGTGGGCTCTGTCTCTGAGCACTGAGCACCATTCTGGGCGCAGGGGACCTTTCCCAGTGAGGCCTCTTGGGGGGAAAACAGAAACAAAGAGCAAAATAATTTGCCCATCTTGCTCCTTAGGCAGAGCAGGAGGGCACATGATGCTTGAAAAGGGGCTTATAAGGGGATAAGTGAAATATCTGATGAGAAACCTGCTCTCCCTCCTCCACTGGACACACTGGGAAGGAAACCCAGCCGGTGGAAAACAGAGAGCAGGAGTTGCATGAAGCTCTCCAGCTGCATTTGAGGTGGCTGAGCTGTACTCAACGTTATTTTACATCCTTCATTCACCTGCCACCGATGCTCTGATGGGTTGTATTTGTCAAGCTCCTCTGACAGTCTCTCCTGAAATTTGACCATCAATCTATCTCCTTCTACCTGCTTGGAGCTGACTCCATTTTTCAGGAGCGGTGTGCCAGAGGAACATGCTCTGCAGGAATTTGTCACTTCCCTGCCCACGCCCCTCCGTAGGTGAGCGTGGTTCTGCTCCATCACTCTGTCCCCAGTCTCTGTGAGGTTTCTGGGTACAAAACTCTCTTCCAGAGGGAGGAGTGCTCTCCTGGCACAGTTTTGCTCCACAGGCAGCTTCTCTGTCCTCTGAGCCCTTTGTGTCCTGACATCCCTGCACAGCAATAAGGGATGGACTGAGGAACACAGGGATTTTTTGACTAAATATGTATGGAAAGGATCTCTGACACTTTTGTTATATTCTGACATCACTGCCTGCAGCAGGATCCCTGCTCAACAAACCCAGTTTCTCTCTGTATTTTGGGCAATGCTCCCAGGGATGCCCAGGGTGGGGTTGTTGGGGTGCCTGTGCAGGGCCAGGAGCTGGACTGGATGATCCCTGTGGGTCCCTCCCAGCTCAGGATATTCTGTGATTCCATGATTTTGGAGAAACCTCAGAGTAATCTGTGAATTTCCTGGTATGTAAAGAAATCTAACTTGCTCAGTGGCTATTAGACCTAAAAACTTTAATCGTTCCAGTCTGGTTTTGGCTCCACACAAGTACAGGTCCGTCCCATTCAGACCTTTGTTGTCTTTGTCAGCATCTCTGGGATGCTGTAGGGAAGTCTAAAGGCAGGTCTGAGCTCTCTGCCTTGGCCCTGGTGCAGGTGACAAGTCCAAGCAGCCCAGAGCAGCTCACAGACCACATCCAGGGTTGAAAGCCCAGAGAAGACTCAGAGTGACAAGTGAAAATATTACAAAATAGGAGCTGGAAGTGATTTCCTCCTTTTCTGACCTGTTGTTAATGCAGTTGTAGGGGAAATGCTGAACTCCATTGCTGTGATCTTGGTTTGTAGCAAGCTCTCCAGCACCTCTGCCAGGAATTTTATTTTAGCCTGACAGATTTTAGAATTTAATTTTTGGTGGTTTAGAATTTGTGACCTCCCCAGCTCACCTGAGCTCACGGAGCCCAAAACCACTGTCTGTTTCTCCTCACCACACAGAAGGATATTTCCCCAAATTTCCTTTGGAAGTCTCGCATCTGGATATGTGTGGTATGAAGGAAATAAAGCACTCCTCATGACCATTAATCTGAAGCAGCTCTGCCTACTCCTAGAGCTGGGCTTCAGAGCTTTCCCTCGTGCTTTCCAATCACTTGTGGAAGGTGTGGTGTGGTTTTCATTTGAAACAAATGCTGGCCAAAGCAAAAATATCCCAAGTACCTGGGGTCCTGCTGCATCTCTGTGGCAGCAGGATCACAGTGCTGGATCCTGCTGGATTTTCCTGTCAAACCAGATGGGAGCAGATCGATTCCATCACCTCATGAGCAGTCCAAGTGACCGGACAGGCTCTGCAGGGCTCGGTGGCCTCTCAGCTTAGGCAGAACATGGACTGGAGGCCAGAGATCATAGCTCCGATTTTACTGGGTTTAGAAGAGGTTTTCCCTGGCCCATGCTGTGCCCCCCAGGGTGTGGGCCACCATGGGCAGCTCTGAGCTGGCCATCCTGTCAACCCTGAAGGTGTTGGGTGCAGTTTGATGCGGTGGGGTCACAGGGGTGAGGGACCCGAGTAACCTGGCCAGAATCACCACGGACAGCACCTGACACTGCCCATTTCCCTTTGGGAAGAGTTCACCTGCCAGAGCAGGGTGGGAGACGGCCCAGGGGAGACTCTGCAGAGCTGGCTGAGCCCAGAGCCCCCCTGGGCAAGGATGAGCAGTGACCCTGCCATGGACCAGATCTATTCACAGAGCCTGGATTTCCTTCTCAGCTCCTGCTGAGCCTTGCCTGCTTCGTGGATGAAATGGGGCTCTGGGGCTGCCAAAGCTCTGTGGCTCTGGGGAAGGGGAAGAGGAGGAGGAGGAGGAGGAGGAGGAGGAGGCAGCCCTGTGAGTCCATGCCCACCCCCAGCACAAAGGGCAAGGCAGGGCATGGCAGGGCTTGTCCTCAGTGTGTGCTGAGCTCAGACAGACTGGGACCAACAGCCTGCTTCGTGTTGGAAGTGAAGAGACCCAGCTGCTTCTTGAAATGGCAGGATCCCCCCCATGCCATCCCCACTGACATCAAATTGGCTGTAAAACAGGTGTTTGAAACCTTTAAGTATTTCCTGGCCTGGTTGGAATCTTGCTTTTAATCCTCTAAAATAGTTGTCTAGAACTTAAGCAGCTGCTGGGTGCTGTTTCTGGAGCAGGATGTGCTCTCACCCTCTTCCAGTGCATGCAAGGCAAGGAGCAGAGCCCAGACCAGAGGGCTGAAGGGGTTAAAATTCCCCCATTTGCCTGGCAGATAGATAGGACCCAAATCAGTGGCAAAGGCACAGCAGGGTGGGATGGGCCATCAGCCTTTGGCTGAGGCTGATCCGGGACTGGGGAATGTGCAGCCCGATTCCTGCGGGATGGGGAGCCGGGCGCTGGGAACGATGAGCTCCTTCCCCAGGGCATCCCGAGCAGCCTGTCTGCTCTCCAGAGAAGACCTGGTGGGAGCTGGAACCAGACCCCTAGGGTGCTGCAGGAGGGGGAGAATGTGCAGGCTGGGAAAAGTCCAAATACAGCTTTAAAATGCAGCAGGAGCTGAGTGAGGGCTTGTGCTCAGCACTGGGGAAAGCAACTTAGTGGTGCCAGGTGCCTGAGCACTGACACCGTCCCCAAAGGGGGTTCATTTGCACTAGAGGAAGCACAAGGAATAGATGAAATTATATTTAGGAGAGTCCTTTCAGGCTTGGAGCTTCTGGGTGGCTGGAGGCACATTTTGTTCCAGAGAGGGCAGGAAGCTGCCAAAAAAATCAGCCTCTTGGGGCTTGATTATCGAGGAGGAGTAGAGAGAAAGGGAGGCTAGGTAAGAGCTGAGGGCTAGAGGCTGGGAGGTGGGAGGTGGTCTGGGGGGATCTGCTGAGAATGACAGAGGAGGACATGGGCAAGGGCTGGAGAGGACTTCAGGAGAGGCTGGGGATGGCAAGAGGTATCCTGAGGCATTAATCAGGCATTTGTCTCTGCTGTCTGGTGAACAACTGGTAATCACCATCTCCAGCCCTCTGTCCTGGAGGTCCTGGAGAGCTCCAGCAGCTTTCTGCTGCTCCTCATTATAGCTTAGCTGGAGGACTTGCTGTGGGTCAGAACATCCAAATCCTGCTGATTAACTGTGTGAGAAATCAGTGCTGCTGGACCATGGGACATTTTTTCTTCTCAGCTTTTAGTTTTTATAAGAACCTGGGAGCTGGGGGCATTTGTCAGTTGGCATAGTTAGGATCTCAGAAGCTGGGCACTGTCTGCACATCCTAAATCCACCTCTCGTTGTGTGGGATGCAATTCCTTTTAATGAACTGTGCATGCAAGAGCTGCCCTGCCCCTGCCAGCACAGTCCCTGCAGGTGCTTGCTTATCAGCTATTTTCTATCAGCTGTTTTCAGGAGGTTGCCTGGCTGATTGACTGGGATTCCAGATACCTTCTCTTGACTGGTGACTATTTCAGCACGTGCTGAAATGTGTTTGGGAATTGTGTCCCGAGATGGAGCCCCAGGGGATGTAATTCAGCATTCTCCAGGATGAGTAAAATAGTTGAAATATGGTTATTATACAGATGATTGAAAAGAATCTGTGCAGGCGTCACAGCCTGCCCTGCCCAGAAGTGCTGATGATCTTTCCTAATCAGCCTCTAATTTCTTCCTTCCATTTCCTTCCAAGGCAATGATCCTGCTGCACAGGTTCTTCTCCTCCTGAGTGATCTCTCAGAAGCCTTGGGTGGTGTCTCAGCGGCCTGGGAGGAGCCCCTGGCTTGGAAGTGGCCGGATGACGATCTCAGAGGGATGTAGAACAGGGAAGGGATTTTGCTGGGATCAGGTCCTGCCTGCTGCAGTTCTGGAAGTGAAACTCTCCGACTGACATATTTCGCTGCAGCTGCCAGAGTCAGAAGTGATTTCGGTGCCAAACCTGAGGTGTAATTATTGCTAACAGTGTCATGTTGACTCTGCTGCTTGTAGTGCTCGGCACACAGGTGGGTTCAGTAAACACAGGAAACTAAAGCCAATTAATAATAAAACCCATGGCTTCTGCAAGTGTGTGCCCAAATGAAGTAATATGTGTGAACACTCATTCCAATCAAAATAACAAATTTTCCAGCGTTTTCTGATCCGTTCTGTCCATTTCTCATCAGCATTCATAGAAGTAAATTGTGTTTCTGAAAAGTTCTGTGAGAAAAGGAGTACTGAATATTAATGGGAATTACAAGAAGAGACATGCAGCTGTGTGGGTAAAAGCTGCAGGAGAAGCTCTCCATTGCCCAGCATGTGATCTTGGGGGATTTTGCACAGCTTTGCAACATCTCTGGCAACAAAAGTGGGTGCAAATGTAGGATTGGGTGACTGATCAAGCTCAGTGGGCAATAAATAGCTGATACTCCAACGAAATGAACTCTGGGGAAATCCTTGGCTTAGACCTCTTCTGCCCACAACATTTAGTTAATAAATAAATGATAGATAGATAGATAGATAGATAGATAGATAGATAGATAGATAAAATAGTTACTGAGTTATTAGGGTAGGCAGTGACAAAAACCCCACCTACTGACCCCAACAGTGTCAGGTTTTCACCTTAAACTCTTCAAGCACAACTCGTGAGCTCAGTTTGTGAAGAAAATAGAGCTGAATTTATTACTCAGTCCTATGACCAAGCAACCCTGCAGAGTTTCATACTGGGGCCAGGGACTGCTGCATCTTCTGCTTCCGAGGAGAAAATTACCCACCAACAAACAGGGCAAAGCAGTGACTCTCTGAATAGAGATCTGTGTATTAATACAAGTATAAAAATCAACTGTTTAGGATTCGGGGTTGTTCCCCTGGTTTGCACGAATGCAGATCTCAGCTGGGCTAATGCCAAGGTGTTGTTTCTGTTCCATCCCCTTCTTGTTCTCCCCCAGTCAGTGGGGTGATCATCCCAACGCTGCCTGAGCTGCTGTTTGTGCCTATACTATTCATTTGTGTGCTCTTGATCCTTTTGCCTTAAGTTCCAATCTTGCCCTGGGTTGCTCCTGAGTTTCTACCTAACTCTGAATTAGGGATGAATTTTTAGTGAGGTCTCTGGTCAGCCACCCTGGACTGCTCTCAAGTTCTGGATCTGTGTGTGTTCCCACTGGAGTGAACTCCTCACAAAAATTTTCTAAGGGTTCTTTTTTCCTCTTTTTGCTTATCAGAGAATCCCAGAATGGTTTGGATTAGGAGGAACTTCAAAGACCATCTTGTTCTACCTTCCACTATCCCAGGTTGCTCCAAGCCCCATCCAGCCTGTCCTTGGACACTTCCAGGGATGGAAGAACCACAGCTTCTCTGGCAGAGTTTGTTTCCTTTTTAACCAGTGCTTGTCCTTGACCTCTTTTCCTTATTTTGAATGACAAACTCTTTCAAACTGTTTCATTTTATTTTGAAGGGCTGTTCATAGCTGGTTCCCATTGCTGTTTCTGCTCCTCCTTTTCATGGCCCACCCTCCTTGTATTATCTGAACCTAAAGGCTCCAAATCTGCTGTCTCTGGATATTGTGGATATTGATGCACTGTCGGCTTGGATAAAGTTGCTTGTAAAGTGCTTCTAAATGTAAAAAAAAAAAAAATAAAATTAAAAAATAATAAAAAATTTAAAAATTTAAAAATAAACCCCAGCCAAAGGGGTCCCCCAAAGGACCAAAGTTAATTTAATGGGAAGTTCATGGGAACATTTGCAAGTATTTTCTTGGCTCTAAAAGCTGTGGTTTGTATGTCCTTTTCTCTGCAGGGCCTTGGGAAATAGAAGCAGGATGAGGGACAACCAAATTAAATTTTACATGGTGAGACTGGTTTAAATTTTTAACTGCTTAGACTGCTGCCACCTTTTGGTACAGAACCAGGCAAGCTGTTGCCAGACTGATTTAGGGGGGAAAAGCTTTTTCCATACCTAAACAGCAGTGAGAAGGAATCACCTGGATGTAACAAGAGTGTTATCCCTGGAGCTGCTTCTCCTTCTCCTTCGTGCTCTGCTCCTGACTCCCAGCTCTCTGTTTGCCTGCTGTTCTCCCCCCAGTTGTTTGTGGTGCTTGTCCCCATGATGAATGCAGCCCCAAACTGCTTCCAGCATTCCCAGCCTGCAGGAAGGATGCTCCAGCGTTCCTTCGAGGAGGAGCAGTGGCTTAAATCAAAGCCACGGAGCAGCGGAGCAGGCTGGAGAAAATTGCCTGATGGAGAAAAATGGCTTTTGTCAGAGTGCTCCTGTGTGCTGGCACTGCTGAGCAGGGCTGGGAGCTGAGCTGGGTTCTCAGCCTGGGAGTCAAGGGTTATACACAGTCAGGCTGGGAACACTGCTTCTCCCTCTGTGCAGGAACACAGGCAGGTGAAGTGACAGCGGATCCCGTTTGTGTGTGGTTTTCCTTCCTGCCACTCTGGGTTTCAATGCCTCTGATGAAAGTTTTGTGCAGTTTAACCCAGAAGAGGAGACAATTCTTTTCACTGAGGCTTTTTGCACTATTGAAAGGACACAGGACCTAAATGGAGATCTCACTTTCTTCCAGAAGGAAGTTTCTTGGGGAGGTGCCATCTAGAAAGACTCTTTGAACTTCCCAGACTTTGGGATGAGAAGCTGGAAGTTCAAGTATCTGCAGGGATCACAGAATCCCAGATTGGTTTGGGTTGGATCGACCTTAAAGCCCATCAAGTGCCACCCCTGCCATGGCAGGGACATCTTCCACTGTCCCAGGCTGCTCCAAGTCCCATCCAACCTGGCCTTGGACACTGCCAGGGATCCAGGGGCAGCCACAGCTTCTCTGGGCACCCTGTGCCTGGGCCTCCCCACCCTCACAGGGAACAATTTCATCCCAATATCCCATCTAACCCTGACCCTGGCAGTGGGAAGCCATTCCCCTTTGTCCTGTCATGCTCTTGTAAACAGTCTCTGTCCATCTTGCAGCTCCCTATCCATAACCCCTCGTTACTGGATCCCGTGGGATGGAGGCAGTTCCCTCCATCAGGACATGGCTGATGTCCCCACAAAGCCCCTGTGCAGCACCAGACAGGGATGTGTGGAGTTGATCCCCATGGAAGAATTCCCTGTGAGCTGCCAGGGTGAGCAGCAATCCCTGGACTGCTGGTGCTGGGAGCAGCAGGATGCAGGGAACCAGCAGGTGCCTGAAGGATTTTAATAACCATTGCCAAGGCTGGTAATGACAGTAATTTTTTATTAAGTGAGAACGGTGCCCGTTTCTTTACTCTGTGGGCTCCAGCTTATAACTGAGAGTTAAATACCACTATAATTCTCCTTTACAAGGCATCCAAGATCTGTTTTCACAACCTTGAGTAGTTCTTCCTCACAGGAGGAGAATCCTTGACTTTAAAGACATCCATCACAAGAACGAAGATGCAGAACTTCGTTTTACACCTGCATTGTACAGAATGTGAGCTGTGGGATGGATGCTGTAATTGTTACTTCTGTCCACGCTAGGAAGGTGTGATTGCCTCTGTCCCAGGGTAAGAACAACCTGTTCCAGTGGAAGATTCCCTGCCTGTGGCAGGGGTTTGGGATGAGATGAGCGTTGAGGTTCCTTCCAACCCAAACCATTCCGCGATTCTGTCGCTCTCCGATTCTACAGCAAATAACTGGGAAGTGGCTCCAAAGGAAACCTAGTGATATGCAAAATACAAGATGTCAAGATCTGACATTCTTCACTGCTTGTAAGGAGACATCTAATAACTCATACGTGAAGTTAAATGTCATATCACTCAACCAGAATAATGACTGATTACAAATGTTCCAGCGCACAAAACACCAACAAAACAAAAGGGAAGCGTGAAATTAAATTAAAGAAATAAAGCTGAAAATAATAATAATAACAGTAATGCTACTCTGCCTTGCTTTTTTTATCCTCGTCATCTGGAAGGGTCTTAAAGCCTGTGGGCTGCTCCAGACAAGTCTGACCACACAAACAGAAACCTGAGTTTTTCTAAGTCTTTCTGGACTGGCAGTGAGGCAGACGCAGAATTCTGGGAGAAATGAAACGCTTTTGGAAGGTTTCTTTGCAGTTGCAAGCACTGGAAAATGAGAGTTGGCAGCAATAGTAGCTGAAATCATAGAACTCCAGGAGCTGAATCCTGCAGTAACTCCCAGAGAGTGTCCAAATGAGGGATGTTCCCTTTCCTTCACAACTCCCAGCTTTTCTGCAAGAGTCAAGGAACAAAGGGAACATCCTAACTTCTTAGTTTTTCTTATTTCTGTCTTTGTGTATTCTGTGGTGGATCTCCTTTGAGCATTTTTATCTTTGCTGTGCCTGCAGTGTCCATGGTATAATTTTTACCCTTCCTTATTCTGCCCATTTCTAGTTTTCTTTGGGGATTTGGGTACAAAACACACTTTTCTCTTGTTATTTGTCATATTTGGGATTATTTACTCAAATGCCAAGTTGTTGGGTTTGGTTTTCCCTGGTAACTTTGAAAAATAGTCACCTGCAGAGTCTTAATATGCCTCTGGAACCGATGAAAAAAAGGTGGGTTTAAAAATTGTTTGGTATCTCAGGTTGCAGTAAATAGTGAGTTTGTTCCCTTTCCCGTGCCCTTGGTGAGTTGTGCTCCTTTTGAAAAGTAACAAAGCCAGGTGGTATTGAGAAAAAGAACATTTCAGAAATCACATAAGGGCAAATTCAGGGACTACCCTGAGGCATCAGAAGCCTGTCTCCTCCTGCCACGTGCTGGGATCCCAGCCCCAAAAGCAGGGATCCCAAACTGGGATCCCCTTTTTTTTTTGCCTGGAAAAACCTTCTCCCTTGCCATCCACTTGCAAAGAATATTTCTTCCAGGGCAGCAGGAACTGGGCTGGGCTGGCTGCAGGAACAGAGGGAGGGGAGCATGGTACACACCCTTCAGCAAAAACCAGCTCACACCTCACACTGCCCGTGGCTCCCGAGGGCCCTTTCTTTAGGAGAGGCACCTCACAAAAGGTGCCCAGGGCAGGTTCCTGCTGCCAGCAGTGGCTGCAGTGGCTGTGAGGATGTTTTCACACGTGTTGGGCCATGCCACACCAGTAGTGAGTCAGAGATGGAAAGGGCAGAGCTGGCCCCAGGTAGGATTTTGGGTGGCATCCAGATGCACAGGGTGGCTTTGCTAGGGGATGGCTGGGGGGGATTGCACCAGCCTGACTTGGCCTGAGACTCCTCCCTGACGTTGTCCCGTCACAGGAACAGCCAGCAAACTCCACAGTTCTGGCCTGGCTTCTCCAGTAACGTTTACTTCCAACCCTGTGAGTTCCTTTCACATGAGCAATCCACCCCTTCCTTCAGCTGTCTGTGTGCCAAAGTTCTTTCTCCTGGGTGCTCCTATCCCATTTCTGTCACTATCAGAAGGCATTTCCCCCCGGCTTGTAGGGTCACCTCTTCCTTCCTGGCTCTTTCCCTCCTCCAGATCCATGAAACTCACTGTCCTAAATCCCTTCTCCTCCAAGAGAGGAGGCTGCATCCTTCACTGCACTTTCCAAAAGCCAGCTGGCTACAAGTTCTTGCCTCTCCAAGGGTCGAGGAGTTTTCACCAGGGGCTGGCTATTCCAAGAACTTCGGCTGCATGTCCCAGGGCAGAAAGAGGAGAGGAGCAGCTGGGAGGAGGAGAGGGAAAGTATTGCAAAATCCCATCTGGCAAGCCAGAATCCAGAGGAAAAGTGGTGAGAGGAAAGGCTTGGAGGTCAGAGCAGCCAGAAAAACCCCAGGGCTTTGACTTGCAAGGTCCCTGTGATCATGAGAATCTGTATTTTGGGCTCCTGACCTGAGTTTTCTGAAAGAAACAATGACCAATTGCGATACGATGCTGTCTGAACACAAAACCAGGGTGGGAAATCTATTTCCAAGCCTCAGCTGTTGTGTTCTGTGCTCCTGTAAAGCCCAGGCCCTGATCATCCAGGTTCTCTGGGAGCACTGTGTTGTTTGGAAATCCATGGAAATCTATGCCCAGAACAGAGTTTTTTAGTGAGGATCTTCTGGCAAAGGGACAATTTCTAGGAGCTCTTGTCTTGCTCAAGAAACACAGATGGAGGTTGACTTCACCCATCATGAAATCAATCTTTAGTATTTCAGAATCACCCCCAAAATTTCTGTGGCTGTCTTCTGTAAAGTCATGTAGGATTTTATCATCATTTACGTGGAACATTATTATTGTTATTTGCTATTTCCTTCTCCTTTTCTCTGCCACGAGATGATCAAAGCCAGAGCATCCTGCCTCCAGCCCATTCATTTCCTGCTTCTTTTGTAGTCCCTTCTCAGCCTTCACTCAGTGGGTTGATCCCAGTGGGCACAATCTGTGTCACGGTTCCACGCGGGGCCCTGCTGAGTCCCACTCCTTCCCTCTGTTCTCCTGCTTGCAGAACAGTTTCTCACCAGAAGCACCTGCAGGGTGAGGTTTGCCACCCCTGCCCCCAGAGTGACCGCACCGCTCTCGCGCTGAAGCACAGAGATGTTTGTGCACACAGTGTTGAACTCGTGGTGAGGGGCATTTTAATTTTCCCTCAGAGCTGGTGCCTCTGCGGAGCTGTGCTGATCTCAGCTCACAGTGTGGATTACGACTTTCATAAACCAACATCATTTTTCCACAAGAAGCCCCTGCAACAGCATCTTGACCTTGTTCCTTCTCCTGGCCCCACACAGGGAGCGCTTTCAGAATTCCCTGTTTATACCTGGCGATCACCTGTTCTCATTAATGAAAAATCCTCTTGTGGGAACTCCTAACAGGAGGCAGCAGTGTTTGGAAACAGAAATTACAACGTGTACTAAATCATTCCAAGTGAAATAGTGCACCAAATAAAGTAAATGCATTTTATTGTTGCCTCATTAGAAATGCTTAA
This sequence comes from Gymnorhina tibicen, assembly GCA_013399875.1. Classification (NCBI taxonomy): domain Eukaryota; kingdom Metazoa; phylum Chordata; class Aves; order Passeriformes; family Artamidae; genus Gymnorhina; species Gymnorhina tibicen. The sequence continues at coordinate 264,224 of VXAZ01009475.1, read as the reverse complement.
TCACTTCCAGCAAAGTACAGTGGGTGCAGATATAAATATCAGATCCCTGTTTAAAAAGTCTTACGGGAAAAGGGACAAACCTGCAAATTACCACGAGCTGTAAACTCGGGGGCAGCTCAGCAGAGGCTGCCAGAGCATTCCCTGGACTCTGGTATTTATTGAAGTTGCTGCTTTGCTGTTACAGACAGGGAACTCGGTGCCCTGACCTCAATTCCTCACTGTCACGCCGGTCAAGGCTCTGGAGAGAAACAGAAAATTGTATTGATTATGCAAAGTGTTCATAAAGCACATTTTTATGAGGCAGGCCTGGATGCACTAAAGCAACGGGCTGCTGGGATTTAGTTGGAAACTGGAGCATGAGGAAGGGTGAGGGGATGGACTGGAGCCATCGCAGCTCCAAACCATCAGCAGTGTCTCCCCTGGGAGCTGTGGGTCTGGTGTTGCACATCCTGGTTTGGTGGCTGGGGCAGGCCTGTCCCTGACTGGTTGTACTGGTTTGTGCTGGAGTCTGTCACTCTGCTTCACTTCAGCCAGGACCGAATTTCTGTGGGAGCAGATTTCCTCCAGCATTCCTCGAGGTAAACACTAAGCTCAGGAGATCTTGGGAATAACTTCCAGTTCCCAGTAGGGAAAGTGCGGCACACTTGGCATGGATTGCTCAGGGTCACCCAGGGACACAAACACAGCTCCCACATTCACTATCCCTGGAACCAGTGCTCGATTCCCTGGATTCAGTGCTTGGCAAGTACCTGGAGCATGCTAGCAACCTGGTACAGCAGAAGAGCAGGCTCCAGGGAGACCTCAGAGCCCCTTCCAGGGCCTAAAGGGGCTCCAGGAGAGCAGGAGAGGGACTTTGGACAAGGTATGGAGGGACAGGACATAGGGAATGGCTTCCCACTGCCAGAGGGCAGGGATAGATGGGATATTGGGATGAAATTGTTCCCTGTGAGGGTGGGGAGGCCCTGGCACAGGGTGCCCAGAGAAGCTGTGGCTGCCCCTGGATCCCTGGCAGTGTCCAAGGCCAGGCTGGACAGGGCTTGGAGCAGCCTGGGACAGTGGAAGGTGTCCCTGCTATGGCAGGGGGGGCACTGGATGGGCTTTAGGGTCCCTTCCAGCCCAAACCATCCTGGGATTCCGTGATTCTATGGAAGGGTCGTTTCCCACGGCGTTGAACTGAAGCTCTCCTGAGGCTGGTGCAAGGCCAAGCACTGCATTTGTAATTTTCTCTTTTATTCGAAAGGCTCAGAAGGAGGAAAACCACGGCCAGAAGCAAATCCCTGAGGCTGGGCAGGGCCTGTCCTTGGTGAGCCCTGTGGTACCTGATATTCCCAGGTCCTGGAGTTCATGGGACCCCACAAAGCTTTGGGTTATTACTGAGAGGCCACAGCAGGGTGGGAGGAACCCTGCAGTTTATCCAGCCTGGTTTTCCTGGGAGTCTCCACATCATTAGGGGGCACATTATGGAGATCTTCATGGGTTTGTAGCAGAGAAAGATAAGCAACTTGATAAGATTTTCTCTGCTCTCCAGCGCAGAGGTTTCCTACCAAAATTGCTCTCAGGTGGGGCAGCATCAGATGAAACTAAAATTTAAAATTAAACTAAAGGTAATTAAAATAAAAATTAAAAATTAAATTAAAGTTAATTTAGAATTAAAATAAAGAGAAAATTGAATTTAAAAATTTAAAAAGCACGTTTCACTCTGTAAAATGCCATGCTACAAGAACAGGCTGGACAGAGCCCTTTTCAGTAGCACTTACTGGGAATCTCATGTCAGATTTCTGTGACCACAGCAGACCCCAAAAACCAACCCTCACCTGGGGCTGGCCTTGGGTTACACAGCTGGGCTGTGCCCGAGGATGGGCAAACCCTCTGTGCTCCTGCCAGCTCTGGGGCTGCTGAAATAAAGATTTTACCAATGGAAAATTGTGTCTGAAATGGCACAACTGAGAATACAAATCTGGGATAAGGGAAGGTGATGGGAAGTTGATGTTGTAGAGAGGGAGATCTCCACCACGTTTTTCACATGGAGGTCTCCTCTGCTTTTTCCTTTGTCCTTTCCTGTTTGTTCCTTTCCAACCGGATCCTGGTGTGGGGGATTCTTGTGCTGCTCCTGTCTCACCCGTCTGTGGGTCTGAGGACGCGCCTCCAATTGGGAGGATGTGCTTTCAGTTGTGTTTTTGTGAAGCCCTTTGNGAACCCAAGTGGGGGAAGGGGTGATTTGTAACCTGCCTTCCTTCAAGGAGACGTCCCTTTTGGACGTTTCCCTGAATTTGGCCTAAACCATCACATATGGGTAAATTAACTTTGATCTCCAGCTGCTAAATGAAAGGGTTTTGCCTGGATCGGATGGGAAAAGTTCCCTTAAATAACTGGGATGAAGAGGAAAACAAGGCTGGTAGGGGACAGTAAAACTTCTGACTTCAAAGAGGTCGAAACACAATAAATCATCAATGCAAGGTCAGGGTGAGGAGAGCTTCCCAAACATTGAGGTGACAGGGGCTGGAGTGAGACCAGACCTCAGTGCAAAAGCTGAAATGAGAAATGTAAAAACAATTACTGTTGATAATCTTTTCGGTATAAGCTGAATTTCTGCTTTTACTATGAGACAATGTGAAATAATGGCAAAACCTCCTTATTAGGGACAGGTGGAGTGTGCTTTCCTGGCTCTGTCCATGAGGTAGTTGATGTTTGCATCCTCACCTGCCTGAGGACAGATGAGCTGCTGCTTTATCCCCTCCTTGCTTGCTTTAGTCCTTTTCCCTCCTTCTTGTCTCAGTGCCCATAAATTGGTCCCGTAAAGAGTGTGTTGATGTCATTGATGTTTTAATTAATTCTCCTGATTGCTAAAAGATAAATGGGACTGAGGCAAATGTGTTGGTTCTTGCCAAACAGGCAGCTTGGTGCAAGGAGAATGTGGGGGATGGAGATGTGAATGTGAGATCCCTGAAGAGATGGGTGGTGTAGATCCAGACCTGGAAAAAGACATGGAAAAAGCAAATTTTTTTTTCTGAGCTGCTTCACGTTTTGGATGGGTAATTTTGCAGGAGCTGGAGGTTTTTAAGGACTTCTAGGAGTACTACGAGAAGTGGCCTCTTCAGAGCTATTTCATTTTTCAGCCTGCCTGGATGGAGGCAAAGCCCTGCTCTCACTAACACATAACCATCAGCTTTCCGAGCAGAATTAAATCAGATGAGATCCTTGTATCAAATGGAAATGTATACACAGGAAAGAGTCATCAGGCAGTGATCAGGGAGGAACTCAAATAATTTGGCTTTACTGAAGTCCTTCCTTCCTTCCTTCCTTCCTTCCTTCCTTCCTTCCCTCCTTCCCTCCTTCCCTCCTTCCCTCCTTCCTTCCCCTGACCAAGGTTAAGAGCTTCTTTCTACCCACCTTAGCTTTGAATAGCTAAGCACCTTTTTTTCCTCCAGAAGGTGCTTCTAATCAGCAAAGAATGCTATTTCATGGTGGGAGATGCTCTCGTGTGCAGACTGTGTATCAGCTACACAGATAAAAACATATTCTGGCTAAGAGTATTGTGGTTTAGTTGGGAAATGCCTGCTTGATTTCACTGAGTGTCCTGCTAAACAGCAATTTCTGTGCAGCAGCAGCCAAGGCGTGTTGGGGAAAGCCTTGGCTCCCGCTCAGATCTGCAAAGGAGCACCAGCTCAGTGGAGCAGGGGGTGGGATTTCACCCAGCTTGGTGTGCTCACCCCTCCCAGCAGGTTCAGATCCATTTAACTGAGCTGCTTATGTTATACTGGGGGCAGGGAAAGTTGTTTACAAGACAGAAAGAATTGTTTAACAACAAAAAAATCAGGTTATCAAGTTACCAAGAAAGATGGGCTGAATCCAAAGCTTTTATTGGCACCTCTGTACATTAGGATTGGGGATATTCCTGAGCTTGGATCTGAACCACGTCCTGGTTTGTGTTTGAGGAAGCCCCTGAGGTTTTACCAGAACAGCTGCAAAGGGCAGGCACTTGGGGTCATTTTATAGGTGAACTGATTCTAACCGGGGCATGTGGATCTCACTTGAAAAACTTGAATTCAGTGTCCCAGCCCCTGAGCACCCTGGAGGAGTCTCAGCTCCCACAGAGGCATCTCGTTGGGGTCGGTTTTGTGTGATGTGCAACCAAGGACATCAGCATGAAGCTGTGCCTTTGGAACCCCAGGAAATGCAGGCGTGCTGTGCCCCTGGACAGGCAGCTCAGCAGTTCAGCTTTGCTGGTAGCAAACCTTGAACCAATTAAGCCAACATCAGGTTTTTAATTGCCTTGGTTAAACTGGTGCAGCCCTCGGTGTGCGCACTCATAAATCAATTTAAATGCAAGCTGTAGGAAAATTTACATTAAAGCAGCACTTCACCAGACTGCCTTTTAAACAAAAACAAGCACGGAGAGGAAACAATTCCTGGTGACCCTTTTGAGGCTCCTTGGGATGCAGGACTGCGCTCCAGCATGGGCTGTTCTCTCATGGAGCTACTGCTGCAGCTGCTGAATGTGGAATCAGGAGCACAGCCTGCCTTTAGGGAAGGGACCGGGCCAGCCAAAGGTGCCTCAGCAGCAAAATGGGGAAACAGGAGCTGCTGGGCTGTGCCCCAAAGCATCCCGTGGTAACACCCCACAAGCTACAAGCAGGTGTAAATCCCTGACCACGTCAGCTGTGCCTTGGCACAGCCAGCTGCAGATTGCCTTTCTTTCCCAAATCCTGCTGCTTTCACCTCAAGTCTCTTCTAAGTCCGGCTTTGATTCAGTGATTTTATCCTCGTGAAACTTTCTGGGTGGAAAGGGGAAACTCAGCCTTTCTTCTCTGCCACTCTCCATTAACCTGAACCCTGCATGGAGTTCCCCCCTCAGCCCCCTCGGCCCACCTGCTCTGGGGGACTTCTCATGGCTCCTTGGGGAGAGAAGCAAGTGCTCCAAGCTCACAATAAAGCCATGACCATCCCTGGGAAGGGGAAAAAAGGACACTTCTTTGCTCCTGCTTCCACCTGCAGAGACTCCACATGCTGGCTGTGATGGGGACTCTGAGTGAGCCTCCCCAAACCCCACAGTTCTCACTCCAGCTCCTGTTTTCCTTTGGTTTTCAGGGTTTTGTTCTTAATCAGGGAAGAATAAACACAGCCACAACAACTTGGGGAATCTTAAAGCCATGACTGCAGAGTCACATCGCTCTGGCTCCTACCCTGGGCACAGCCCTGCTGGCAGCTGGCAGGGACAAGGCAAGAGCAAGAGCAGCCCATGAAAAGCCTCGTTACTCACACCTCAGGAGAGAAGTTTGGAAGAGGAAATGTTCTCCTGAAAAGCTACTGAAACTTCTCAGGGCAAATGTCTGCGTAGGGACCCCCCAGCAGTGAGGAGTTCTAACACCTCACAGCACTGCAGGCTGTTGTTTTACAGGTGTGTTAGTCGTCAACAGCTCTTTTTTTGACTATTAATCCTGGTCACATAAATAATTTCTGCAGAACAGCACAGTGAGTACACAGCAATCTTGCATTCACTGAAGTCTCCAGGGCTGGAATTCCTACAGCTGGGAAGCAGCTGCAATGTCTCCTTAGCTGTTGTGATGCTGAGCTGTGGGATCATTAGATAATGATCATTTAATGATGAACTTCTAATACCTGGCTATGATAATAAAAAACTTGCATCCATCTGTGCCAGAGAGCACACCCTGGCTCTGTGTGGCTGCATGGGAAGCACAAATGAGTTATTTACCACGAGTGTTGCGAGCTGTTGTAAGAGCCCTGTGTGACCTGGAGTACACAGGGCCGGCTGTAACAGCACGGTCCCTGCACCATTAAGTGGAACTTGCCTGTGTGAGTGATCCCAGAGCAAACTCCCCTAAAACCCCCGTGCAGGAGGGGACAGACAGGATGAACAAGGCGAATTTAGTCCTGCATGTCGGGTGCTTTGATTAAGAGACAGTGCCTTGAGGAGTGATTTGGGTTTTGGAACATACTGAGCATCCTGGAGGTGGTAGATGAGATATTGCAGATTTGCCAGATTTTCTCAATTGGATTTTGGGTGGGAGCTGGTGAGTAAGGATGCACTGGAGGAGGGTGCCAGCCCCATCAGCTGTGCTAGCCTACAGGAGCAGGAGTGGAGACATGGAACAGAAACCTCCGCTAGAAAATGCAGAGGATTAAGGATTAACTCATTGCTGCCTTCTGACTTAGTTTTGAATTTCTCTGAGGTGTCACTTCATTCCCCACCCATCCTTTTCCTCTGCCTCATCCACTGGGTGTTTTCAGGCGGTTATTTCAAGGCTGGAGCTGGGACTGTACCCAGGGAAGGGAGAAATCTCCATTCATGTGAGGACAGCAAATACTTGCCAGAGTTAGGACAGAGCTTGACTTGTTCTGGTCCAGAAGGAAAGGAAAAAGAGGCATCTTAAAGAAAACATTGAAGTGCAGGAGGTCCTTGTGCACAGAATCTTGTGTGAGAAGCCTGCAGGTGAAGGTGGGCACTGAGTGCAGAGCTGTAACTCAAGGACTTGATCACAAAGCCATCAAGCAACTGTCTTTTATACTGATATCATCTTTGTGTATTCTTCCTCTCCTTCTCCCCCCTCTCCCTTAATTGGATGTCAGCCACGTGGCAAGGTTATTCTGTTAGACAAGCTGGGAAATGACAATGACAGGATTATAATTAAGTGCCAGGACATGCAGCCAACACAATTACCATGCTGTTATTACACTGGATGATGCTCTAAAGAAGCTCATAAAAACACTGTAAAGAATATAAATCATGGGACACGTGTACAATTGGGGAAGAAAATGTTTCCCCTTTTGCTAAAGCCCAATCAGGGCTAGATAAGCCCAATGAAAGAGATGTTTCCTTGCACTGACAGATCCCTTCTTTCAAATGACTCCAGTAGCAAGCAGTGCTTCTTTTTATTTCGGCTTCAGGTGTGGTGCTGCAAACCTCAGCAATTTTTAAGCTGGTATTTCCCCTCTGCTTTCAGCCAGTGCCTTCCTCTGTACCTGCACCATTGTCGCGTGTGGCCAAATCTCACCAGTTTTCTGGCTTTTCTTGGCTTTGTGCAGGCATCTGGTGCTGCTGGCACTGCTGTCCTGTTCTGCTGATTTTCTGGGTTTTCTTCCTCATAAAGTGTTGAACTAAAGGCTGAATCTTCTCGCTGAAGGCAGGACACCTGGGGGATTCCTGTGAAAGATGCCACTTACACAAAACCCCGATTAATAGCTGTAACTCCATGCCCTATTTGCAGTCCTTTCTCCTTCAGCTGAACGGTGAATTGGAAGGTTGTGCTTGTCAGCTGCTGACCTTCGACGGGAAGCCCCCCAAAACCGGCCGGGGCCAAAGAGCAGCGAGAGCCGCTGTGCTGCTGAAGCTGTTTATTGCATTCCCACCGTTTTCTGAAGGCTGAGTTCAAAGGGGTAAATGCAGAAGCCAGGCAGCAGCAGCGGCGGCAGAAGCAGGCAAGCAGCAAGCTGTCCCAGGTGTTGGAGTTCAAGATGGAGGCTCCCAAACTCACTGGGACCCCCACTATATTTGTTAATTATCCAATAGAAGAGGTACACAGCTCTAGCTTTTCTTTCTTAACCTATCCTGTTCTGATTCTAACAATCGTAATTTTACATAAGCCTTACATAGGAATTACTCAGATTTGCGTGTTTGGCTTTTATCAATATTTTCTGTTTATATGGACACCCTATCTAAAAAATGGGAACAGTACAGTTCCACCTATATTTTGTCTAAAGTAGAGAAATTCTGTGAAAAACAAGGCTGCTGCAGTAAAAACTGCATACAGGGTCTCTTTTCTGCAGCTTTTAAAACTTAAGGCACTTAGCATATATTTCTACCAAAAGCTAAAATTCTATTTTTCTACTTCCCTTTGGTATGACTTCATGTATCTCAGCTTGTCCATAGGCCCTAATTCAATCCCTGTGCCCAGATTCTCTTCTGGGCCTGAATCTTGGGGAGTTCTCACTCCAGCAGTCAGCGTCTACCTTGAGTCAGGAAATGCTGACATTCACTTCAAAAGAGAAGCTGATCTGTCAGTCAGATCCTCGGCCTCGCAGACCTTTGGGCTGGAGCTGAACTCCTCTAAAAGCCCAAACTTCCCAAAGCAGGGCTGCCCAGGAGCTCTGATGCTCCCGTAGCCAAAGGCCGTTCTGCTGAAGCTCGGCCCCGTTGCTGTTCTGACAATATTTTTGCTTCGAATCATCTTCTCCTTAGAAAGCTGCCACTCTGGTATCTTCAGAAAAATGACAACCCCCTTTTTTTTTTTCATCTTTTAATTGGCATGCCTTGCTGCTGTACTGCACAAAGCTGAAATTTCTAATGGTCAAATTTGATCAGTTCGAAAAACCCAGTGCTTTGAAATGAAGCGTAAAAGAACTTAAATTGTCTCCACTGCTTGTTTTGATGTTTGATCTAAACATTCTGGTAATTTGAACGATTTTAGGCTATTTAGGGATTTGAATTCCTGACTAATGTGCTGAATTCACAGCCCTTGAAGTGCTTGTGGTAGCTCAGGTCTGCTCCCAGGACCTCCAATACCTTGCTTCCTTTCAAGGCTGAGCAAGGAAAGCTTGGGTCTGAAGGAATAAATGCCCAAAGCACAGACGGTTCACTAAGCAACCCTGCAAAACACCCTGTGCTCCTCTTCAGCAGCACAGGATCAGGCCCCGAGGCCTTGCTGCTGGGCTTCTATCTCGTTAAACGGGAATAAAAGCGAAGAAAAGGGGTTTCCGCCAAGCCTATATTGGCACAAATGTTGAAATATGGAGCTGGTGAACTTGATTTGCTGTCCCAGTGGCTGGTAATTAGTGTGGCTATTTGTAAACCTCGTGCAGCCTGATCTCCACTCCTGGGAGTCTGAGCAGTTTAATCCCACCCAAGCGCTGGCAGTTCCTCATGCTCTGGAATTACCTGACGTGGGTTTTGGGAGGATGGTCTGAGCCAGCCCACAGAGGCAGAGCAGGGGCTCGAGTGACATCCCCAAAGGCCCAGGGATGCAGGGGGGGGTCTCTGCACTCCGTCCCTCTGATAAGGAGCTGCTGAAAGGTTTCTTTGTGATAAAAATACCAAAAGGCCACTGGTAAGGCCACGTTGTCTCTGACTGGGCTTTCCTTTCTCTAAGTTCTTATCACATTCAGCCTTATGTAACTCCAGAGATGACAAGGCTTTATTATTGTTTATTATTATTTTAAACTTACACTTTTACAACAGGCAGGCTGAGAGGACGCTGCCTGACATTTCAGTGGATTCCTTTATTTCACATTTTAAACCATAACGAGGAGCCTGATGTCCTGACTGGCAGCTGCAGGCGAGCACCTTCCTCATCAAAAGATTTCAATAAAAGAGGGAGCTGGTGGTTCAGCACCGACCTCCTGGGGGGACAGCCGGGTCTGCGAGGAACAGAATAGATCCACACGTGCTGGGAAGGGTTTGCAGGTGTCTGCTGTAGGTGCAGGGGTTCAGGAATGAAGGATCACCCATGTGTCAGTTCTGTGGTTGGATGATGTGTGGGAGAGCATTGGCATGGGGTAGTCACAGAATCCTGGAATGTCCTGAGCTGGGAGGGACCCACAGGATCATCCAGCCCAGCCTCTGTCCCTGCACAGACACCCCAACAACCCCACCCTGGGCATCCCTGGGAGCGGTGTCCAAACGCTCCTGGAGCTCTGGCAGCCTCGGGGCCGTGCCCATTCCCTGGGGAGCCTGGGCAGTGCCCAGCACGCTCTGGGGGAAGAACCTTCCCCTGATAAGAGCTGCTGCATCTGTTGGTGCTCCTGTGGGCCATAAAGGCTGTGGAACATTTGTCTGTGCTGTGCCTGATGGATGGACTCAAAGCTTGTGCCTACGTGCCAAAATCAGGACGGGCTGTCCTCAAGTCGTGCTCCTGGGGTCCTTTCCCAACCTGGAGGAGTTTTCTGCCCCCACTGCTGCCATGACCCAAGTGCCCACAGCAGGAACCACCGAGGAAAGGCTGGGAGAGCTGAGGGTGTCCAGGCAGGAGACAAAAAGGCTCCAGGGAGAGACCTTAGAGCCCCTTCATGTGCCTAAAGGGGCTCCAACAGAGCTGGAGAGGGACTTGGGACAAGGGCCTGGAGGGACAGGACAAGGGGCAATGGCTTCCCAGTGCCAGAGGGCAGGGATAGATGGGATATTGGGAAGGAATTGTTCCCTGTGAGGGTGGGGAGGCCCTGGCACAGGATGCCCAGAGAAGCTGTGGCTGCCCCTGGATCCCTGGCAGTGTCCAAGGCCAGGCTGGACGGGGCTTGGAGCTACCTGGGCTAGTGGAAGGGGTCCCTGCCCATGGCAGGGGGTGGAATGGGATAGGCTTTAAGGTCCCTCCCAACCCAAACCATGCTGGGATTCTGTGATACAGCCATGGGTTGGTTTTTTTTAAAGTTTCTGTACTGCTCTCCATACCTGGAAGGGGATGGATGGCACAGGGGTTTTCCAAGCCTGGCTGTACCAGAGCTGTCCCCAGCAGACAAACCCAGCTGCAGAACCCCTGCCCACACTCAGCCACTGCTGCCTTTGGATCTGCCCTGGGGCTGCCTCTCATTCCCAGCCCTGCTACCATTGCAGGGCCTGTTCCTGCTGATCCTGTTCTTTCTGTTCCGGGCTATTTTTGTCTCTGGCTGGCTGAGTGGGCGAGCCAGGCTGTTTGTGGCTGCCTGTGAGTGTGGCACAGGATGGGGGAGCTGCCAGGCTGAGCCGCACTGGGAATGGGCTCCATGGACCTGCCCTGGGCAGTGCTGGCTCCCCACGGATTTCTCAGCTCCTGAAACACAGATCAGCATCCAGCCTTCCCTTCTGGGCTGGAGCAAGGACAGTCCAGTTAGAGTTCTGTAAAGGTTCTGATGAAAGCTTTTAATTGACTCCACGGCTGACACACATTGCCCAGCAGTGCCGCTGCTGCAGGAGAGACCAAAACACATCTGGGCTACAGGCACGGGATCTGTGTAGGAATGTCCTCGTCCCTGTTCATCTCTGCACAGAACCTGATCTTCTCTTTTAATGTCCCATCCCGCAGAAATGGGATTAAATATGAATTCCAGCTTTTCCTCTTCATTTTCTCTCCCCTGCAAGGGACTTTTTAGTAGGCTTGGTTGCATTTGATTTGTTATTTGCAAGTTCTGCATTGCTCTTTTTCTTTTTTTTGGTCCAATTTTTTTACACTTTCTGGCCGCTGTGGGTAGGCAGGTGCTGTGTGGGATCCTTTCCTTTGCCTGGGTGCTCATATATATCTGTATCTATATATACCTCTATAAAACCTCTCCTCAATTAGCCCTCAGTCTGCTGTGCTCAGATGATGCCTCTTCATCTGTGAGCATCAAGGTGCTGAGCCGTGCCACGCAGCCAGGAACAAAGTGAGCAGTGCTGAAAGCCAGGAGGATCATTGAGTTTTACTCAAACAGGCTGCTTGAAAGCTTGCCTTAAATGTTTTCTGTTGGGGTAAGGAGGCAGTGGCGGGATTCGGCATTTGTGGCAGCTGACCCTATTTTCAACGTGTCACCCAGAAGGTTTAAGCACGAGAGACAAGGGGTTTTGTAAAGAGTTGTGGTGTCTGAGGAGCAGAGTCTGCCTTGGACAGGCTCAGGGAGGTTTTGTCTCTTCACAACTCCTGCCATCAGCTGAGCTGGAAAAGGTTTTTGTTACCCTAATTGTGATGTCAACAAATATGGAAATAACAGTGAGACAAGAGGTGTCACTGGGATTCAGAGCTTGTGTGTGCCAAGCAAAGGGAACTCAGGGTGTCAAAATTCAGAGCAGGGTCATTCTGGGGAGGAAGAACCAAGAGGGTAAGATGGAAAACTGAGCCTCAGCGTGGCTTGAGTTTTATATCCACACTGCTCTGGTTTCAGTGTTGAATCAGGAGACCACGGCTGAAATTTGGGCCTTTTTCTTCTCTCTTTCTTTCTTCCCAGAAGGTTCGGAAAAACAGCACCAAATTTTATCTCAGTAACTACACTAATAAGCTGCAAAACTGGAATCTGGGGAGTGAATGATCAGCAGCAGCAACTCCCTTGAGCTGTGCCCTGGGATTTCTGCTGCTCAGGGATAGTGGGGGAGCTCCCACAAAATGGCCCTGGTACAGCTGAGGAAGGAAGAGCAAGAGCCCCAGGGTGCAGGGATGGCTCCTTGAGATGTGGGAGCTCTTTGTCCTTTATGACAATCTCAGAGGGGTTGGGAAGAACCTGGAGAAGAAGACAAAATGTGCTTGAGGGAGGAAATAATAAGGGATGGGTGGGGGCATTCAGACAGCAGAGACAACTTAGGGAGAGAAGGATGGCTGGGGTGCCACCAAAATCTAAATTAAAGAACAGGCAGAATAATTCCTGGTGGGATCCAAGTGGGAAACTGAGGCAAATGTGTTCCACCTCACCAAAGGTGCTGCCAGAGATCTGCTCTGCAGGTGTTAAAACAGCACAAAGGACAGAGCCCATGTGTGCCCAGCCTGGCTCTGCTCAGAGCTGCCCATGGAACAGGGAATTTGTCCCTGTGCCCTGCAAGATTCCAAGGGTCCCACGGTTGGTCCCTTCCTTGGGGCAGCACAGCAGATGCTTAAGTTTGGATTTCGGAGCAGGAGGCGGTTCCCAGGGGGTTGGAGCTGCAGAGTGTGCAGGGCCAGGACTGCACAGCCCCCAGGGCCCTGGGTCTGTGCTCAGGGGAAGCATCAGGCAGGCCAGGAATGATTTCCCCCCAGAGCTGGGCCAGGTCCTCCTCCAAGATCCAGTGCAGGATCTTTGCCAGTCTTTGCCATTTCCCTCCAGCTGAGGATTTGCACTGGGAAGCAACACGTCTGAGCTCAGTGAGCCGTGCATTTGGGGTGAGACGCTGTAGCTGCAGCCCCTTCCTGCTGACACACCCCAGTCCCTCCTGATGGCTGCGTCTCTCCCAGCATGAGCAACACCAGCCCAGACACAAAGTGCTGTCACCAGCCACGCAGAACTCGTTTGGAGGCGAGTGGGGGTGTGAGGCGAAGACGAGACAGCTCTGTGCCATGCCTGGGGCCTGGAAGCTGATTCCCTTTGCCTCACTCACGTTTCTCCGAGCCCTGACGAGCTTCTTCTGTGCAGAAACTCAGCAAGCAGCAAACACAGCCCGACTGGCCCAGCTGAGGAGGAAATGGATATTCCCAGAGCCTGCTCTCAAATGAACGGCCTACTAAAAATAGCTGTGCTCACAAGCAGGTGAACATCAAAAACCTGCTGTGGTGACCGAGGCTCCCTGACCCTGGGGACCAAAGCGTTTGGTTGTTTTACCTCTGTGGACGAGCAGGTGGTGAGGCCTTTCAAACTCAGGGTTTGCCGCTCTTTAGCTTTTATTTGGATAAATGGATCTATGGATAACTGCCGCGGCGTGGGGCGGTGGTGAGTTGCCTCAGCCTTCCAGAAGCGTCCCCAGGTTAGGGAAAGCCGCTTTGGCACAGAGGGGCTAGGTGCAGCCACACACACTGCCGGTGGAGCGGGGCACACGCACACAGACACAGCGACAGCCGCTGGCAAGGAAGCGAGACCGGCCCTTCGTATGGGGTTCAGCAACAAGGTTTGTTATGGAGGGTCCAGGCATGAAGAGCCAAGATGAAGGGCAGGGTACAGATAAATGTGGAGGCCAGAGGGCGGGCAGAGCAGCAGAGCCAATGGGCTGGGGGCCAGGGGGCAGAGCAGGGGTAAGAAAGCCAATAGGGGCACAGAGGAGGCAGGATTAAGGGAAGGGAGTCAATGGGGGTTACAATCGGAAAGAACTTTCTAGAGGGTGTACGTATACATGATGAAAGGGGTGGAGAACAGCAAACCAATCCTAACCAGGGAAAATCCATGTATAATTACATTGAGAGCAAGGTCTTGTGGGAACTCAGCCTAATTAGTTAAACCTTGGTGACAGCCCACCAGCAAGCTCAGGGTGTCTTTGGGCTGTGTGGCTCTCTGAGCACTACAGTGGTGGCCGCTAACCACTGCCCCAGATAACGTTTTCTGCGACTGCTCTACTCTCTCACAACCCAGCAGGCCAAGGATGGACCTCAGTGATCCCACGGGAACTCCTGAAAGAGCTCTGCCTTGTCTGTGCTGGATGCAGCAGCATGGGAGATGTGTCAGGCTGGGGGCAAAGGGCAGCATTTGGAGGTGTTCCTCAGTGTCCATAATTCTAGGATTTGTTGGCACCTGACAGGATAAAGCTGGAGTTTATTAGAAAATGGGGAGACGACTTGAAAAGTTGGGCAAGGCGGTTTTTTTTGCTGGTTTTTTTTCCTATCAAGTTCTGTAGCTGAAAAGGCTTCTGTTGTGTCACCAGAAAAAAAAAAAATCTTTCTCTGGGTTGTACATTTTGTGCTTTTAGGAATGGAATAGTCTGCAGCTGTCTCGGGCTATTCAAAAGAAGCAAATGTGAGACAGATCTTTCTTGATTCTGTCTTCGTGGCTCTGCTGGGCACTTTCTCCCTCATCTCCTGGTAGCAGATGTGCAGAGGAAAGGTCAGGAAGTGCTGTGCTGGAATCCTTCCCCAGCCACCGCCTCCCCATGCTGCTCTCCGTGGGTGACGTGCTGGGGATGTGATGGGACAGATGTCACATCATGACAAGCCCTTGCACTGATCTCTGGACAAGTTATGCGTGCTTTGAATGTCATTTATGCAAAGGGGGAATGATGCTGTGATTCCTTGGCATTTTGGGGCGCTTGTGGCATGCCCTGGGCTTGTCTGGTTTGCTGTAGGTGCTGAGATAATTCTGGCTTCCCCCTCGGGTGTATTCCCGCTTTGCACTGGCTCCTTTGTGCACTGTTCCTCACTCAGGATGTCTTCTGGCACCTCCATTCCCCTCATTTGCAGTCCTGGGAAGTGGCTCAGAGGGTCTGTGGAGATACCTGGATGTCGATACTCGGCTGTGGTGATGGAGCAGGAGCTGCCTCGGTGTGCACAGCAAACAAACAGCGCTCAGGGAGCCTCTGCAGAGCTGAGCAGTCACCCCTCTCCTCTGCCAGGCCCCACCTCTCTGCTGGCATTTCAGTCCAGCCCTCTCCTAAATGACTTGCTGGATACCAAAGAATGATAAATGCTTGGAAAGGGGAAAAAAAAAATAAAGGCAAGCAGAGCAGCACTCACCAAGCTCTCTGCACATCCCATTTTGGATTGCCCTTTCCTTCAAATCAGCCAATGCAATTCTGAGATCAGATGTTTCCTGACAGAAGTGCACAGGGCACAGTGTAACTAAGCAGATCTGAAGGGCTGACCTTCTCACACAGGGCTGGGCATAAATAATTTGCTCCGTGGTTGTACCTAAAGGATCAGTCCTGAGAGAAGGATGCAAATTTAAAAGGTGGCCTTCAAGTTAATATAAGCAATGGAGGAACATAAGAATTGTCAGGCTGGATCAGGTCCTTCTTGCTTAGGTTTATGTTGTGATTTAAAACTAAAATATCTGCTTCTTCAGAGCAAAGTAGGAGAACTTAATGGCAGGACTCGCCCACACATTGTATCTCCCCCATCTTTAACAATTAACGTTTAGTTTCAGGCCTGATGAACAAAGAAGAATCCCCCTTGCTCAGTGCTGTCGGTGTAATTGATACCTCTAAGTACTCTCTATTAATGTAAATGCTTTCAATCTTCAGCCTTCTCCTGACTTGCTGAGTGTTGATTATGCTTGGACTCCCGTGGGACAAGGTATGGAGACAGAGACTCGGGGTTCCTTTTTCATCCTTTAGAATCCCCACCTTTGTCCTCCTGGACTGTTCTCTTTTCTGGATATTAATCAGCAGAACCCCTCAATTTTCCTAATGTACTGTCACATTCCTTGCTTTAGACAAAAATATTTACAATTAAGTTGCTTGTGCCTCTTTTTGAGCACCAATCCTGTTCTTTCTAGTTCACCTTTATGAGCATTTTCGAGGTGTTTTATTGTTCGCTGACTCCTGCCCCTGTTCTGAGCCAGGGTGACACTTCCATGTGTTAAATGAGACACCTCTGTGTCCAAGGACATGGCAGATCCCTGGAGCAAGTGGATTTGGCTGTCCTGTCCCAGCCCTGTGGAACTGGTGGCTGAAGGAGCACGGCAGGAGTGTCTGGGGCTCAGGGGTTCATTCCCTGAGGGGTCTGGACCTGCTCCAGGAGGGAGGGCGACCTCTGAGTCCCCAGAACTGCCTCTGCTGCTCCTCTTGCTGTGAGATTCTGCTCTGGCTCCTTCCTGCTGTGCAATGGATTTATGCACTTAATTAAATCTGTCCGTTTCTTCTTTTACCTGAGAGAATTCCTTGCTCCTCTGGAAATACATTTTCCTTCGTGGATTTCGTGGGTGGATCATTAGATGGATTACTTTCACCATCTCAATGCCATTTCTGCCTTGAGCTCTGGTTTCTACTGGGAAACAGCAGGAGAGGGTGGAAGCAGACCAGCATCAGGTTCATTCTGAGCCTGGATCCAGCCTCAGGAAGACATGAATGTGCAGGAAGATAGGAGTCCCCCTAAGCTGGGCTTCACCAGCATTTCTGACGTTTGCTGCTTTCAAAGGAGCCTGTTGGAAAGTCGAGAGAGGGTTCCAGCCCTTTGCAGGAGGAATTGGTGAGTCCTGACGTTCCCTGTCAGGGAGCTCCTTGCCCTGGAAAGCGTCAGGACTGACCTGCAGAGGAGGGTCCAGAGGACGGCTGAGCTCGGAAGGGATGTGTTACACCCTTGGGGTGGTTGTAAAAGCATTTTGCTTCTGCTTTCTAATGTACTTTTCTCTGAGCTGTAGCAAGTCCTGAGCTCCCAGTGGCTTGGAATTGCTGTGCCCCGCTAAAACCTGTGTGGTTCTGTCTGTCCTACGGGGAAAATGGGGGAGCCAGGAGGGCTGAGCACCCTTGCTGTGCCCTGCTTGGTCCTGGGGAGTGGTGGGATGTGGGATGTTGGCTGGAGATGGCTTATCAGGGAGGGACAGAGATTCTCTGCTTGCAGAGTTCCTGTGGGAGGCACCAGCAAGGCTGTAGGGAAATGTGAGGTAGGCTCGGGAATTCCACTTTTTTTCAAAGCATTTCTGTAAATCAAAAACTACCCAGCTGTTCTCTGGGTGCCTACAAGCACTTCCCTGTCCAGAGATGATCCTCTCTCCAAGGAAGCATTGGGAATAAGAGCCAGGCCAGGCTGGACAGGGCTTGGAGCATCCTGGGGTAGTGGCTCCTCCCATGGCAGGAGCTGGAATGGGATGAGCTTTAAAATCCTTTCCAACACAAACCATTCCATAAATCACCAATTCTAAGTGCTCAACTCTTCTGAAAACCTTCCCCAACCACTCTTTAATCCATATTTCCGTGGAGATCATGGTGTTTTCACTCCGTGGCCCAAACCTGGAGTATTTTAGCAGGAGACAAACAGGATGTGTCCTTCTCTTCCCTCACTGACAGCACACGTCTCAAATTGCAGCAGATACAGAGCTTTTTTCCTGACACTGTCTGTCAAGTGTAAAAACGTTTTTTGATCCACTTTAGAGAAAATCAAAATGTTTAATCTAGAAAAGCTTGAAACGCATCATCAACCCATCCACCCCCCCTTGCTTTTTCTTACAGGACCAGCTGCTGATGCAGTGGAAGTCCACCTAGGTTTGGGTGTTCTAAAGCTGCATGTTTGGTGGGAATATTATTTCTTCCCAAATATTAACCTTTTTTCTTTGCTTGCATCTATTGGTGGCAAGCTCACTCTGACACACATTACTGGCTATTGATTCTTCATTGAGATGTTCTCAATCCTTCAGTGAGAAACTTTATTACAACGATTTACTCCCTGTGAAACAAATCTAACAACTTTCAGAGAGATCTTGTGATGACATCAAGCAGCCACAAAACTGTGGTGCTGCACTCTGGTTCCAAACTGACTTGCTCAGCAGTTTCATGTGGTACCACCTCCTCCACCTCTTCCCTGGTTTTGCCAGAAATGACAAAAAAACTCTTGAGGTTCCCTCAATTTTGTCTTTTTTCTTATGCAAAAGAAGAAAGTCTGACCAAATTCATGGAGTCCTCGACCTTCCATTTTACAAGCTGAGGTCTGTTTGCATCTTGTAAGCAAGATTTAATATTCTTAAACTCCGTAGAGCTGAATTCATATTTCATTAAAGTATCAAGTCTTGTTTTAAGTTCAAA
This sequence comes from Gymnorhina tibicen, assembly GCA_013399875.1. NCBI lineage: Eukaryota > Metazoa > Chordata > Aves > Passeriformes > Artamidae > Gymnorhina > Gymnorhina tibicen. The sequence goes on along the minus strand of VXAZ01009475.1, from coordinate 246,145 downwards.
ACCTTGGACATCCTGAGTTTGAGACTCCCACAGAGCTGCTGTAATTTGGGACAGGATATTCTCCTCCATATTTCACTGGGGTTTTTTTAACGTGCTCCTGTGTTGGAAAACAGCAAAGACAAGTATTTGCTCTCCATTTCATCACTCCCTCGGGACTCTGATTAACCTGCTGCTCATTCCTTTCCTGAGGTAAATTCATGGGTTTGTTCTTTCTCTGTGTAGGAGGAGGGAAAAAAATCTTTGCCATCAGTGCTGTGTGAATCTGCCCAGCTGGTGTGAGCTGTTCCTGGCCATGGGTGGGCACCAGGCAGGTCCTGGCAGGGCTGAGGGGCTGCTTTGCTTTGGAACCTTGTACTGCTCAGTAATCCCTGCTGTTCATCCCATCCACCGAATTCCCGTGGGCCTCACAGCCAAGAAACGAAACGTTGAAGTAAAACTTGTAGTATACTACTGGGCTGCAGAAATAACATTTCTGTACCATCAAATGGCTGATTTTAAGGCTGTCTCTTCAAAAGGACTCTCCGCTGGGCAGCCCCAACCCAACTAAAGCACTGACAGTCCTCTAAGCAGTGGAGGAAATCCACGGTGTGTCCCTGATCTTTATAAAACCAGAACTGAGGCACTGCCACGATGCAGCAGGGCGGGGATCCCTGACCATTTGCTTGTTTCGAACCTCAACACACTCCCCAAATCTGTGCCCTTTCTCAAGGGCTCCTGTTGATCTCTTGCATCCCCGACACACAGGAAGGTGCTGGGGGATGGTGCCACCACAGATGTCTGGGCTTTCTGCTTTGTTAAATTCACATCCATTATTATAACATGCAAATTCCTTGGCCAGGAGAAGAAGGAAATGCACATTTCTTTTCTTTTTCATAATCATCTTTGCTAGTCATAGGGCAGCTGGAATAATGTGTTCTCTTTCAAATGAAAACAAAGGCATAAAAATAGAGCTTCAGAACCCAGAACAGTGGCAAGATCTTTAAATAAATCCCCTCAGAATACTCCATTTTCAAATTGGTTGCTTCAAATAGATTCACTATCTCACCTTCTCTCCAGAAGATGCTTTTATCAAATCCAAAACTAAGGGGCGTTTAGTTAGAAGAGCTTAAGTGAGGCTTTTCTAACAATTGCCTGTTAGACCTTAGCCAAAATCAAATGCCTGTTTGTGCCTAGGTACATTCAGTTTTCTTTGCAGTTTTCCTTGGTGCAGTTGTTCATTCTTTGGAGTTGTCTCCGTTCCTGGCCCCTGCTGTTAAATTGCTGCTGCATTTCCCTGCAGAGAAGGCTGCACTTTATTGATAGATGAAGTGATTCCAAAAAATCCATTGTCCAAGGCAGTAACTATTTTTCTTCAGGGAAAGCCCCTTAGCTGGAGCGTGCAGCTTAACAAACAAATAAAACAATGCCAAACTCGCTTGTGGATGAAAGAGGGGGGAAACCTCGGGATTTAATTGGTGGAATGAAATGAATGCATTGTCTGGGCAGTGTCCAGCACCTCATCCTCTCACACTGAGGGAGAAGGTCACTGCAGCAGGCAGAGTGTCTGCTGACCCTCAGGACTTGTGGCTGGCTTGCAGCAAAGCAAACATCCCTGGGATGCATCCCACCGGGAGGCAAATTCATCAGAGAGCTCACAGCCTGGAAATCTGGTGCCTGAGCTGCCCAAAGCTGCCTCCTTGGGGCACCATGAAGCACCCTGGAGACGCCAAGGAATCTCAATCCCTGAAAAAGAGCCTCCTCCCCTTTTCCCCGAGGCCAGTGAATTACCACGGACCTGGCAGTGCCGGCTCTTCTCTGTAATTCCTGTCTGCTCAAAGAAAATCCTGGATGTGAGCAATGGAGCAGGTCAGGGAACTGAGAGCATTGCCAGGCTGGCAGCGAGGATTTCACACTCGAGCAGATTGTTGTTGCCATTCCAGCACCTCCAGCATCGGGCGGGCTGGAGCACAAGTGCTGGGGCTTGGCAAATCCAGCTTTTGGGTCCTGGCTTTTCTACAAACTCACTGTGTCAATTTTGGCAACTTGCTTAATTTCCCTGAGCATGATCCAAAACCTGGGGAAGTCAAGGAGAGTCTTTCCTGGAGCTTAAATATGCTGTAAACAGGCTCCTTAGGTCTCTGTTTTTGTCTAAAACGTGGGGAATGCACTGCCTCTCCTATACTGGCTGCAAACTCTGCATGACAGGGTTTGTTCCCGGCTGTGAGCACAGCAGAGCCCTGATTTGGGTTGGCATTCCGGAGGTTCAAGGCAAATAGAACCCGTGAGCACCCCGCAGATACAGAAACCCAGCTGGGTGGTGAGCAGCATCCTCCCAAATTCTGTGCTGCTCGTGCGTGGGAATACAGAACAGAAGGGCTTGCATGGCTCACATTTATCTACTGCAAAAATAAAACCGTGCAAAGAGGGTCAGGGCTAGCCTGGATGTAGGGGTTGCGCTGGTAGTGAAAGAACACGGATATTATTGTAGAATCCCAGAATTCCAGAATGGTTTGGGTTGGAAGGGACCTTCAAACTCATCTCATTCCGCCCCCTGCCATGGCCAGGGACACCTTCCACTATCCCAGGCTGCTCCAAGCCCTGTCCAACCTGGCCTTGGGCACTGCCAGGGATCCAGGGGCAGCCACAGCTTCTCTGGGCACCCTGTGCCAGGGCCTCACCACCCTCACAGGGGAGGAATTTTTTTCTCATATCCAATCTGAACCTACTCTCTCAGAAGCCATTCCCTTGTCCTGTCACTCCAGGCCCTTGTCCAAAGTCCCTCTCCAGCTCTCTCAGAGCCCCTTTAGGCACTGGAAGTTTCTGAGGACAATGGTCCTGTAATACTCCAAGAACAGGGGCAGAGTAGAGGGAATTAGGGCAGAAGTTCATTTTCACTTCCCTTAAAAGCAGAAATCCTTCTGTTTTAGTCCAAAACTACTCATTAAATCAGAATAGTAGGATTTTAGTTGCCCCTTGTCCTATCACTACCTGCCCACACAAAAAGTTGCTCTCTCTCTTTTGTAAGTCCCCTTCAGGAACTGGAAGGCCTCAGTGCAGTCCCCCAGAGCTTTCTCCTCCCCAGGCATACCAGGATGACTTAAGTGGGAAGAAGAATTCCTGCAGGCATTTCCTTGTCTGCAAAAGGATTTTGCCTCCTTGGGCAGAGCCCAGCACAGCATCTTTCAGGTCAGAGCTGGTTCCTTTTCTGCTCCATGGTAGTTTTGTGAAGGCCAAGCTGGGGCTGTTTTGCAGCTCTGCCTGCAGGATCTGGGCAAGAACTCCTGTCTTGCCCTACTCTCCCTTCCGTCTTCTGCAGGAATCCACAATCCAGCTTCTTCCCTCAGCTCCTGCGCAGCCTGAGGAGCGCAGCTGCACCCAGAGACGGGCTGTGCGTTCCTGCACGGAAATGTCAGCCAAGTGACCCTCATTCCCAGCGAGCCACAGGGCTGGGGACACCAGGTATGAGCCAAGTGGGTCACAATCCAAGTCCCCTTCTCACACAAACCATGCTCATGGCCTAAGCAAATCATGGAATTCTGCTCCCAGCGGGACAGGGCAGCTGTGGAGCTGAGCTGGTGCCGGTGCCCCAGGCTGGGGGTGGAGTTCCATTGGGTCAGATACGGATTTGGGAACAGTGGTGGCTCCGGGATGGATCTGAGGTGGTTTGGATGATAAATTTGGAGCTCTTCAGTAGCCATGGAGAGGATGGATGATGTGGGACTGGAGCAAGGGGTAGCTCAGGGCTCTGGAGTTTTGAATCTCTGAGAGGAAGATTAGGGAGGCCTGGGATGGGGAGGCCTGAGGAGTTACAGGGTGTGGGCAGAAATTAGGAAGGCCAGGTTGGATGGGTACTGGAGCTGATCTAGTGGGTGGCATCCCTGTCCTTGAACTAGTTGAGGTCCCTCCTGACCCAAACCATTGTGTGACCTCTCAGAGGAAGGACACCCTGGGGACACTCTGTGTCTCAGTACTCAGCATGAGGGCAAGGACAGCTTTCCCTGAGCTGTGTGCCTCTATTCTCCTGCCGGAAGCTCAGTAGCTCTGGGAATTCTGGCGCAGGGCTCCGGGTGTTGTACCTGAGCAGGGACACCAGTGAGAGAGACTCAGGGAGCATCTGAAGCCGTGTGGTTTCACACCTTTAACTACAAAAGCCGTCAGATCACCACTGGCCTAGGCAAGAACAGGCAGGTTTGTCCCAGCCCTTACTGCACTGCCGCAGCAATTTATGGCTCCCGGGAGCTTTTTGCATTTAAAAAGCGCCCATGGAAGCATTTCTCATGGAAAGCCTTTCCAGCATATTTTAAAGGGGAAGGAGCGAGTGTATTTATTTGAAGTGGTGCACTAGAAAGCTGCTCCAAGCCTGGCAGGCAGTTGTTGCCCACCACTGTGATGTAAAGAGAGGAAACGCAAATCTCACTGTGAGCCCTTCATGACAGCCTGAAAGACAAGTCCATGCCCAAGAACTCCCACAGCGTTCAGCCTCATTTTGGACTCTCCAGTAAAACTTTTCGTTCCGATGGCTTTTGCTCTTGCAACTCTGTTCCTGAGGTGAAATCTAAGGTTGTACAACTGAAAGACGTCGATTTAGGCCTCGTGTTGCTCCGTGGCACTTTCTATTCTTTCAGTGCTACCCTAAGTTTCATTAACCTGGAGTTAAACTAAGGTTATGCTGTTGGATGAGCATAATAAAACACACTGCCTGGGCTGAGGAACATATTTCTTTCACGGTGCTTTAAGAGGCCTATAAAGCTGTGATTAAGTGATGTCTAAGCTTAGCTCTTCTGCAGCATCTTGCTGAGAGCAGAATCAAAACCTCGTTGGGACCTTGTCTTTAATACACCACTGTCACAATGAGGTGCAGAGCCACCAGACCCAGCAACTGCTTATTTTAAGCCAGCGACAGCTGAGGTGCCAGTGGCCCTTTGCAAATGCCTGCAACATGATGCTCACGTGAGTAACAGCCCGATTCATCCTGCGGCCCCAGGAATGTGTTGGTGAGTGTTCAGGGAGTAGCTGGCATGGCAGGGAGGGCTCAGAAATCCCAGCCCAGCACTGAGCTGGGCCTTTGGAAGGCACGAGATGTGCAGGGTTTGTTCAAGGGAAACAGCTGCGTGCAAGAGAAGAAAAAACAATGAGAAAGGAAAAGAAAATAAAAAATGAGGCAATCAGAGGGGCAGAAACAGTGTGGAGCTGTGCCAGGGGAGGGTCAGGCTGGAGATCAGGGAAAGGTTCTTCCCCCAGGGAATGGTCCCGGCCCCGAGGCTGCCAGAGCTCCAGGAGCGTTTGGACACCGCTCCCAGGGATGCCCAGGGTGGGGTTGTTGGGGTGTCTGTGCAGGGCTGGGAGTTGGACTGGATGGTCCTGTGGGTCCCTCCCAGCTCAGGATATTCTGTGATCTCTTGTCCAACACAGTGGGCACTCCTGGCTGTTTAGTGCAGAGGCTGCATCAGTTTTGTGGCACAGCAACAAGATAAATCTGCGACTTTTAATTGTGGTGCTTTGGTACTGAAGGGTTCCAGCTTCCTTGTGGTTTACTGGGAGGAAAGTGCTCCCCTTGGACCCAGCCTGTCCCTGCTGTGCTGCCTGGCCACCCCAGAGCAGGGTTTGTCACTGCCACCACCCCACGGCCCACTTTGGAGGGGACACAGTCACGTAAAGGAATACAGGCTCATTTCCCTGTCAGGCTTTTCCAGGGAACTTGAGCACAGTGGTTGAATGGTCCTGAAAAATCATTGCTGCCTGACTGTGTGAACTGCCAGGCATGGCAAGGAGCTGAAATCTGAGGTAGGAGAGGGCTGGGGATTAACACCAGGGGCTCAGGCTCGTGCAGCCAGAAAACTTCAGCAAGACTTTCTCCTGGAAGAGAACAGAGTGGTTGTTACTGAGAGGGGGAAAGTAGAGCTTGCTGCTGTGGTGTTATTTTAATAGAGGTTGTGTAACTTCACCTTATTCTGAACTCCCAAACTTTTCTGGCCGGTAATAGGAACACTGCCATAGCATGAGGCTCAAAGCAAGAAGCCTTGGAAGCTTCCCAGGAAGGCTGGGGAATCAAAGATGTGCAGCTTAATATAGAGACAAAGTTTGAGCAGGCAGCAAAAGAGCAGGGCCTGAGGTGCAGGGCCCGTGTGAAGTCCTGGCATTACTCACTTCCATGGCTGCTCTCCCTCCAAAGGGGCAGCTGAGTAAGGATTTCTTCGTTTGGCAAAGAAATTTCTCAAACGGCAAGGAGAAGAGTCCTGGGGTGATTCCCACGGGGATGATTTGCCTGTATTCAGTCAAGGACTGTACCTGGCAAGAGTGTTCCCCATGGTGCTGTATATTTGAGGCAGTCCTTGTCCAGTGAGTGAATATTCCAGAGGCTGGGATAGGAAAGGGGATCTGAAGGTGCAGGGAAGGACAGTGACTGTTTCACGGCTGCATCCAGAGAGGTGGCAGAGCAAGGCAGAAAACCCGAGGGGGTTTTACATCGTGGGGCTGTCCCAAAGCCAGCAGGGTGCTTCTAACTGCGAGGGTGGGGAGGGGCAAAAGGGGGGGTTCCTCCTGCCTCATCTGTCCTTGGGTACACAGATCTGCCCACCTTAGTCCCAGTCCTGACATCCCAGTGCTGTCCTTGGAGCAAAGCCTTGAATTCTCAGGAATTTCCAGTGCAGACCTGCTCCCCCCAGCCTGCCCAGCCCCACACTCTGAATCTTCTTTCAGCAGAGCCAGCAAAGGCTTTTCAAGCAGCTTCTGATCCCAGAAGTGATTCCTTCCAGTCCCTGGGACAGTTCTCAGTGTTTCTAACTGAGCAATTGGAGTTATCTGCATGAGGATCTTGAAATCACAGTGATTGTGCAGGGTGTGAGAGGGACCTGCCAGCTGCAGCTCACAGTCCTTTCCTGCCAAAGCCATTTAAACTCCGGCCCTTGTCACCAAACACATGCTCCTGGGACAGGGCACTCTTTTCACTGCATTTGCTGCTCTCTTATGGCTTAAGATGGGAGGCTTGAAAGAAACAGCTCTTTTTCAGGCAAACCTCCTCCTGGGATACTTGACTCAGATCCTAAATAGACAGAAAAGCCACTCAATGGAAAAGGACTTTGTGTTGTCCCCATAAATCTTTCATCCAATGCCCTCCACATGCACCAGGAAGAGATCTCAGGGCATGATCTTTTGTGAGAGCATTGCAGAGATTAAGAGGTATAAATGTCAGTCCACCCACAACTCCCTGTCACTTAGCTGAGCTCCTGGTCCAGCAGGTAGGGAGGAATGGGAATTTTTCTTTTCAGTCCTCCACAAGGACCCATTCCTATGGAAAACCAACTGTTCCTCATGGATGGGGTGGGATCAGCCCCCAAAACTGGCTGGTTTGGTGGTCCAAATCATGTCTGGGCATCCTCCAGCGCAAGGGAGCCTAGCTCACAATTTAGACTTGGCCACAGGGAGACAAAATGAAAGAATCCTGTCTGACCTTGCCGAAAGCTGTGGGGTAAGTCCTCATGTGTGTGCTCTGTCAGCCTGCCCTGAGCTGTTCCTGCAGGATGCTGTGCTTTCACTGTGGCTGGAGGTGTTTAAGAAAAGACTGGACCTGCCCATGGTCTGGTTGACAAGGCCAGGCTGGGTCATAGGTTGGGCTCAATGACTTCAGAGGTCTTTTCCAGCCTCACTGACCCTCTGATTCTGCAGTTCCTCCAAAGCCAGGAGTCCTTGCCTTGCACACTGAGATGTGCCCAAAGAACACAGCACTGCTTGGTGGGTGCTGCCTGTGCTCCCTGCTGAGCCTCCAGCAGGGCAGGGGCTTCCCAAAGGACACACTTTGGTGCAAAGCAGACACCAGCCACAGCTCAGAACAGCTTCAGGATCTTGGAGAGCAGCTCCTAATACCAGAATTCTTCTCCCTGAAACATACTGTGCAGCTTCTGCTCTTGACAAGCCTGTCCAAGCCATCCACACTGAAGCAGGGCCTGAACTTTGCTTGGAGCAATCACTGGTTGTGGTAAACACTTGGTGGTGAGGAGAGAGCGAGCTTACCTGTTATGGCTGCGTGCTTGGAGCTTCGTGAGCACCTGCGTCTGCAAGAAGCAGGATCCTGGAACATATTCCCTAATTTTCAGCTTTTGACGTCGATTAAACAGTGGCTCAGGAGGTCATGTTTTGATCTCAGTATTAAAGCACTTCAGGAGAGACAGTTCCTGTTCAGGAAGAGTGAATTATTTGAGGACTATCGCTGCCCAGCACATTTTTCTTCACTAATGCCACTTCATGGCTAGAAAGTCTCAATTCCAAGTCACATGTGTAAACATTGGAGCAGCCATTTATCCAGTGTACAATTTGTAGGGATGACAAGTCATTTAAATAGTGTGTGTAACGCAAAAAATCCTGGGACTGATTTAGTGGCTTTATTATGACCCTGTCAGGAAAATTAATGTTCTATTTGCACAAAGCATCCATTCAGGCTCCCTATCTGCAGCAGCAGAGAAGTTGGGATCCGGGCTGAGGTGTCCTGAGGATGGAGAGCTGCGTGGTGTCCCAGCTCCCAGCGGAACTGGCCTTTCCCAGGATTGCCTGGCACTGGAAAGAGCACATCCCAATTACCGGCTGAGAAGGCCAACAACAAAGTGACAGACAGCCCTAAGTGTGAATCCACAGCAATGATTCACCCAGCAACTGGCTCCTTTCCAAGGAAATGGTGGGAATTTATTTTTTTCTTTTCTTCTTTTTTTGGTTGGAGCAGAAGCGCCTAAGGGGAAAGCACAGGAAGGAAAATATCAGCAACAAGCTCTGCAAACCCAGAAACAACTCCGCTCTGTTTTGTAACAGAGGAAGGAAGATGCTCTCCCACATCTCCCTGCTTCTCTGCACTGTGTTTTCCAACAAGTATAGTCAGATAGAAATTGGTACAGTCAGATAGAAATTGGCAGGGAGCAGCAGGAAGCGGCTGCTCCAAGGGGAACACGAGGCAGGAGTGAGGAACAGTGAGGCAGGCGTGGAGCGATGTCCTGCTGTGGCCCCCAGGTCCTGGCTGAGAGGAGAGGTCCAGCAGCCACCCCTGGGCTCAGCCAGTCATGTCCAGACAGGCTCATGGTGACAGATCCTGGATCCAGCCGGGAAGCCAAGCCAGGATCAGCAAGGCCAAGCCCAGGCTTAGCTGTGGTCAGGCCAGGCTGGGACCAAAGGGCTTGAGCACAGCAGGTGGCTCCAGCAAGGGCCCTCCCAGCTCTTTCCCAGGAGCCCAACACCAGGATACAGCTGCACCTGTGCCAGAGCTCGCTCACAGAATCCCAGATTCCCAGAATCCCAGATTCTCAGAATCATTCTGGTTGGAAAAGACCTCCCAGACCATCAAGGCCAACCTGTGATCGATCCCCACCTTGTCACCAGCCCAGAGCACTGAGTACCACGTCCAGTTATTCCTTGGACACCTCCAGGGATGGGGACTCCACCACCTCCCCGAGCAGCCCCTTCCAATGTTTAACAACCCTTTCCATGAAGAAATTCCCCCTGAATTCCCTCCCCACCTTGTGGGGTGCTTTTTAGAGTTGGCTTTTGAACTCTTTTAATGTGGGGTCTTAGTTTTCCATATGCTGGGGAGCTTGGGAGGAAATTAAGGGAGCCACAAGGAGTCTGTGCACCCTGAGAGACTCATCCTCAACTCAATTTAGAGTTCCCTACCTCTCCTTTCAGGGAGAGTGCATATCCCATGAGCCAGTTGTCTGGAAAATGCATGGCCAGGGGGCAGAGACAGATGTAAATATTCCCTGGTGTGATGGCAGCAACCTGGAGGAGGGAAAATAAACTGTCAGCTTGAGAAGTGAAAGAACAAAGCCATTAATAAGAGCATCTGAACAGGCTCTGGAGCATGTAGCTGCACCATGGAATGGATGCAGCAAGGTGGAATCCACAGTGATTATCCAGAGGTCTCCCAGGGCAGCAGAGCCTTCCAACAGATCCCTTTGGGCAGGAGCCTCTGCAGAAGCCCTGTGGTGATGGGTGGGCACACAGGGACCTCTCAGAACAAAGCTCTATTTGCTTCTTCCAAAGTGAGGATGCACTTGAGAGATTCCAGAAGGCTCCCATGGAACGTGTCCACTCGACCCGGCCATGGCAAGGTGGGCTGAAAAGAAAATGAAACTCTGAAGGAGAGCCAACTGTTAAAGCACTTTAACTGGTGAGGCAACCAGATATTTATCCCTTTGGAGTTCTTGCTGACAGACTACAAACAGGGCAAAGCTGAACCAGCCTGACCTGGTTTGCCACCTCTCTTTACACCTGCATGTGGTTGTGTTGGAGAGACGAGGAAATGAATCCAAGCATAGTCAGCAGGAAAATGTGTTATTTAATTAATTAATTATCCACTTAGATGTCTTAATCCCACAAGGATATTGGTCAGTACCCCATACTCCCCTTAGCGTGATTGGCTAAGGTCTTACAACACCCATTTCAATAACATTTCACCAGTGTATCATAAACAGGACTCAGACAAACACCAGGTGTCCAGATAGTTATACAAAAACATCTTATTGTTTTCATAGCTTGCACGAGAAAGGAAAGATTCACACTGCAAGAAGCTGGAAAATCCTCCTAACAGGCTTTTCTGTATCCACACCTGCATTTTGATGAAGGCTCTCTTAATCATCCGGCTTGTGTGAAGCAATTTCTTCTGCCATTTCCGTTTAGTTCCCTGCAGGTTTCTGAACCTTTTATGGAGCCTTGGGTGAAGCTGTTGAGCTCCTGGAGTTGTGAGGCACCAGAACATGTTGTCTATGAATATGAGGGATGAACATTCTGTGAGGGTTTCAGAACACAGTCGGACAAGGCTCTCGGTGACCTGATCCAACCTTGAAGCTGCCTGCTTTGAATCTGTCTGTGATTCCAAATTCTCTGTGCTGCCATGAGGCTGGAGAAGAGATGTTTTATTAAAAGCCAAAATGTTTATTCAGTCTCTTAAATCTGCACACTCAAGAAAGGAGAAATTGTTTCTTTTTATTTATAATAAAATTCTGAGGTTTCAGGCCTAATCTAAGGGGGCTTTGATGTCTTCTCTGCCTTAGTCTTCTGGGGTTTTTTGGTTTCTTTGTTTTTTTAGTGATAAGGGCTTGTGTGCCGGTTTGGGCATAGAGCGGTGATAAGGGATACAACAGCATAAAGTCACCCCAAGACAGCTTGACTTTGAAAACTAAAAAAATTATTAGTTAAAAAAGCAAGGGAAGTCCACTCCTGGTGACCTTTCCTTCTGGTTCTCTGAGAGATGTGTTGAAATTCCAAGCTGCTCTGGAAGCTGACTGCAAGGAGACACTACAGGAGCTCAGTTCTCCTGGAAATGCTCTCTGTGTGGGAGAGGAGAGAGTGAGGCATTTAAGGATAAGAAAAGTGAGGCAGGGAAGAGCGGAGCTGCTCAGCAGTCAGATGGAGTTTGTTTCTGGCAGCAGTGGATCCCCCACCGGGCTTCACCTGCCCCAGCTCCAGCAGCGGGAAGAGCGGAGTGTCCGCCCCGATTCCGGAGCTGCCTGTGCTGGATCAGCTGCCCTGCCCAGGGGAGGTGGGATGTGAGCCAAAAAGTGCTTTTAGGCAAGGCTGAGACCTACTGAAGTGCTGGAGTGGTGTCACCGAGCTGTCCCTGCCCTGCTGTGTCCCTGTCCTGGGGAGGGAGCGGTGCTCCTGTCCCCAGACGGAGCCGAGGGGTTGAATCCCTGCTGAAGGCTGGGGAAGGCACGTGCAGTGGGAATGCTGGAAAGAGGAGGTCTCAGGTCTCAGTGGAGATGGACCAGGACACGTCTGGGTGTGGAATTTGGGCTGACATCGTTAATGAGTGGTGGTGATCTGATTAACTGCACAATTAGTCCATGAAGTGAGTGGGTTTCCTCTTATGCGCAGTGTGGAAATGAGATCATTAACCAATGACAGAAGTGTGATAACCAATTAAAGAAAAGTGTGATGAGTGAAAGGAAAAAGGCCCAAACCAATAAAATGGAGAGTCCATAGCTTAACACAACAGGGATATGGAAATGCTGCACAAGGAAAGATGGGAATGCCATTTCCAGACCCTTTGTTTCCAGAGAGTCTCACCTCTCTCCACGAGGAGTTCCTCGCAGCTGTGCTTGTTCCTGGCTGCCTGAATGAAGGAATCTGATGGATGAAATCCCATCTTGTATCAGGGAGCGAGGAGAGCTGGCAGCTGGAAGAGAGCACGCTGGAACATGCTGTTAATTCTGGTGAGTGACCCAAAGCAGAGCATGGAAAATCTAAAATTAACAATATCCTTGACTGTGAGCTGCCTGACAATGGAAGGAACACAGGGAGAAGTTGTAGGAAGAGCCTGGATGATCTTTTAGAGCGATAGTGAGGGGAGAAGGCTTGAGAGAGGAGGATTCACAGTGAAATCTGTCATTTGGAACTGGCTGAAAAGACCAGCCTGGGACCTCTTTTTCTGAAAATGCAGTGGTTTAGAAGAGGTTTTCATTTTTCTTTTCTTTATTTTGTGTTAATTCCCTTTATTTTAAGGTACCTCTGGGTTTAGGCTTCTGCTGCTGTTCCTTTGATTCATCCCCAGAGCGGAGTGGAACCCAGTGTCCATGTGGGTGCTCTCTAAGGGCTCCCATTCATGCCAGTGGATCCACACCAGCTCAAGTTCCTGCCAGGAAGACCCTTTTACCAATCTTCTGGGCAGTATCTGCACCTATGGAAGAAAATTCACTACAAGAAACCAAAAAGCTACCAGAGACCCCGGCACTGTGTGTCCCTGAAGGACAGGGGCATGGTTATGGGTTATCCTTGGGAAACACTGCAGCTGTACAGGGATAAATGGGCAGGAATTCTCTAACTCCACGTGAGACATCTTGGCTGGCTGGACACTGAACTCTCTGTGTTTTTTGGTGACTCCTGAAACACATTCAACACAGAACAGGACGTTTCTAAAGGTCTTCACTCTGCACAGCACTTCTTCCCATCCCTCCTCAAACCAGCAGTGCCACTAACAGCAGTAAATGTATTTATTTTCCTGCTCTATCTTGTTAAACTCCTTTTCTCTGCTGCTGCACATCAGAGATGTTAACTCGGTGCTAACCTGGTAAAGCTGGAGAGCTGGGCCCGGGGGAGAAGCAGGGGAGAGGTTGGTGGGGAGGCATCCAGAAGCTGAAGCAGAAAAAATGTGACTTTATAAATCCTTCATCCCCTACATCTTCGCAGAAACATTTCTCAGGAGCGTCCTTATGGAAAATTAAACTCTACTCTGGCAAGAAAAAAACACTCATGTAACTTCTGTGCCTCTAGACAGCCTCTCTCTGTCATTTGTTTGGAACAGCAGGTCTTGCCATGGCTTCTTGGTTTGCCTGGTCTCAGAGCAAAATTAAAGTAAGGAAAGCATCTCTCAGCCTATCTGGAGGGTGAAAGGGTGGAGAAACATCAGAAAATAAGTGAGGAGCTTCTGGGACCATCACATCTCATTAGGAGGAGCAGAGCACTGCTGAGAGCCCCTCTCCAAGTGAGAACCAGGCAGGGGCTGTGCTGGGGTTTGTGCCAGATCCCCGCAGCCCTTCCCTGTCCCCGTGCCTGCTGTGGGAGCTGCCCATCCCTGTGTTTGGAGTGCTCACAGGGGGCTGGAGATGGGTTCTCCTGGCGTTTCCCCCCGCTGGTGCTGCTGCTGGCACCACCAGTGCACGTTTACCTGTGCTGCCCCTGCCCCTCTGCCCTCCCCCAGGTCCCCGTGGCTGTGCCCAGCTGGCATCAGGGATGAAAGGCCAGAGCTGGCACAAGGATTTTGTAACCCTGTGTCAAAAGCTTCCATGGGATTTCCCAGAAAGACCAAATCCCCTGGGAAAGGACCCTGCACTGGGAGTTTTGATCATGGGTCAGAACTCGGGGTCATGGTATAAAACTCGAGGTTCAGTGGGCACCAGAGGTGCCATTTAATGGGTCAGTGGTTCTGGAGAAGCACTTTGAGGCCACACAAGTGACAGCCTTGTCCTGGAGAGCTGTCCAAGAGCACAGAATTGTGGAATTCATGGAATCCAGGATGGTTTGGGCCCTTCCAAATCCTCAAGTTCCAGCCCCCTGCCATGGGCAGCACCACTGATGACAGGTACTCCTTACAGCATCCACCATCCCAAAGCAGGAGCACCCTGCAAAGGAAACGGAGCAGAAAGAAAAATTGACTGAGATTCCCTTGTTGAGGGCATTTCCAGGAGAATGTCAGGGAAAAGGTCTCTCCTAGGCCCCACTGAAGCACTGCCAGGCCCCAAAGAGTCACAAAAAGAAGATCCTAAGAGGATAAGACACAAAGAGAACACAAATGCAAGGTGTGGGCAGGCTTGGCCTTTGACAGAGCCTGAGGACAGAGCTGTGCATGGGTGGAGGTAAGCATCCATGGGGAAAATCACAGCCTCAGCACAGCCACGAGCAAATCCTGTGAGCCTCCTGCTTGGAAGGAACAGCCAGCCACAGCTTCTTTCGGGATCGTTTCCTAGCCCACACTGTGGGATGTGAAAGGAATCCTTGCTGGAGTGATTTCCTGTCCAACAAACGCTGCAGGCCCTCATCTCACCAGGCTGGAGATGAGCAGGGACTCAGTGTGGAGCTGGAGTGTGACATATGGGAAGGTGGGATGGCTTTGCATCCCTCCTCACCCTTTATGGGCTGTTCCTCTTGATTTGCTGTGACTTCTCATATATTTTTTGAGAAAAGTGAATGACAGCCTATGAAAGACCATCACTGCCCTTCCTGCTTTACAGAGATCAGTTTATCCTCTCAGTCAGCTTTGTTTAGGGAGCCCAAGGTGCAGGAAAAGCTGTTCCCAGAGGGCTGCAATGCTCTGCATTTGATTTTCAAATCTTGTTTTTGTCACTGGCCAACAGCTATAAATAGGTGGCACTGCCAAGGCTGGCATCAAACCCAACATATTTGAGGGAACAGAAGAAAAGCAGCTTTTCCCTGTGGACTTTGATGTTCTTTGTTCCCAGGTGACAGCCCTGTCAGCTGATTTCCTGCTGCTACTGGTGCAGAGCATTTCAGCAGATACCTGCTCTTACCCCACTCCTGGGAGCTTTGCTCATACACCTCATCCCAGGGACAGTGTTCAGGCTGAAATTCCCTCTGCTTCTGTTGCTCTTCCCAGATCTCAGGGGAAAGGAATTTCAGATTTCAGATTATTTTTACTTGTTCTTACCAAGAGCTAAACTTGTGAGGGCAGGTCTGTAAGTGCTGTAGGGTCTCTTGTTTCCCTTGGCTTCAGTGGCCCTGATGATTTATGGATTTATGGTTCCCTCCAGGATTCTGAGAGTCCAGGAGAAAGATCTAGGCCCCTTCTGTCTTCAGAGTCTTGAAAATTGTTTAGGTTGGACAAGACCTTCAAGACCATGGAGTCCAACCATTCCCCCAGCACTGCCAAGCCACTAAACCATGTCCCCAAGTGCCACATCCACAGGGCATTTAACCTCCCCCGGAGTGTTTAAATAGTTTAAATAGTTGCTTCAAAGCTTAATTTAGCAATTTCCTCCCATGATGAGCACTTTGTTAAAACCAAAATGTTTTGTAAACCACACCAGTATTCTCTGAAGTGCTGGGCTCCTGGAACAGGTTTCTCCATCGTGTGGATGAAGTGACACTGTCACAATATTTATTTGTTCCTCAGCCTGTTTTGCTGGTGACACTGCTGCTGAAGAGTGCTCTCGTCAGTCACTCTTGAAAATTCTCAGTGTGTTTGCAGTGACTGCAGGAGGAGACTTCTGTGGGTCCTGCAGGAACTGACAGAAGGATCACTGAGCTGATAAAATAAAGCCCTGCTGGGCCAGACACCCCAACTTCTGCATTTGTGGGGTGTGGAAAGAACAGGGGAGTTCTGCTTCATCAGGGTCCCCAAACAGGAGGGGGGATTGCAGGGATGTCATTGGGGAATGGGGTTGGGATATTGGCCCATCCTTCTGCCCCTCCCCACCACTGCTCCTGCTGGGCTTCATCCCCTACACACCCCTCATCCCTACACACCCCTCATCCCTACACACTCATCCCTCCACACCCCCTTCCCAGCCCATTTCCCACCCCTTTTCTGCCCC
>VXAZ01009475.1:1263-229612 GCA_013399875.1 Gymnorhina tibicen | reverse complement strand
AGACCCCCCAGCTGCTGCATTTGTGGGGTGTGGAAAGAACGGGGGAGTTCTGCTTCAGCAGGGTCCCCAAACAGGAGGGGGGATTGCAGGGATGTCATTGGGGAATGGGGTTGGGATATTGGCCCATCCTTCTGCCCCTCCCCACCACTGCTCCTGCTGGGCTTCATCCCCTACACACCCCTCATCCCTACACACCCCTCATCCCTACACACTCCTTATCCCTACACACCCCTCATTCCTACACACCCCTCATCCCTACACACTCATCCCTACACACCCCTCATCCCTACACACCCCTCATCCCTACACATCCCTCATTCCTACACACTCCTCATCCCTACACAGTCCTTATCCTTACACACTCCTTATCCTTACACATTCCTCATCCCTACACACTCTTCATCCCTACACACTCCTCATCCTTCCACACTCCTTATCCTTACACACTCCTCATCCTTCCACACTCCTTATCCTTACACACTCCTCATCCCTATACACCTCCTCACTCCCTACACACTCCCCAGTCCCTACACACTCCTCATCCCTACACATTCCTCATTCCTTACAGGACTAAGTGTCTGCACAGAAGAATTAGCGCCTGTCACATTCACCAACTGTTTTTTTAGATTACACCTTCTCTGAAATGATACAACTCTTATAAAATAACGTAATGACACCCTTCCACCCCATTTTCATCAGTCAGCACAATGCACTGTGGTTGCCTTTAATTTATTTTCCTAGCAATTAAAATGAGCTGCTTCTGCGAGCTCCTTAAATCCAACACCACTTTAGACATTTCTACCAAGAAAATAATTTGGTTTGTGCTGAGCAGATGTGTGGGGGCCAGTGGGCCCGTAATACAAGGGATAGAAATCCTCTCCAGGTTAGAGTGAACTAAGAAGACCTTTCCTAGGATGCTGGTTCATTATGCCAGATGTATCCCAGTTCTGCTTCCCCGGCTGGCCTCCCCATCCCTTTATACCTTACCTGTTCCTTCCCTAGAAAATTCTCCCTTCCCCACTCTCCTTGTTCCCTGCCACTCCCTCAGATTTTCCCATCTGCTCCGTACCCCAGTCCCGCCCGTGTACCGCCCTGTCCCTGATGCTTTCCGCGCCCCCGTGTATAGGCTGGAACTGTCCATGCCCCGATGTCTTTGGTCCCTGGTGCCCTTCATGTGTGGAGCTGGAATAAACCTCTGCCGTGGAATTCCACACAAAGACCCTTCCTGCCTCCTTGCTGTCGGCTTGTCGAAGCAGCTCTCCGGTGTGTGTGTGTGTGTCTGTGTGAATGCAGTGGCTGCCCAGCGACTTTCTGCTAGAGTCGGTTTTGGGAGGTCCTAGCACCCCACCAGAACACCTCCCGGATGCCTACACAGATGAACTTCTTTATTACTGAGTTCTGCAAAAGGCTGCATCCTCCTTTTTACTATTTTTTAATTACTCTTTTGCAGTTTTCCTCATGTAGGACATTTTGCATTCTACAAGTTTATAGTTTCCTAAATGCTCTTTTTGTTTAGGTTTTCCTCCAGAGAAGGATGAGAAGACGTTTCTTAAAGACCCAGAATGGTTTGGGTTGGGAGGGACCTTAAGCTCATCCCACCCCTGCCATGGGCAGGGACAACTTCCACTATCCCAGGTTGCTCCAAGCCCCATCCAACCTGGCCTTGGACACTTCCAGGGATCCAGGGGCAGCCACAGCTTCTCTGGGCACCCTGTGCCAGGGCCTCACCACCCTCACAGGGAAGAATTTCTTCTTAATATTCAGTATAAAACTCTCCTGTTTTACACCCCTGTACCAGTGTTATGATCCAATTGTTATTAAGGTTCTTTAGAAATTCTTCTGCCCAAATTAAGGTGCAAACCAGACCATATGCCTGTGACAATAATATGGGCTTTATTTGATGGTAGATATGAGAGAGAGAGAGAGAGAAAGAGAGAGAGAGAAGTAGAAAATAGGTGGGGGGGACAGAAAGAAAGTGACAGGGACAGAATAAGGAAAATATCAGCACTCCGTGGATCCCAGCAATGTTCTGTGGATCCTCTCCAGCTGGCCTTCTTGGTGTTGAAGGTCCCCTCAGAAAGCATAGAATCCGATGGCTATGTATGCTCAGGCTGGGCAGGCCTGTCCGGGCGTGTCCCCCTGGGGGAGGGGGCAGCCTCTTACAGCAGTCTCTGGGTTTGTTGCATCGCGTGCAGTCCTGTGGGGCAAAGCCTCTCATGCATGTTCCGTGGATTTTGTGGGGCTGGGGGATCCACAGCTGGGCCAGTTTGTGTAACTGGAGGATGGGTGTTTATTGCCTCTCACCAGAGGTTACACCATGCACCCCCCCCTCGGTTGTGGGGGGAGTCTGTGTAAACTTGGCTTCTGTGAGCTGTGCTCTCCCCCCACCCCAAACTCAGCTGGAGGCTTTGACCTATTGTGGATGCACACCTTTCCTTCAGCCTGAGGTGAACTGAACAATAGCTTTTTTTAAATCTAATCAGCAGTTCGACTTGCAGTTCAAAGTTCTTCAGGGAGGTTTCTGTGGCTGTAGCTTCTTTAAAACTTTATATCAATGTTTGAGACATGAACTATTTCAGTCTCTGACAACCAGCTAATTCAAAGGAGAACAAAAGAACATTCCTGGGATGCAATTTGTGTAACACTTTCCAAGTAAGCTGACCAGGAAAGGGAGGCACTTCAGGACGTGAATTATTGTTACAGTATCTCTAGGCTTGGTTGATTATTTCAGCAGGAAGAAAAGAGGAAATAAAAGTTGTTTTTCTCAGCCTTGTAATTCAGAGGCTGGGAGAAACAGCAGTGATCCTCTGCCTTCCCCTTCCTGGCTGTTCCCTGCTCCAGCCTCCCTGTGTGGGAAGGGGAGCTGACTGCAATCTGTGCCGTGTCTTCACTCCCTTCACAGGCTGTCATCCCCTCCTGATGGAACCTTACACTTGACTCGGGGCCCTGTCCCCTGGGGCTGCTGGAGCACATGGTGTGACCTCCCTGCTCCGGGAGCGTGCCCACAAAATACTTGGAAAAGTCCTCCAGCCTCCGGGTGGTGAAGCAGGAGTAAGTAGAGCAGGAGTTGTTTTCTTTTCTGTTCCCTTTCACTTGTTCTATTCACTTGTTTTCCTTTCCTCCAGTGGATAATGGGAGAAGAGAATGGATTTTGGTTAAAGATTGATTTCAGTGGTAAAACATTCAGCATGACCAAAGAAATGGGTCTAAGATCCCAAATGGTATCTTTAGATGGAGAGAGATGTATTTCCCACTTACAGAATATTTTCCTCATATATCCCTACCCAGAAAATATATTTGTATGGAGAACATGCATTGCAGAGCATCTACTTATGCATCAGTGTGAGGGTGTTGTTATCACTGCAGGAGGAATTCAGGGATCCTGTGCAGCCTGAGATGTCCCGACCCTGCTGCACCAGGGACCTGAGCACATTTTCTGGGCTTTTTTTTCCTCCTGTGTTCCCAGTTTGGCCTTGCCCTTTGGATATTAATGGGAAAACTTGTTCTGCTGTTGAAAAAAAATGGTGTTATCACTCAAATGACCCTGTGAATAAAGAAGTAAAATCCCAACCCGATTAAATTTGTCCTGTAAGCTACAGTGGGGGGAGAGGAAGGGGGATAGAGGAGTAGGAGAAGGCAGCTCCATTGGTTTGGAGGTTGAAGGCAACTAAAGGATTTGAAAAGCTGTGGATGTGAGATCTCTGGCAGCCTCCAGCCTGGCTCTCCTTTGGGAAAAACCTGGATCTGTATCCCTGTGCCTACTCCTGGTGCATTTCCAGACAGGCCACAACTGCTCCAGTGTGTTCACCTGGGCTTAAGCACCTGTGAAATGCCTGACTGATGAGGCTTCATAAAAACTGCCATCCTTGCAGTGAGTCATGAATCACTCCTGTTCATATGTCCCTGCAAGCCACATGACTTCTTTAGAAACCAGCACAAATTGAGCAATAACAGCTAATAAAAAATGTATTCTTGAAGAAAAGTAGTTTCTAAAAATGTGTTCACAGGACACATTTGTTGAATCCAAGTGAGAGGTAAATACAAACCCTGCTGTCTGCGTTCTGTCCTCAGATAAAATGAGGAGAAAGGAGTTTTCTTCTTTAGCTACTTTTATTTCAGTTTTATTCTCAAATGCAGGCAAACAAGCACACGGAACTGTGCTCCTGCTCCTTTCATCCTCGTGCACTTCAAGGAAGGGATCTTAGACATTTTCATTTCAGCAGATCAAATAGCAGAGATCTCCCCTTCATCTCTTGCCTTCCTTCTTCCTCCTCCTGTTCCCACGTTCCAAACCCAGCGCAGCCTGGAGCACAGTGAGCTGGAAGTGGTTTGGCTGCGTGGGGTGAGGTTGGCTCAGAGCCTTTGCAGGGCTGGAGGGTCAGCCAGCACAGCTGGGTGGCAAGGGCTGAACACGTGGAGAATCTGTGTCGGGAGGTCTTTGACAGCTCTTGAACGAGCCCTCCTGCTGGCCTGGATCAGTTCTGGTGTGTCCAGCAGGACCAGAGCCGTGCCCGGACCCTGTGCTGGCACTGCTGAGGCACCTTCAGTCCTGGGGGCAGTTCTGGGCCCCTCAGGAAAAGAATAAAGACATTGAGGGGCTGGAATGTGCCCAGGGCAGGGAACAGAGCTGGGAAAGGGGCTGGAGCCCCAGGAGCGTCTGAGGGAGCTGGGAAAGGGGCTCAGCCTGGAGAAAAGGAGGCTCAGGGGGGCCCTTGTGGCTCTGCACAAGTCCCTGACAGGAGGGGGCAGCCGGGGGGGTCGGGCTCTGCTCCCAGGGAACAGGGACAGGAGGAGAGAAAACCTCCTCAAGTTGCCCCACAGGAGGTTTAGATTGGATATCAGGGAAAATTTCTTCATGGAAAGGGTTGTTCAGCCCTGGCACAGCTGCCCAGGTAGGTGGTGGAGTCACCATCCCAGGAGGAGTTCAGAAGCTGTGTGGCTGTGGCGCTTGGGGACATGGGTTGGTGGTGGCCTTGGCAGTGCTGGGTTAATGGCTGGACTCAATGGTTTCGGAATCCTTTTCCCACCTAAATGGCTCCATGGTTCCCAAAGGCACTGCAGGAACATTTGCCTGCACACACAGAAGTCCTGAGCGGTTGGGAACTGGATGTCCACATCTCCTGAGGCTCAGCACTCTCAGGAGAGCTGCTGGCTGAGCTCAAGGGGATGTTCCAGCAGATGGAATCCTGCCCAACGTGGCCGAGAGCTGCAGGGTCACAGCACGGATGGTGCCAGGAGCCCAAGAGATGTGCACAGGTCACCTCAGGGCAGGAGTGGTCTCACCAAGCTTTCATCATCTAAGTGGGACTGCTCAGCTCCTTCCAGCAAGTATTTCCTCTGACACATCAGTGTAGCCATCCCCAGCCTCTGCTGCAGTCCCTGCACAGAAAGTTTCTCCAGTGGGTCGTGGAGAGTCCGCCCAAAACCTGCACTGCCTCCTGAAGGCACTTGATTTTCCCTACGGAGGAGGACAAATCCCCTGCCACCCACGCCTGGCACATCCTGCTGTGAGAGCAGGGCCTGCTGCCTGGGCGCTGAGCCGCGTGCTGCTCGGCACAGGAGGCAGTTCTGATTACGGGCCTATTGTTGCAAGGAAAAAGAAATTCCTTCTGTAGAATAATAATCCTGACGAAGGTTTGAGTACAATCTCGGCATTTCCGATGTTTTGACTTTGATGTTGTCCTCACAAATGCAGCTTTTCTGCCACCTAATTTTAAAGCTCCAGCGTTTCTCAGCGTTTCTTGCCCAAGTACAAATTCTAGGTTGCATCCCAAGCCCAAATTTAGCCAAATCAGAGGAGCTTAGGGCTAGATTGCATCATTGTAAGGTTTTATAGAGGAATTTATTCATAAAGTACTGTTATAATGAAAGAATGTGTTAACAATAGATTAAGCACAGTGTCAAACAGGAGCTGTTTCAAAATCCAGACGAGGAGGTGGCAGAGGATGTTGAGACTCCTGTGGCTTTGTGTGCCCTGGGAATGTTTCTCAGATTACCTTAATTATTTAATGCAGGCTCTGATTGTTGAACCTCACAGCCAAAACCTTGGTGCTCAGTGTCCCACTGCCTCCAGCACAGCCAGGGTGTGCAATCTGGGTTTGGATGGTATCCCAGATCAAAACAAACTTGGAGTATTTATGGGATGGGACCCCCCTGTCTGGAGGGGGGAGCTGGGCTGGATGAACTCCCATGGATTCCTGTTTGTCTGTGTGGGTAGGAGGCCTTTATTCCAGGTGTGGGTCTCCTCAGGAGGCCATGGAGGGTTTAGAAAGCTGTTCACGACGTTCCCAGGGACGTTCTCTGGGAATAAAACCACTCCAGGCCTGTAAGGCTGAAGGGCTATAAAGCAGAGAGCTGCAGATAAGGAAATATGACTGTCCTTTCTTATCTCCACTCATCCTAACAGGTGTCCTTGGCATTGTAAATTTGTTTGAGGGGAAGGGAAGAATAGTGTGAAGTATCTTTAACCTTATCACAAATCTTTCCCAGGGTGGAAAGATTGATTTTGCCATTGATAAACCCTGAAATGTGGCCAGGGTCCCTTTTCCCACTAAGTCACTTCCTCTGGGAAATGTGGCTGCTCTCCCTTGGGCTGTGTGTGCTGCCTGTCCTGGGTCACAGTCCATGCCCCTGAAATAAAAGCCAGGCAGATTGATGCAGTGAAATGCCCAATTCCTCAAAAGTATGTAATTCCACAAAAGATAATTTGTGTGCCCGTGCCATTACAATTGTTACAGTTTTATTGCAGCCAGGCCCAAAAGCTGTCTCGGAAATGAGGTGGAATTATCCTTATTTGTCACTTTTGTGAGAGGAATGAATTGTTCCATGTGCTGGCTGTGAGACCCTCGTTCACGGCAGTGCTTTGTGCCCGTGGATGTATGGGCTAATCATGTTTCTGCAGAGGAGGAGCTGGGGCTCGTCGTGTGAATGACTGGAGACAGAATTGCTGAGTTCACCCCTCTCCTCTCCTCCTGAAAGGGAGATTTGGGTTTGAATAGGGCCTTTCTTATTATATTATCCTAATTTTTTTGTGTGCACCATTCTCCGTGAAAATGAGGATTTCCTCTCTCGTCCCGTCATGTTGTCATGGAAATGGATTTTTCTCTCTTTTTTTTTTTTTTTAGGGAATCCTGTGGCAAAAAAAGTGCTTTGCCTCGCTGGCAGCTCACAGCCAAAACAGTTCTGTGGAGCTGCTGAAAGCTGGGACAGGTCCTACCTCTGCTTCTGGCACTGCTTTTGGTGCCTCCCAGGGATCAGGAACTCATCCTGGTTTTTCTGGAGGGAAATCCCAAATACCTGCAGAGCCCTGGTTCAGCTGGTTTCTACCCTGCATTCCCAGCCACGCTCCAGAGCCACCTTGGCTCAGAAGGATGCCTTTTCCTAGGTCTGGGGTTTGCCCTTGCCGCACCCCTGTACCAGCTGGGCACCAAAATTCCCCAGCGGGAGTGAGAGATTATCCAAAGCTTTGATTACTTGGGATATCTTTGGTGCAAGCAGCTTTTCCATGCCAGGTGTCAGCAGCCTCAGAATCCTTAGGCAAGGGTCAAACTGTCTGTCACCCACCCTGGAGTGCAGCTGTGGAACGTGGCTTCAGTCACAGGAGCCCCTGAGCATCCAGGGGAGGCCTCTCTGAAAATGCCAAATAAGTTCCCATCTTCCCCAGTTCTTCCATTTGCAGGTGAGTGGGGAAAAAAGGTCCAGTTCCAGGGTCTGTCCTTACCATTGGATGTTGTGTGTGCTCCAAGTTTCCTTTGGGCTGTGGGAGCAATTCTAACCCTGGGGAAGAAGGAAATGGATGTATTTCTTGTCATGCTGTGTGTCAGAAGTGAGGAAACAAAGAGGTGAAACGTGGACTAAAGGGGAAGGGAGGTCAGTGACAAACCTGGGCAGTGGGTGATCCTGGGGAGGTTTTTCTTTAGGATTTAATAGCTCTTAATGAGGACTGAGTTTCCACACACATACCCTGAAACTTGGCAAAGTGTCCCTAAGTTTCCTCTGTTCTCTGGACGCATTTTCTCCTTTTCACACCAAGAGCCAAATGAGGCTTTCTGTGAACAGGAGACGAGCTGAGGGAAGCAGAGAAAAAGGATCCCAAAGCCCAGCACCTAAATTAGAGGAAAGCAGTCAATAGTGTCCCCTCCCAGAGGGTGGCTGCTGAGCAAAGCTGGGCTTTAGTGCCCTGCTGTGACCTCCCCTCCCACTTTAAGAGAACTGAACCCCACAGGACAGCGAGGTGCCCTGGCTGGGCCATGAGTTTGGAGCTGCTCCTCACTCTCGAGCTGCTCCCACCCACGAGCAGCTCCTGCAGCCACCCTCACTCCCTGTGCCAGTTCTGGCAGCCTCACTAATAGGTCCTTATTTTAGCTCTGGGAAGGAGATGTGTTGATGTGGAGAATTAAACACGCTCCCAGCTCACACCATCCCTCCCTGAGGGTTTTTCCCTGCATGCACAAAACTCTTATTCCAAGTCCTTTGTCTTCCCCTGCTTTTCGGGCTCTGATCTTCACATCCCAATGCTGGGTGTTGTTCTCATCAAGTGTCTTCATGAGGAGCCTCCACACCCAAAGACTGCTGCTGGCATGATGGGGAGCTTGGGGCTTGATTTAATTTTGGTGCTGACTCTTCTTTTTGTGCAGAAATGCTCCTGGGAATGAGTCAGGAGGCAGCAAATGAGGAAACACTCTCTGAGGTTCATAGGATAGGTCACAGATCCCAGAATGGTTTGGATATGGAAGAACCTTAAAGCTCATCCCATCCCACCCCCTGCCATGGGCAGGGACACCTTCCACTATCCCAGGTTGCTCAGAGCTCCATCCAACCTGTCCTTGGGCACTTCCAGGGATGAGGCAGCCCCAAGTTTCCATTTTTTCAGCAATAAAGGTCCTGACAGTCGTTCTGTTTTTCTTTGAAGCACTTTTGGCTCCATGTCTCAGTGTGAGAAAATGGGTTCACATTCCTGTGCTCCCAGAGCCAGGACACTGAAAAGAACCCCAGGGGCTGGAGCACAGGTGGGATGGGGAGCACCTGAGGGAGCTGGGAAAGGGGCTCAGCCTGGAGAAAAGGAGGCTCAGGGGGGCCCTTGTGGCTCTGCACAAGTCCCTGACAGGAGGGGGCAGCCGGGGGGGAGTTTGGGCTCTGCTCCCAGGGAACAGGGACAGGATGGGAGGAAACCTCCTCAAACTTCACCAGGGAAGGTTTAAATTGGATATCTGGGAATTTTTTTCCCCCTGGAAGGCTGGTCAGGCGCTGGCACAGCTGCCCAGTGCAGTGGTGAGGTCACTGCTCTTGGAAGCTTTCCAAAAACATGTGGATGTGGCACTTGGGGACAAGGTTTAGTGGTGGTCCTGGCAGTACTGGGTTAGGGGTTGGACTCTTAGAGGGCTTTTCCCGCCTCAGTGATTCTGTGATTCTCTGATGGTGCAGGACATTTTCATCATTTTGACCATATTTTGTTGCTCTCAGCTCACCAGCACAGGGACCTGCTGTAAAAAACCGCCAGCAGCTCTTCTCGAGGAAAAGAAAATTTCAGGCAAGTCCATTTTTCTTAATTGAATGTTGCAATTCCTCTGCAGAGAGCTTTAGTTCCCCAAAACCTGCACCAAATACCAGTGAAGGCTTTCCAGGGAAATATCTGTAGATAGAAACTGAAGGAGATGTGCAGAGGGCCCCCATCCTAAACCAGTTACATGTGAAGATGCTCTTTAATTCAGTGCAGGTAATTAGTGTAATTGAGCAGGAAAGTGCCCTGACTGCTCTGCTCAAATCCCCACGTGGGTGTGTAACTTGTTCTTGCAGTTATTAGCTGAGTTCACATCACTTCCTTCACTTTTCCAGGCAAAAAGGACCCTGGAGATTATAGGAAGGGGCACAGATTGAAAGGGACAATCAAGAAACACACGAATTGTAGATTAAAGATAAAACTCTCTCTAGGAAATGCTTTTCAGCAGCTTTGCTGATGGATAGACTGAAATAAAGCAATTAAATCAAAGGGACTGGAAATAAGCAAAGATGATCCTGAAGGTTGAACTTCTGTAATAAACACTTGCCACTTAGATGTGCCTTTTGTTTGCAGCAGTCAGATCTGCGTGGTGTGTTAGCACATGAGTGCATGACAATTTGTATTTCCAAGCATTTTGTTCCTCTTGCAGTCATTTAAATAATGCCAAATTGAGCGTGAAGCCGACTGGATTCAATTGCTGTCATCAGAAGAGAAGAGTGAGTGGGCTGGGGAAGGTTGTCCTCCCTCCCAGCAGTTGCCCAGTGAGGAAAACTGCTCAAAGTGAGGGCAAGGAGATGCTGTTGTTTGTGTGCTGCTAAAATCTCCTTCAGTCAATACCCCCCCGAGGGCTGACTGCACTTTGTTTAACTTGGGTGAGCCAGGCAGGACGTGTGAGTTGGGAATCAGCTACAGCCAGGCTGGAGCCTCCAGGCCAGGTTGGATGGGGCTGGGAGCACCTGGGATAGTGGAAGGTGTCCCTGCCCCTGGGGTGGGTGGAACTGGATGAGATTTAAGATCCCTGCCCACCCAAACCCTTCTGGGATTCTGGGATTCTTTTGCAGATGGATGTAAGGGAATTCCTGTTCATCCTCCACACCCATTCCCTGTCTCCAAACCCCACTGATCCTACTGCTGTTGTGCCCAGTCAGCAGCAAAGTGACAGGGGGACAAAGGCTGTGCTCTGCAGGAAACACAGAGAGAGCAGAGGAGAGGGAGAAAGAGAAGGTGGCCCTGAGATTGGCTCGGCTGGTCCAAGTGCCAAGGTCAGGGGTTTTGTCCCATGCACTGAGGAGCTGGATGATCCCTCAGATCCCTTCCAGCTTGGACTGTTCTGTCATTCGGTGTTCATTTTCCTCTTGGAATCCTCTGAGCACCAGAGCTGGTGGAAGCCCCACCAGCCCCTGTGCTCCCCTCGGGCCCCTCCAGCACTGGAGCCCACCCGAGAGGTTACAGCCATGGGAGTTTAACAGGATCAGGAAAAACACTCGGAGAGCTGGTGAGGAAACAGTGCAGGGATCAATATTTCTCATTTATCACCACATAAACAGTCCTGTGGAGCTGGCTAATTCCTGTTCCCCCTTCCCAAGGAGCCCGGGCAGTAAATTAAACCTGGGTGGTTTTAGTGTGGGCACGTGGCTGGCAGGGCAGCTGAGGCTGGCTGGGAAAGGGGATGCTTCTATTCTCACAGAGTTCCCATGGAATAAGGTCACCTTTGTGAGCAGGTAACAATAAAAATGCCACGGCACTGAAAATTCTCCATGTGAAGAATACAGGAGCAGTGCAGAGTCCAGGGAAGGTTTTATTTAAACCTAAAAGTGAAATTCCAGTTGCTGGATGGAGTGACCGGGCCTTTGGGAATGATCTTCTAGCACAGGATTTGTCACAACAAGGATTTCCAAACCCAGTACTTATTTGTACATGATGTGATAGCAAAAAAGGGCTGAATTCTGAACAAACAGATCTCTTTTCTTGACAGGTTTTCTCCTTTGGACCTGTGCAGTAGCAGGGGGGTTTTATTTTCCTCACTTTTTTTTCCCCCTGAGAATCCTGAATATTAATTTACCCTGTACAATTGGAATTTTATCTTGGACTTCTTATTTGTATGTTTTTCTGTCACTCAAAAAATAATGGCTTCTTGATCGAAACACTTGGTTACCTGTGCATTTTTCGTCAGGAATTTATTAAGTGAAGGAATACAGAGAGCGGCCAGCACTGGGAGTCAGAAACAATCTTGGCTTGAGTGAGCCTCACTCTTTGATATTAAATGTGAAATAGAAGCATAGTTAATAGCTTCTTGCATTAAAAAAAAATCAGGAAAAATGTCTGAATGTCTGTTCAGCCTTGAAAATGAGCACGTTGAGGAGCNAAAAAATCAGGAAAAATGTCTGAAAATGAGCACGTTGAGGAGTGTGTGCTGCTCCCAGCAGTGAACGATGATGTTTTCCTTTGCCTCGTCTTGCTGCTGCTGCCTGGATATTCCAGCAGCATTTAAAGTATAGCGTTAAAAATAGCCCAGAAATGCTGGGAAAACAAATATTAGGGCAGCCTGTGACTGCTCAGGGCCAGAATTGAATGGTGTTGTGACAGAAAGGGACGTTTCCCCACCCTGACTCATGCAGGCGTGAAGGCAGGTACAGGTGTACTTTCATTTTTCTATCCACTGCAAGCATTTTTGGGGGAAAGGACAGGATGGCACGGGGGATTATGGATTTCTCTTACCTGTTGTCACATCACCCCACTATTTCTTGCTCAGCTGAAGTTTATCTGCACAGCAGACATTGATTTCACTGCATGAACTTGTCTGGAGGTTTAATTAATGTTCTGTTCACTCTGCTTTATTTATTCCTGTCATTGGCTTTGTGTTGTTGGTGCTCCTGACTCCCTGCACTTGTGTTTGAGAGAGGGTAGGAATATGGTTAAACCTCCAGTATTGCAGCCATCATGCTCCTCAGCAATATGTGGCCTCCAGAATATTCCCTGAGAAACTGATTTTAGCAGGAAAATCTGAGTTTTGCAAAGAGTTCATTTCAGAAACTCTATTTTCAAGTCTCCTTCTATCCATGGACTTCCATGGAAGAAAAAATACATTTATTTCTGTACGAAATTTGTGCTTGTGCTGCTTCATTCATTTATCATTGCTTTGTAATCATTGCTTTTTTCCTTTTCCATTTTGCCCACATATTTTAGATGTGTGTCATTCAACACCAGAAAGGAGATTTGTGGTGAGTCAGGTACTTTTCCATCTTTCTCACCAAGACTTAAAAACCAGAATTCACAGAATCCCAGACTGGTTTGGGTTGGAAGGGATCTTAAATCTCATCCAATGCCACCCCTGCCATGGGCAGGGACACCTTCCACTGTCCCAGGGTGCTCCAAGCCCCGTCCAACCTGGCCTTGGACACTTCCAGGGATCCAGGGGCAGCCACAGCTTCCCTGGGCTGTGAGAAGGCTGATGGTAAATTGGAGTGGTGGAAACTGCTTGAAGGAGCCAGAAAAAACCTGTGAGAACAACCAGGAGAACGTGGAGCTTCCCTGAGGACAGGCTGGGATTCTCCATGTGGGCTCTCACCTTGGCGCTGTCAGGGCCTGGAGCAGCAGCTGTGGGACACATGGGGCTGGAGCGTCATCCAAATTCTCTCTCTTGACCCCATCAGACTTTCAAGCCCCTCCTGGCTGCTTCTCCCCTGTCCCCAGGCTGGCCAGGCTGCCCGGGCCGTGGATGTGTTCTGCAGGGGGATGGGGAGAGTGGAGCAGCCTCCTGGGAACAGGGCTTTTGTCACTTGTCCATCAGCATGGAGAGCACAGGAAGCTCCCTGCTTTTTGTTTTCCCTTCACCAGTTAGATCCCATAAGCAAATGACACTTCCACAAGCTTTATTGAAGGGAAATATTAAATGCCCCAGAACAGGTTTTAGGTTGGTGCCAAGGGAACGCTGTGAACTGCTGTCTAGCAGAGGTGACTCTGTGCTTGAAAGCCTCACACAATGTCCAGAACAACCTTCCTCGCCTGATTCCTAACCCTGGGACTCTCTTCCCTCTGTCCCAAGGACCCTCCTGCTGCTGTCCCACTGTGGGACCTGCTCAGATCCCCCCAGCAGCCCGTAAGAGCATCCCACAGGGAGAAAAAATATAAATTAAAAAGACAACACACAACACGCAGAGCCAGGCAGCTTCGTGGGAGGATGAAACTTATGCCAACAGAGATCTACAAAAAACCAGAATTAATAAAATATATGCTACCCATGCATTATGAAACACATCTGGCTGCAGAGTGACATGCCAGCTTTAATTTTAACTTTGGCTTGGGAGCAGTGGTGGGGCTGAAATGACTGCATGCATTGGTGAGCAGCCACTGCAAGTGTTTGCACACACCTCCTTTCCCCCCTCTCTCATGTTTTTCATGTGTCTGACTCCCACAGGGGGTTTGGGGAAGGGGCTGGGAGTGCATAGAGGATTTTTTTAATGCCTTGGAGATTTGGATTGAGCACTGCATAATCCAGGAGGAGGCACAAAGGAATAAAGGGAGCAGCTGAGGCTGGTGGTCCGAATCCTCAGGGCAGGTTTGGGGGAGGATTTTGGGAGCCATTCCCTCCCCTCTCCCCTCCCTGTTAATGGTGCAGTGTCTTGCTGGTGCAGTGAGCCATCATAACCCACCTCTGTATCCAAGGGGCTCTTCCCAGGCTTTGTGTCTCCAGTGTTCCTGGAAGAATCTGCCCCTGGGTGAGGAACAGAGGAACTGCTCTGTGCGGGAATGTTCTTCTTGGGTTTTCCATCTGCCTTGCAGATGGAAACTGGACCCTTTTCAACCCTCCCCGTTTGTGGACTTCTTCATATATTTCCATTTCTTCAATATCTGCACCTGTTTCTGGTGTCTCTCCTTCAACAATAGGATGAGGCTGTGAATTCCAGGGGTCAGCTCCAGGCTGGACAGACACTTCTTCTGCGCTTGCCTGTTTTTCTTTGCACTGAGTCTGCAAAACTCAAGACACAAAAGTCTGTCCCCAGGGTTAGAAAGTTGCTCTGAGTGCATTGCACATCAAATGTTTAAATCGGGCCAGGCAGGTGCAGTGAGGTGGATGTGGAACCCACCAGCTGCAGAATTGCAGCTCTTCAGGAATCCTTTCCCTGCCTCTCTTGCCCCAGCTCTCCAGCTGTAATGGAGAAGAGGTTAAATATTCAGGACAGCAAGCAGCAGGAGGAAAATTGAGTCCGTCAGAAATGAAAGTTCTCCAGGGAATGGTCAGTGGAAAGGCTGCCAGAGCTCCGGGAGCGTTTGGACACCGCTCCCAGGGATGCCCAGGGTGAGGTTGTTGGGGTGTGTGTGCAGGGACAGGGGTTGGACTGGGTGATCCCGTGGATCCCCCCCAGCTCAGGATATTCCATGATTCCCCCTGGAAGTGGGCGCTGCTGTCGCTGGGGCTGTTTCTGTTGCAGCAAATGCCAGACAGCTCCTGACAGGAGAAACTTCTGCTCCACAGCAAGCTGGGGTTGTACTTTCAAAGTCAGCCGACATCAATGAGCAAGGAACAGAACTTTCCTGCTATAAATATTTGAACAGCAGTTTGTTAATTTTTGTTACTCTGAACGTGGATTAATTGCTGTTTTATTACCAACTTCAGCTTCTATTAGTTTAGGATTTACATTTTAAATGATAATATCAGACTTTGTCTTGAATAAAACATTTTGTAACCTAGACGAGTTCATTAAATTCGTGAAGGTGAACTGACAGATTAAAGGCAGAACAAAGATCCTGATGTGTTTTACAATCGCAGGAATGCTCAATTTGGAGTTTTGTAAAACAACACTGCACATCTCAGAGAGCTCAGCTTCAAATGCATTGTGATAAATGCTGCTGCCTTTTGAAAGGCTGCTGCTCCTTGTTGTCTGCCTTCAAGAGACTGCTGCACCTTTCCTCTCCTCAGAGGCTAATGAGGTGTCATTTTACATTATTAATGACACAAATGACTAAGGATGTAACGAAATAACCCTTTGCATGTTGTTCTTTTGCCTAATCAGCCTTGGGAGGGTGGGATTATCCCTGTGGCCCCAGCGTGGGCTGCCAGGATTCTCCAGAGGAGGGACACGGGCTGAAGTGGGGACAAGTCCCATTTGTGCTGCACCCCTATTCCAGCAAGAGATGAAGGAGATTTGGAACAGCGAAATGGCTTGGGAGGGACCTTTAGAACCACATTCTCCCACCCCCTTGCAGTGAGCAGAGCTAAATTCAGTTTGTGAGGTTGCTCAGAGCAACCTGACCTTGAATACTCCCAAGGATGGGGAATCCACTGCCTCTCTGGGCAACCCGTGCCAGGCAACCTGTGTCATTGCAAAAACCTTCTTCTTCCTTATCTAAATCAACCCTGGTTTAGTTTAGAACTCCTCGTCCTGTTGCTACAGGACACATTTATCCAAATTTGGATGGAAGCCCATGACCAGCCAGCGGGGTGGAAACCTGAGCAGCTGGTGGGGTGTGTTGGGAAGACTCAGATTATCCTGGGGTAACACCGTGTACCTGCTGCAGTGTAGGGGAGGCATGGTCAGACCCAGGGAATGTACAGACTCATCTGCTGGGAGACACGCCATTAGTTATTATTAATTAATCACAGCTGGTATCATTAATTAGGTTGTACACACAGGCTAATGACTGTACAGCTGAGCCTCCTCTCTGGCTCAGGTCGATGGCCTGGGTCTCCTCTGCCTGCCCCGGGTACCCTGCAGCCACCCTGGGCCATCTGCACGGGCAGAGGCACTGGGGAGGGAGGCTGGGAAGGGCAGGGCTGGGGGTTACCATGTGGTCCATGCAAAAAAAAAGGGAAATTCTGGCACTGGAACAGATCGCTTGGAGCCATTTCTTGTCTTAATCAGGAAGTGTGGCACCCTGGGCACAGGAGCTGCTCTGCAGGGCTGGGTTAAATCTTACTTTCTTTACTTTCTGACCACAGCAGGCCATCAGAGGTGCAGGATGGAGCCCCGGGAGAGCTCCTGGCTCTGCTCCTCTGCGGGACACTGTCATGGCCATGTCCCAGGGATGGGGACACAGGATGAGCCAAGGCAGAAGTTCGTGTTCTCAGTCTGGAGGACTAAACAAATAAACACGAGTGTGAGAAAATAGCAGAGGGCTTAATGCAGAGACAGGGTGCTCAGAAGTATTATTGGAGAGGTTCATTTAATCCCAGAGAGATTCAAAGGGATAATGGCACGGGAACAGCTCTCCAGACCTCCTTACCCTTCCTGCCAGAGGTTACGTGGGCTTTGGGAGATTGATTCATCTGCAGAGCTGAAGGGAATTGGATGATCCAGATGACTAACAATGAGATTTAGGCTTGAATTTATTTCACTCGAGGTAGTCAAATCTGATGCTTTTGTCCCCCAGGTCTTGTGTCTGAACTTAAGCCGAGTTAGTGATGAGCACAAGTTTTTCCTGCTGGAGGATGTTCAGCGACCTTGCACGAAGTGGTTTTGGCAAGTTGGATGAGCAGGAGCTAGGAGCAAACCTGCAGGGATGGGGAGCAGTGGGGTCAGCCATTCCCACACGGGGATGTGCTGCTGGAAAAGCTCTCACTGCTTTTCCTGCTGCTGTTGGCTTTTCCCTGGCTTGGGGCTGTCTCTCAAAGGCACAGTCACAGCAGCACTTCCCTGCATTTGCTTCTTCTCCTGGATTTTTGCCTTTGGAAAGAATAGCCAGGGTAACACCACCTGTTATGAGGTTAGACACGTGTCACTGTGTTACTGCCGGGGTTTTCTCTCTGTGTGCAGGGTTGGGAACGCTCCAGTCCCAGCTCTGCATTTCTCTGACTTGGAGAATCTCTGCCTCTCTCTAAAGAAATGTAGAATGTATTTTGCCCGAGGTTTGTTGGGAAAATCTGGAGTCTTCCCCTTTGGTGATGCAGATATTGGAGGCATCAATAAACCACCCTTATTTAGAGAGCAGTGCTAGGCCAGGCAGGTGATTTTCCCAGGATTTGGGGATTTTGAAACCCTGCGAAGCAGCATGGAGTCCTTACCAAGCAGACAATCACCAACTCCTGATTAAGGAGGAAGCAAGCCAGGGGCAAAGAGTGGGAAGCTGGGAGGGTGGCAGCCTGTGGGAGTAGGAGAGGAGACGCATCCCTGACTTTGATCCATGAACAGCAGGGAGCTGCTGCTGTGGTGACCCCCCAGCCCCCAGCCTGGGCTGGCTGCCAGCACTGAGCCATCCCGCAAAAACTGTGGAGTGAGGAACTCTGGAGTGAGTTTATCCAGGCAGGAGGGGCCGGGGGAGCCACGTGTGCACCCACACAGGCTCTGGAATTGGCACTTAATTACATTAATTCCATGCTTTCCACAGCAATTGTGTTTTCATGGCTATTTAAAGTCTGTTTAAATGTTTGCAGAGCTTTAATGGCTGTCAATTAACTGCTGGATGCAAATGTGGAGAAGGTGAGGGCACACACAATTTGGGTTCACACACGTCCCCCCCTCCCTGCCATCCTACAGGACAATGTCCCCACTGCCAAGTGGGGCTGACTGTGCCTGCCCTGAGGAGCTCGTTCCCACGGGCTGTGGGGGGTCTTCCTTTTGGGGAACATGGTTTTGTTGTCTGCTGAGACACCCGGTGAAATCTGGATCTGGAAAATGAATGCTCAGTCCCTGGAAGTGTCCAAGGCCAGGATGGACGGGGCTTGGAGCAACCTGGGATAGTGGAAGGTGTCCCTGCCCATGGCAGGGCATTGGAATGAGATGAGCTTTAAGGTCCCTTCCAACCCAAACCACTCCAGGATTCTGCAACCCATGCAAATTTCTGCCCAAGATTCCTAAAACACGCTGGGAACTGAAGCAGGGTCAAGTCTGTATGGGGTTCATGGCTTAATTAAGCAGGAGGAGCAATTTAATCTGATAATGAAGGGCCAAAAGCAATTTCTGGTGCAGGAATGAAGTTAATCCAGATTCAGAGCTGTTCACTTTGAGATCTGATCTCAGTTTGGAAATGGTTTTAGTTGTCCTTCACAGAGAGAGAATAAAACCAACATTGCCTTGGGTGACACCAATTGTGTCGCTCTGGTGTGGTTTGGACATCCTGCAGGGCATCACTCTGAGACTTCACAACAAAAAAACCCCCAAAACCTCTGAAAATAACGTCTGTGATACTTTGGGGTGTTCCATCCAAACAAAAAGTGTTGCTGGATTTCAGAGGCTCTCCAATGGATGCTCTCCAAGGCAGGTGAACCCATGAGAAGGGGTGGGTGCCAGATGCCTCTTGGTGCTCCTTTCACTTTTAAAATTAACTCTTCTGGCAAAGCTAACACCAACCATAGTCCCGTTATAGCCATAAAGTTCAGGACTTACACCCCAGTTCGATTAGACCAAGGTAATCCTCCACTTGCTCATTTCAGTGGGACCCACCAGAACTAAACAGTGTATTTCCAAAAATCCAGCTCCTTTTCTGCATAATCTGACCACTTTGGGCTGCTCTGGCCTCAGATTTGGATGCTCTGTCAAGTGGAGACAGTTTAAGCTGCATTTTTTAATGCTGTAACAGGATCCTGAAATGGGCTGGTGGTGCCATGAGGTTCCAAACAGGACAAGGAAATCAGTGTGGGGGTTTTCCAGGGCTGAATATCTCCAGGTTGTTGTTGTAACCCGGTGGTGCAGAGCAGGAGGTGGGGGCAGAGAGAAGGGCCATGCCCTGTGCTCTTGGCTCCCCAGGAATATTATTCCATAAACATCTTTGGGCAGAGGGCACCTTGAGTCGGCTGTGAATTCCCAGATGTGCCTAAAGCCAGACAGACATGGTTGGGTTCTTTTTTTCCTTCTTTGAGACTGAAACATAAGAGAGAAGAAAACTCAGAGCAAAGAAAACCAGAAAATGATCCTGTCTCTTTCAGTGATTCAAACTTGAACAGCTGCCACTGGCTTTGGAAAAGCTTTTTTTTGGCAAGATCAGGGTTCCTGTGACCCCTTCACAAGAAATTTTGTCGTATTTTGGAGTGTTCCTGTTTTAAATTTGAATACATCAACCAAAACAAACAAAAAAAATTCCACTTGAAAAGTTCTAGTTTCAAGGATTTTGGTCTGGAAGCAGCAGCAGAAGCCAGTGAAACTCAAATGTATTTGCTGCTACCTTAAAATCACAGAATTATTCGGGTTGGAGGAAACCTCCAGGATCATCGAGTCCAACCTTTGACTGATCACCACTTTGTCGACTAAACCACATTGTCAAGTGCCACATCTGCTTGTTTTTTGAACATCTCCAGGGGCGGTGCCCCCACCACTGCCCTGGGCAGCCTGTGGCAATGTTTAACTACTCTCCCATGAATAATTTCTTCCCAGTATCCAACCTGAGCCTCCCCTGGCCCAGCCTGAGGCCGTTCCCTTTCCTCCTGTCCCTGTTCCCTGGGAGCAGAGCCCGACCCCCCCAGCTCTGCCAAGGCCATTGGCAGGTGTCAGGTCGGCCCCCTCCTGTCAGGGAATTGTGCAGAGCCACAAGGTCCCCCCTGAGCCTCTTTTTCTCCAGGCTGAGCCCTCCAGGGAAGTCTTTGGCCCATCCTCTCGCCTCCCTTTCCAATGGCTCTGTACAAGCTTATACAAAAGTCTGGTTGGGATCTGGGCTTTGAGAAGTGACTCCTCTCCTGCCCTACTGAGCCAAACATGGAAAACATCTGAATTTTGCTTTGTGCAGAGTCTTTTAATTTCCTTTAAACTCTTCTGGAACCAACCTTACGCTTGTGGAAGGGCATTTTTGTTCATCTGAATTCCAACCAGCAGGAGCAGGACAGGACGTGGCAAATGATGCAGGTTGAGGGAATGCTCATCTTCCCATCCGATGTTTCTGCTTCTTGCTTGGCAGGTGTGTCCAGAGGGTCCTGTCTGGGGTGTTTGTGGCAGCAGGGGAAACCAGAGTGTGTCCAAACGAGTCCAGGATTCCCACGGGGATGTGCAGCTCCACTCATTGCTGTTTCTGCCATCCACGCCTCTTCTCAGCATCCCGGAGCACAGCTGGGCTGCTTGTCCCTGTTCTGGTGAGGGGCAGGCAGAGCTGGGCAGGGGCACTGCCACCCCAGGCAGTGTCACAGCCCCTGGCCTGCCTGCTGCCAGCTCTGGATAGACACCAGCACCCAGCCTCCTTCTAAAATAACAAAGTTCAATCTTCCTTTTTTTTGTCTTCTTTTGACTTTCAGTGTAAATTACCTCATCTGAGGTGTCAGTAGAAATTGATTTGTTATGCTAAATACTTGCCAAATAAATAATGAGTTCCCAAACCAGTCTATATGCAATAGGACGAGGAGTGAATTATTTCTAGTGGT
The DNA here is from genome assembly GCA_013399875.1 of Gymnorhina tibicen. Lineage (NCBI taxonomy): Eukaryota > Metazoa > Chordata > Aves > Passeriformes > Artamidae > Gymnorhina > Gymnorhina tibicen. The sequence goes on along the minus strand of VXAZ01009475.1, from coordinate 208,832 downwards.
TTCTTTTATCATGCATGGATTAAATTATTTCGGAGCCCTGATTCTCAGGGCTGGGCCATCTCTGAAAATGTGCTGGTGACACTTAAAAACACCAAGCCCCCCTCTATGCTCTCTTATGATATTAAATGTCACCAGGTTCCTCATTTTATCACATTATTACAGCCTTTTCTTGCCTGGAAGGAATCAAATTAATGAAAACCAAAAGAATTCAAGGTGTCTGCCCATACATCTCATAAAATCATCGCCCACATTACAGATGAAGTTTCCAGGTGATGCCATGAGGCAAAAGACCAAACCAATTTAAATAAGGCTGATTACAGCTTTTAAAAACCCCAACAACCCAACCCCCAAAGCTGAACAACACTCACGTGTATTTTAAGGTGCTGATAAAGAGAACCAGAACATTTATTTAGCAGAAATGCTCTGTTTTATTTGCTCTGCTAGGTTTTAGCTGAGGTGTCTCCTTCTTGGCCGTGTTTTCCCACCTGGTCTCTTGCACAGCTTCCAGAGGCTGTTTTCGGGTCACTGTCCTCAGGTTGGTGACGTGTCCCCACCGTGGTGCTTGTGGGACACCGGTGATGGAGCTGGAACTCTGCTCGGCAGTGTCTGAAATTCCCCCAAAACCTCTGCCAGCTGTTTGGGGGCCTCGGTGGAAGGAGCTGGGCATGTGGAGAGCAGTGTCCCCCTGTGGGCAGAAGGGCCAGGGAGGGAACGAGCCGTGGGGACTGGGCAGGGAATGAGCCTGTGGCCCTCATGGGGATGGGTGGCATTAGCTGCACATCCTCTCTGCTGTGCCCTCCTCAGTGGGTTATGAGTGGAACTGATGGTCTTGGAGGTCTTTTGCAACCTAAATGACTCCATGGTTCTGTTTGGCCTTGGGGGCTACAGGGAGGACGTGGCTCTGAGCTCATCTGTGTCTTGTGAAACGCCTGAGGTGAGAACAGAAGCCAGCAGCTCCCGAGGCTGACCACAGCACCTTCAGGGAAATGAATCCATGGAAAAAGTCATCAGGGTTGGAAAAGGCCTCTCTGGTCATCAAGTTCAACCATTGACCAGCACCACCACCGTGTTCACCACTGCTCCGTGTCCCCAAGTGCCTCATCCACCCTCCTTTTAAATCCCTCCAGGGATGAGGGCTCCACCATGGCCCTGGGCAGCTGTGCCAGGGCTGCTCAACCCTTTCAGTGAAGAAGTTCTCCCTAATATCCAACCTAAACCTCCCCTGGTGCAACTTGGGGCCATTTCCTCTCATCCCATCGCTTGTTCCCTGAGGCTTCAGAGCTCCACCCCAGTGTCCCTTTTGCTGGACCACATCTCCCGCCCCTCTGTGCCACTCCTCCAGGCTGTGGCTCTTCTGCAAGCAAGGAGGGCTCTTCCACAGCTGTCTCCACTCAGTTCTTCAGCCCAGCTCCTGGGAAATGCAGTTCCAGCAGCTCAGGCTCACCTCGGGGGCTTGAGAGCATGGGCTGCTCTGGAGGGTGGGACAGAAGGCCCAGATTCCCATACTGAGTGACCAGTTTGTCTTCACTGACTGTAAAAAGCCCTGGTGGGACTTCCTTCCTGGACTGAACCTTCTGCAAAAGTCCAGTGGATAAAAGAGAGGCAAAAAGCTGAAGAAGGTGGGTAAGATAGAAGAGACCCTAATTTGAAAACAAAGAGAAAAATCCCCATGACAGGCCAAGTGTGACTGGCTGCTCTTGATGCTGATTTTTCTGCTGTGAAATGAGAGATTATTAGGGCTGCATGAGGCAGCTAATGCCACCTTTCAATAAAGTGGGCTGTGTCCACTAATGCCTGAAGATGCTTATTATTATTTATTGATACATAAAGCTGCTGTACGAGCTTTATTTAAAGGCATGCCAGGCACGATTACTATAATTTGCTAATGTAACAAAAGAATTTTCTGTTATCCTGATGTCATCTTGCTAAAGCTCTTGTGATTTTTTTTCCTTGCAAAATCTTGCTACAGAGTGAATGCAGCACAACTTCTCAGTTCAGTGTTGGTTTTGTGCCACTCACTGAGGTTACGTGGCTTGTGGGTGATTTGGATTATGAATTCAATAATTCATTGATGTTCAAGGAACATCAAACGAAGTATTGGTGCACAGAGAGCCCTGAAATGGTTGCTCATGAGGTGTTTGAATCCCTCCAGTGGCCTCTGGCACTCAGGCTGGACCCTCTGTGCCTGGAGCACACTCAGAGGCTGCTGTGGTGTGGCTGCTCCCAAAAAGCTGCTCCTGCAGGAGAGAAGCATCTCCCCATTGCTCCACGGATCTGAGGGGCCAGGAAATGAACAGCTTTGAGGAAGTTTGAGCAAGTTCCAGAACCCCAGAGCCTTTTGGGGAGAGCTCTGCCAGCTCTGTGGCTGAGACTGGCCAAAGGCTTGTCCTGACTCTTTGGGTTGAGCGGCAAGGAGGGATCTGTGCAGGAGGTTTGGTTTCTTGAGCCTGCAGCCCTCAGGAGGAGCCAGAAAGACCTTCGAGATGAGATCGGGCAGTAGGGTGGATGGTAATTTGCTCCCCAAAATCCTCCTGCTGTAGTGCAACAATCCAGTGCTTTCCAGCCCCATATCCATCGCTGCAGAGCAATTCCTGCTTGGATCTTGCTGTGGAACGGACCCACAGCTGCGATCACACCTCTCGTGTTACAAGATTTCCCCTCCAAAGCAAGGGCCCTGCTGATTTTGCAGAGCTGTTTTATCTGAACTGCAGGGGAATCTCACCCAGGTGTGCCCTTAGCTGGGGTGGCACCAGCCCCCAGGTCCAGCAGCACAGCTGGGACGTGTGGCCGTGCTGTCCCCTCACCCAGGCAGGGGAACTCAGGCCTGGCTGCTCCCACACCCTGCTCTGCCAGCTGCTCCCCAGCCAGCCCCTGTGGCCAGGAATGACGGCTCTCCTGGTTTAAAAAGTGGGAAAATGGCTATGGCCACTTGTCAACTTCAGGCCATGGTGCATTTTGCTGCTTTTTAACTGTTTGGGGATTTTTGTTTGTTTGTTTGTTTGTTTGTTTGTTTTTGTTTTGGGGGTTTTGGGAGGGTTTGGTTTGGTTTGGGTTTTTTGGGGGGGTTGTTTGGTTTTTTTGGTTGTTTTTTTTGGGGGAGTTTGGGTTTTGGTTTTTGGAGTCTTTATGTGTTTTATAGTCACAATTTCTTTCTTTTTTTCCTGTGCAACTGAAAGTACTTGATGTACGCCCTTTCTTTTCTTTTTTCTGTTTTTAAAATTTTTTTTTCTTTTTTTTTTTTTTTAGGGAAGAGCTTTCTTAAGGTTGGATTTCAGTAACCCTGGTCAGAGTGAGGGTTGATGCTCCCTTGCAGAAGCCAGGTGACTCCTTCCAACAGTCTCAGTGCAGGCTGGCACATGGATCTCTCCAAGGACACCTGAACCTGTGTGTGCAGGTGTGACTGGGATGTTTTCCCCTGGCAGTGCCCGGCCCTGCTGCCATTTCCTGGAGAAAATTACGTTTATCCTTATAATGAATTTATTTATATTAAATATATATATATAATGATTTATTCTTATTATGGATTTATTCTTATAAAAACATTTTAGAGCCTCAGGGTGGCTGCTGCTGTGATCCCATGGTTCCGTGAGGTGCTGATGGTCATGGATGGGGCAGACAAGGGTGATGCTGCCCTGCTGGAACACACACCTGGATTTTTTGGAATGCCCAGGCCTTGCTTGCTCTCAGATCCAGCTGTGCTGTTAGCAGCTGGAAAAAAGGGAACTCCAGGCAGAGAAAGTGTGGGAGAGGGATACAGGTGTTCATTTCAGGGGGGAATAAAGCAGCCTGTGCTCAGCACCCGTATCTGCAGGAACACTCCTGCTTTTATTTCCATGAATTTTCAACAGAAGCCCAGCGTCCACTGAAATTGGATGAAGCAGATGCTGGGGAATGTGGTTCAAAGTCACCTCAGGTGTTCCGTCGTGGGCACAGTGCCAGCAGCAGATGATACAGTTTACCTGGAATATTATCCTGCACGGAGGAAAGCATCTTCCAACAAACATCCACCCACTATTCTGCGATTCCATGAAAAGCCTTTGAAGCCTGTGCTCCCTGAATATCAAATTCCTTTAAATTAGCAATGTCGCAAATTATTTTCATAAAAGAAGAAAAACCCTGCATTTTCACCAAAGCTCCAACTCCGAACTTTCTGTGTGGTTTCTTTTTCTTTCCCTTTCTCCTCCAAAATTACTGATCATTTTTTGGCTGTTTTTGAGGTTCTGGGTTCAAGCTGGCGTGGGTGGAAAATATCCCAAAGAAAAGAAAGCAAATAGCAAGTTTGGAAATGGAACTGGGCAGGCAGGAGAACTGCAAGTAGGAACAATTGCAATAATGGTGCATCTGTACTTGTGCCCCCTCCTCATCTGTATTGTTGCTGAGCTTTTATAAAAATGATGTTTGCTGCAAATGATGGATAATCGTGAAAATGTACCTGCTGCACAAAGGCAGCATTCTGCTTGGAAAGGGAATAGCTTCTCCTTTGGGAGAGTTCTTCCCGTGGGATGAAAACAGGAAAGGAAGTTGTACCAAATTACAGTAACCATGGGGGTTACACAAGGGGCAAGACTTGGAGTGTCACAAAACATTGGCCAAGGGTTCAGCCCAGGACAGGAATTTCTACGTGTAACCCTCTAATACACAAATTAAATTGGGTTTCTGACTAATTAGCACTCTCAGAGTGGTGTGATGGGCCTGGAGCGTAGCAGGGAGATCAGCGTAGGTGCCCAGGGAAGTTGTGGATGCCCCATGCCTGGGAAGTAGAAACATGAAATATCCTGAGCTGGAAGGGACCCACAGGATCACCCAGCCCAGCTCCTGTCCCTGCCCAGACACCCCAACAACCCCACCCTGGGCATCCCTGGGAGCGGTGTCCAAACGCTCCTGGAGCTCTGGCAGCCTCGGGGCCGTGCCCATTCCCTGGGGAGCCTGGGCAGTGCCCAGCACCCTCTGGGGAAAGAACCTTTTCCTGATCTCCAGCCTGAACCTGCCCTGGCACAGCTCCAGCCATTCCCGGGGTCCTGTCACAGAGATCAGTGCCTGTCCCTCCTCTTCCCCTCACGAGGAAGTTGTAACTGCAGTGAGCTCGCCCCTCAGTCTCCTCCAGCTGAACAGATCAAGTGCCCTCAGCTGTTCCTCTTGGTTTCTGCCTCCAGACCCTTCCCCACCCTTATGTTCCCCCTTTGGACACTCTCTAATGGCTTTAGATCTTTTTTATATTGTGGTACCTAAAACTGCTCCCAGGACTCGAGGTGAGGCTGCACCAGCTCTGAGCACTGTCCCAGGCCAGCCTGGATGGGGCTTGGAGCAAGCTGGGACAGTGGAAGGTGTCCCTGTCCATGGCAGGGGGTGGGGTGGGATGGGCTTTAAGGTCTCTTCGAACCCAAACCATTTTATGAATCTGTGTATTCAGGGTTGGGATTTTTTTGGTAGTAGAGTTTTGAAATACCAAGGTTTGAAGCTCACTCTAAAGGTCACTGTGCAGCTGATGTGCAGAGCTCTTTGGAGTCAACAGCCTAAAGTCTGATGGCAAATAATCCAGTCATTCCTAAAGGATTAATGCACTATTAATGTGCAGGGCACAGCAAAAGAAGGGTTTTCCAGAAGGGAAAGCCCAGCTGCAAAGTCACCAGCCTGTCACTACATCTCCCCCTGGCTTTTCAGGGATCTTTTTTTATCTTTTATAAACATATCTTTTTTTCAGATATCTCCCATTTTTCTTACCACTGCCCTCATTTCCTTGGGATGAGCTGCAGGGGGTTGCTCCTGTTCTCTTGTGCAAAGGAGATACTGAGCCGACCTTGGAAAAATTTCTGAGAGGCCCTGGTAAAAAATACGTGGCCATGGTGTTAGATGACACAATGCTTGTTTTGTTGAAAAATGTTCTTTAGAGCCTCTCATCTGGCCTAGAAACATATTTTTATTTAACTATTTCTTTTTAAAAGGAAAGCTGCGATTCCTGTGTGCCTTTGTGGTGGGAGAAATAGTGAAAGCGTGGATGTATTACCCAGCTTTCTTCTCACTGAGTGCAGGGAACCAGGATTTCACCTCCACCATCACCTCGTACCGTCTGGAGGTGGTGACCTCTGAGGAGCTCGAGGGGGGAGGTGTTCAGCATATGTTGCAGTCAGTGATGGCACAGAAGTGTGGTCGGCAGGAGCAAGGGAGCTGCTTCACCAGGAAACGTTGCAGGAGACCAGGATGTCCCGCCTGAAGAGCCCCTCCTTCTTGATTAAAAACCTGTTTCAGATAAAGAATTCGAATTTGGCAATTCTGAAACATTCCGTGATCTGAGTTCTGGCTTCATAAGAGGAGTGTTAGCAGGAAAATAAAGAGGCACGAAGGAAATCTCCCAGGGTGACAATGTCACTCTTGTGTTTGCAGGTTCAAAGATTGCAGATTTTGCATTTTTAAAATAGTTTTCGTTTGTGAAGTTTTCCCCATTTCATCAGTGTCAGTACCACACATCCCCAAAGATCAAAATGACACATTTCCTTGGAGATTAAATGAAGCATTATTTAAATAAAGCTCGTTGGACAGAGCTGCCAATGATGTGGAAAGGCAGCTCAAGCAGAGAGCCCTGCTGGTGTCCCTCACAGCCCTGCTCAGGCACCTGGCATGTCCAGACCACAGCAGGGCCATTTAGGACCTGTTTTCCACCTGGTTTGACACTTTGGGTCATGGAGATGCCATCAGGACAGGGCAGAGGGCTGATGTTTGCCATGCATCCGTGGAAAGCTGTGCACACCTATCCTGTCCTCATCTAGCTGATCTGGAAAACCCATCTTCCCTGGTGTTTTTAGGAAGGCCCTTGGAAGATCTTGCCCACCTTTGAGTGGCTGCTGAGGTCAGAGGAGCAGCTCAAGGGTGATCAGGAACAGTGGGATGTACACAGCCTGCCCACACTCCGAGCGCTCCCTCCAGCACCACCTTCATTCCTGATTCTTTCCTGGTAGCCTCAACCCAACTTCCAGTGGGAGAAACCACAGAAGCAGTCAGTAAATGGAGCTTTGTTAACATGCAGAGTTAACAGTGAGAAGGAGGAAATTACTGCTCAAAAACCAGCACTTGTTATTTGGGAAGAGAAAACTCTTTCTTCACCCATTTTTCCCTCACACCCCAAGCCAAGCTCTCCCCCACTCCCTTCTTCTATGTCTCTGCCTTGGCTTTCCAATGGCCAGTATTTATCTCTCACTTCCATATTTTAGGAGCAGGAACTCCCAATGAAACATAGCTTTGGCTCAGTGCTCTACAGTCTAGTCTGCCTGGTGCAACGTGTTACCGATGAGAGCGAGCAAAGCTGAGAGCAGGGCTAAGGTGGATCTGCCTGGATTTATTTCCCTCTTCTGTGCCTTGCTTTCTATTTCTCCTTCCCCACAGCTGCCTGGACCCATCCAGGTTTTAATGGGGAGACAGCAGCGAGCCAGAGTTGCTTCATGAACTGGGGGGAGCTGAAATTCTGCAGTACTGAAGACCATTTTCAAAGGCAATTTCATGGACTATTTTTTTCCTGATTCCAAGCGGTGTCTAGCCACATTTCTGCGTGGAGCTCATCTAGGACACGCTGCCAAGCCTGAGATGTGAGGCTGGGCCAATGCCACCCACTGTTCTCAGCTGTGATGCTCCACTGCAAGCTGGAGGAAAATAGAAAGGAAAAAACCACGGGTTTTGGTGCCTTCTTCCTTTCCAGGGAGATTCTGAAGTGTGGCTGCATTGCACAGCTTTAGAGAGCACGTCCTTGAAAATTACAGCTCTTAGCTCTATTTTGTCTCCCTACGCAGTGGTTTGGGATTCACAAGTATTTTCTGTTGCTAAAAGGAGAGGAAGGATCACAAGGTTATCAGCTGCACTCAGACGCTGCTCGCGCTGTTCCTTTGTGGAGAAGGACACTCGGAGAGCCCAATTTTCTGATTTGACGTCCCACACAAGGAGAAGACTCTTCCAAAAATGGATGGGAGCTAAAATTGTGAGCACCATTATCTGCAATTTTATCTCAACCGGGGATCCTGGGCAGATGGGAAGTGGGGCTGGCCCAGAGGAGGTTGAGCCGCTGCTCTGATTAAAGAGCCCCCACAGGTGACAGGGCTTTGAAAGGACCTGCAGAAGTGACCACTGGAGCTGCAAACCAGCCCAGCTCTCCTGTGTCCCCAGTGCCTGGAGCTCACACCACTCCATCCTCTGGCTCAGATGCACAGAAAGGTTGGAGCTGTTTCCATTTGGCAGCAAACTGGGGGCATTTACTGCACATAGCACTATAACCAGCTCCCATTATTACCCAGTTTATGGGGTGAACTCCAGTGTGCCCATTCCAGTTCATCTGCTTGGCAAACTGGGAGCATTCCCTGGTTCATGAATCTCCACTGAGCAGCTGGGGACGTCTGTGGGCTCAGGCTCGTTCCTATTTTAGCTGCAGACATTAGTGGGGTAGAGCATGAGCAGAGCCATGCAACCAGCCACTGGTGTGGAGCCAGAAATTGTTTCTCAGGACACCTCTGGAAGACAAATTGCTTCGCAGCACAGTTGTGATAACAGTGCTGCAGCAAATGCCATTTAAATACAATTCCCTGCTAACACAGGGGAGGGATGAGGGAATACAGAAACCAAATAATTAACGCTGCCTGGATGACTCCAGCTCTGTGCGTGGAAGGACAAGAGGGAAGTAAACAGTGGGGTGGAAGAGGACAGCTCATCCTTGTCATTGTAAAACTTAATTTGCTCTTTAAGGAAGGATCAAAATGACATTAAAGTGAATGCCAATTGATTTCAAAGGGGTTAGAATTGATTTCTGGAAACCATTGCTGGTTAAAATTGCCAAGGAAAGCCCATCAAGACTGACATCTCTACAGCCACTATGGCTGACTGGAGATGGGAACTCCTTTCTGGAAATAACTTAAAATATTTCTGTATTATGAAATGGAAAGAAAACTGCTGCTTCCGGAGGAGGGACAAACCTCTTGTAAGGTGGCTTTATAATTATGAAATCAGCTATTTAATTTTTTGTTTTTTAAAACCTTTTCTCAAGGCTCTCCAACTTTCTTGGAGCCCAGGCTCTTGTGAGGGGAGTGGAGGAGGTGATCGGGGAGAGAAAGCCAGGGTTTCTGACATCCAGGGTTTCTGGCATCCTGCTGAGCCCTAGGACTGGATTCTCCTGAGACTGCCCAGCGCTGGACAAAGTGGAAGTCTGGCCCCAGAAATTGGTGCTTGGAACCAAGTATGCTAGGGCCCACAGACTTGCAGGGATGAGCATGGTCCGCCAAGGAGATATGAACCTCTGTTTCACTGGAAAATGAAGGTTTTTTTAAAGGGCAGTGTGTGCTCCTGTAATAAATGAGGGCCAGGTATCCACAGAGAGGATTAACTGGTGATTTATTAAAAAAAAAGAACAAGGATGGAAGAACCAGGAGGGGGAGTAGCCCTCTCCTGACCCGGAGGCGGGAGGACCTCACTGTGAGAGGCGTCAATCACAGGAGGACCAGTTTTTAAGTCAACATCACCTTTTATACTCTCTCTATGTCTCTCTGATTGGTCAGTCCGTAGGGTTGCCCCTTAGCCCCTCAGTTCATCGGGTTAGATTTCCCGCTGCTCAGATGGTGGTTGGCTCGTCGCTAGGTCCTTCCCTCTCCCCTCACGGCTCTTCGAATGACTGGTGTGAGGTTTGAGCTGAAAGAGAGCTGGTGACGGGTGGGTACAGCTGCCTCTCCCCAGCTGATGGCACCCAGATGGTGCTTGGGGAATTCCAGTGCTCTATATCGCCGCCTCCTGGTCTCCCGTATGAATTGCAGTCTCTAAACCACCCTAACTGAGACCCGTACAACCCGAATCAGAACGCGAAACCGCCTGAACTGGAACAACCCCTGTGACACTCCCCTCCAGGTCTCCAAAACAGAGAATCCGGCAGTTTTCCATGAGGATTTGATCATCATCTGCACGTTCCTTCAAGGCTGAAGAATTGGCTTTTTCTGCTGAGGACCTGGTCTGCTGGAGAATTCCCAGCTAGCTCAGAGATTCCCAAATTCTGCTCACCACGAGCAGCACCACGGAGCATCCCCAAGGATCTCCTTCCCTGTCCTCTGGCTCCATCCCCACTGTGGGGGTTTGTTGGGAACTGCGTGGTGTGGATACAGCTCTGAGGGGTTGCAACAAATCCCTAAACACCAGAAACCAGTGAATTTTGGAGTTTGTTGGCTCCATGGTTTAGCAGTGGTGGAGGATGACCTGTTGAGTAAAGATGAGATATTAAAATACCTGTTCCTTAACGAGGTCCATCCTTCCAAACAGGCACAGAATGGTTATTAGGGAAGGATTTTATTCCCTCAACAGCAAAAGCAACACAACACACATTTAATATTCCTTCTTATTAATATCACATCTTCTAACAGGCAAATCCTGTCAGCTTATTATCAAACTCACAAGTCCTTTGACTGAGCAGAAACAAGGTAAGTGAGAGAGGTCAGAGCTGTGTGCCCAGGAGAGCAGCTGACCCTTTAAGAAACCCTTTTCTTCATTTCCTCAGCCTTTACCTTACATTTGTAAATGGCTCATTTACTGTGTGGCTGATATCATATTTAATAACTCTCCTTTACGTGGCATCCACAGCCCTCCTTGCCATGCAGCACCACTGGAGACCTGGCACTGCCAGGATTAGCATTGCAAATTCCTTGGAAAACCTAGTCTCACTTCACTGCTTCACTGGAGTCTCCTAAGGCGATTTTCCCCACAAATCCCTATTACAGTGCACTGGTAATGCTCTCTGAGGCTAATTGTTCTTCCTCTGTTAGTGGGAACAATGTGCCCAGCCTTATGTTAAAGAAGCAGAACAGGCTTATTGAATTCCCATTCCAAGTGCTCTATCATTTCCTGCCTTTGATGGGAATTAAGAGCCACGCAGTCCTTGACGCAGGACACGGAGCACATTTTGTGAGCACATCTGCCTGTCCTGCTGCACATGTGGCCAGCTGGGCCGTGGGCATATCCCTGACAGACACAGACCTTCCCCAGGCTGGCTCTGTGTCTTGGGGTGACTTTATGATGTGTATCCCCTATCGTCCGCTCTACGCCCAGACGTGAATCCTGTGCCGTTCTGTGTCTTTAAGGCAGACCCGAGCTGGGGGGAGGGGAAGGCGGTGGAATTCCTTCAGCGCTGTGTTCAAAACACAGATAACTCGCTGGCTCTTTTCCTCAGCTCTCGGCTTCTGAAGCAGGGAAGAAAGTTACATTCCTTTTGCTTTTTAGCTAGCTTCTTGTTCGTTAGCTAAAGCAAGGAGTTTCCTGGGACTTTGGCTTCTTCTTCTTCTTCTTCTCTTCTGAACTGTTCAGCAACACCAGAACATCACCAGGAGGCCCCACACCGCAGCCCAGAGGGGCCCATGCTGGACCCCAGCTCCGGAGAGGGCAGAGCCACGCCTACAAAGGACTCTACATTTACCAGGTTCTCTCCACAGCGAGAGTTTTTATTATTTAACATTATTCATTCTTTTTCCATGCCTGCGTGCACTTTGATTGTAAAATAAATAGGTTTTTTTCACTTTCCTCAGAGGAATTTCTTTTCCGACCCTGGTGGGGGAGGGGCTGCTGAAATCTGCCTTCTAACAGAGGGACGTTCATTTCGGGCATTTTCCTCCAAATTTGTCTCAAACCAAGACACCCTGCCTGGAGTTTCATGGACTCAGAGAAAACTCCTCACACCCCACTGGGAAAATCTGAGCTGCTCTGGGTCAGAGCGGGATCCCTTCAGGGATTAAAGCACCAGCTTCTCTTTTCTCATGGCAATGACTTATTTTACCGCTTCTGTACCAAAGATTCCCCTCATCCCAGGCAAGCAGCATGAGCCTTCTCCAAGGATGCATGGAAGACTGGGAGGCCTGGTCCTTGGTCATTCATTGTCTGTGGCTAGAATTCATTTTCCAGTTCATGGCTGGGATAAGAAAGGAACATCAAGAACCCTGAAGGTGTTTAATCAAAAGTCTGTGAGGAATCAAGGCTCCTCTGAGCACATCCATGCACCCAGTTGATGGGTGCATGGTCCCTTTTGGGACTACCTAAAAGCAAAAGCCACACAAAATTAAAAGTAGTTATATTTATTGAAGGGCCTTCAGGTACATTCAGGGCAGTCAAAGCCCCCAGGGGCTACACCCAAAAATGGACAAAGGGTCACGGGTTTTCATACTTTGATAAGTTTGGTCCATTTGCATATTGGGAGTTGATCTTCAAATTACAGCTTCAGGTAATGATGTCATTCACCCCAAGTTTGCTCCCCCCCAACCCACTTTTGTTTCAGGGCCTGAGGCAGCGAGGTGTCCTGGATTCCCAGGCCTAGAGGGGAATTGTTGTGTCTGACCAAGATGGGAGAGCAGTAGCTAGCACTCTATACGGAGTGTAGAGTTATACCCTAAAGAACTGCAGGATCACAAAAACATGAAAAATATAAAAGCCGAAATCCTAAGACACCACAGTGTGCCAGCCCAGGGTTTTCCCATGAGATCTACTGCTCCTGCTGGCAGCCTGGCAGTGGGGCAGCGCTGGTTCAAACTGGGACAGCCTTAGAACCTCTGTGGGTTCAGCAGTTGTTGGGATAACACTGTGAACAGGGCCAGGCAAGCCAGGAAGGGAGCTCCCTGTGTGTGGCTTTTCAGGCCTCAGCCCTGCTGCATTTGTCTGCCCTTTTGGTAATTAAATGCACTTAATGAACTCACAGTGAGAGTGTCCTGGTGTTGATGGGGGTTTCTGCTCGTGATGCTGCTTTGGGAATCAGTGATCCAGACCTCTGAGGTGCGAGAAAACCCTTCAGCTGCCTTCCTGCTGCTGGATGGGGGCAGCTGAGGATGTGCCCAGGTTCCAAGTACACCAAGAGGAGAGGAAGAGGGGGAAAAGGAAGAAAAAAATAGAAGAGGTGGACAAAAGGCTTGTGTCACCCCTTTTAGGAGATACTGTCCCTGGAAGGCTGTCCTGCGTGGTACAGAGGACCTGAGGCTGTGGAGAAGGCCCCTAAATGCTGTCATTTTGGCACTCGGGTATGATACTGCCTCCTGCCTCCTGTCCACAGGCAGCTGCAGGGAGCTCCAAAAAGCCCCACCTTTAGGACAACTGACCCAGAGAGGCTGTTTGAACCCTGCTGGCCCCAGCTCCTTCCAGCATGCTGGGCAGGATGAGCCCCACCAACCCCCTGGCTGTCCCCAGCAGTGCCTCCTGTCCTCACCACGTGGAAAAGTGCCTGTCACTGCTGGGTTCTGCACAGACTGAGGGGATTTAGGTTTACAGGTGAAAGAGCAATGAGGATATGGGGAAAAAGAGGGGATGCTCATGTAGCCTATTTAGCCGTAAATTCTTGTGGAGAAGAGGAGAGGCTGCTGTTCACGGGGAGAAAAACCCCACGGAGGAGAGGTGATTTAAACCACAGATCAAGAACAAACTGGTTAAGTGTAGGTTTTAATTGCAAATGAGGAGATTCCTGGATACATGATAAGGGAAGTTCTTTAACAACCTCCCCTGGGGAAAAAGGGAAAAGCCACTGCTTTCAAGGCACAGTTTAATAAGCTCTTGTGATGGGAATCACAGGGAAGAGGACTTGGCAATAAAGGAGACTCCTTCAGTCCCTCTCTTTCTGCATTCTTATCTCTGCCTTGATACTCCAGTAATGGGCTTTCTTCATTTAATTAGCATGTTATTAATTATCAGGATAAGAGTGAAAGCAGGTGCCTGGCCTGGCTGTGTCGCTGGCCCCACCACCCTCTGCTGCACACCCTGGAGAGGCCAGAGATTCCTGAATTCCGGGGCTGAACAACACTTAAAGTGACCAAAGAAAAATAATATTCAGGGTAATCCCAGGATCTCACATGCTCTTTAGATTGGGAAGGGGTTGTGCTGCAAGAGGAGGAGTTTGAAGGATCATGCAGGGGGAGGGAAGATTTGAGGGGAGGTGGGAAGGTTGATGTACTGCAGATGGATATGTGCAGCAGTCAGCCTGTGTCAGGGAAAGTTCATTTTATAAGGCTCATTAACCGTTTTTGAGTGATTTTTGGGCTACTCTGCCTGGCACCTGTTGTCAGTACCTCATAGCTTGGAGGTTGGTGGGAAGTACCTGAAGGGAGCTGACAAGAAAGATGGAGAGGAATTATTTACAAGGGCCTGGAGAGACAGGGCAAGGGGGAATGGCTTCAAACTGAAGGAGAGCAGGGTTAGGTGGGATGTTGGGAGGAAGGTCTCTGCAGTGAGGGTGGGGAGGCCCTGGCACAGGGTGCCCAGAGAAGCTGTGGCTGCCCCTGGATCCCTGGCAGTGCCCAAGGCCGGGCTAGTGGGAGGTGTCCCTGACCAATGCAGAGGGTGGCACTGGATGAGATTTAAGGCCCTTCCAACCGAACCCCTTCTGGGATTCTGGGATTCCAAATGCTGTCCCACAAGGAGGGCCCAGCCCAGCTGCCGGCACAGAGGGGCCGCGGAGGTGCCCTGCAATCCTTAGCTCTGCATTAGGGGGATCATGAAATCAAGTGAGAGGCGTCTTGCCGGGCGTGCTGGGGCTGGCAGAGGGTGCCCAGTGCCACCAGAGAGGTGGCAGGGCCACAGAAGTGTACCGGTACGTGAAGCCAGCGAGCCCTGCAGAGAGGAACCCGCAGAGCCCGCGGTGACCCAGGTGAGCGGCACACACCAGCTGGCAGCCCCCGGGCTGGAGCCGGCTGTAAAACACAGCAAAAATAACCCTCTGCTCTGCTCTTGCCTCAGGCCAGCTCCGGGCTGCACGCCTGATCCGAGGCCTCTCTCTGCCCCTTTAAACAGCGCCGCGCTGCGAAAGGCCTCGCGTCGGATTGTCCTCAGCAGCCGCGCGTGTGCTGCTGTTTCTCTGCAAGAAACCTTCCCTCCTGCCTCGCCCAGGCCGGGATCCCTGCCTGGAAATATGGCTTTCTCCTGAGCGTTTGTTATCCGCAGCTGCATGAGACTCTCAGGCTGTTCAATTAAAGAGCCCGTTTCCCCATTAACTGTCTCCTCAGACAAATGGGAAGTGTATTTAATGCTCGCTCAGGATGAAGCCAACATGTTTCTCCTGCTGTTTTACGCTTTCTTCTTCGTAGGGATTTGTCGTCTCTGACTGTTCAAATACCTTGAAGTTCCCCAGCATTTACCATCAGGGAAAGGTAACAAGTGTGGTGACAAAGAGTGAGTGCCAGATGAGCTTGGGAAAATGGATGGCTTTAATAGATGTTACTGAGGTCCTTTTGCACCCTGCCTGATGCTCAGCAACCTCCCCATCCATCATCCTCACTCTGCCTGAAGAGAACACAGCAGCCAGGCTTTAACAGACCTTTCGTCCCCTGCTCCTGTTAGGCGAAGTGTTGGCCTGGCTCCCTCCCCTCTCCCGACAGCCTGAGGAGAGGCAGTTCAGAGAAGGCAAAATAAGCAACAGATCCCCTACCTCAGCTTGATGCTTTTTGTTAACATGCCCTGAGAATCAGCTTCTTCCTAACACTGGTACCTTGCTGTACATTAATACAAGAACTGATTAAGTGTGCTCTGAGCCTTTATTTTCCCTTCTTTTTCTGCCCTTGTTGCTTCAGCGTTGTTTTCCTATGAATCAAAGAGCTGAGGAAAATGATGTAGATTTTTGCCTGTATAAAAATCCTTTGCCCGAGATATGAGTCCCACATTGGGCTGATGTATTAATCCTTGTCTCCTGGACAGCAGTAATCACTCCCTGTCATTTTTCAAGCTGCAGCTCAGCACTTCAGCTTTCTCCATTTGCCTTTCAGCAAGTGTTGTGTCAGCCCCAAAATGGGGAAGGGAGGGAGGAGGAGGGCAGAGCTCCTCTGGACCTGATCCTGCTCTGGCCTGTGCTGTGAAGGGGTGTAATAAGAAACTTGGGTAAAAGCAGCCTCAGACTCCACCTTTCCCGGATTTCGCATCTCATTCCTAAAGCAGCTTTGTTTAAAGAGCAGAGGTGACTGTGTTTGTGTGGGACCAGTCTGCCCCAGCTGGGCTGACCAGCTTGGTGGGACCAGCCAGACTCCTCTTCCCTGCCCATGGCGGGGGCCGGAACTCCATGGTCTTTAATCCAGCCCAGCCCATTCTGTGACTGTGTGGTTCCTGAGCTCTGAGTGCACAGGGGCAGCTGCTCCCCTCGGCCAGGGCAGGGCTCCTGGGTATTCTGCATCAGCAGTAAACAAAGCGAAGCTCAAGCTGCTGGTGTGATGTGAGCTGTCCCATCACAGAGGTCCTGACCCTGCAGCCCTGCAAGCACCAGCACCGCCCTGACTGTGCTGCCCGCCTTGTGCTGGGGGGCTTTAGGGCTGACATGAGAGGAGCCCTGGGAGCATTCAGTGCTTTTGTGCTCTGAGATCAGCCCCAGCTCTTCAGTAAAACAAGTCCTGATTTATCCCTGTGGATAAATAGCTTCAGCTTAGGACTCCAGCGCTGTCAGGTGCCAGGCACTTCCCCTACAAGAGGCAATAAAATCTTTTGCAACACTTGCTCAACACAACAAATCCTGTTCATCTCCTTGCAGTGGTGGCTTTATGTCCTCTGCCCCACGGGGACTGTGCCAGGCACTCCAGCCCTGCTGTTGGGTTGTCGTGGATGAAGTGTCACTATCTCACCCCGGCCTGTGGCCACAGGGCACATTCCTGGTGTTCTGTGCACTCCCAGCAGAAACACTGCTCCTTCCTTGGCCCTGGTGGCCCATAGATGCAGAAATGGGGAAGATTTGGCTCTAAGCAGCTCTGCTTTGAACAGAAATGGAAATGAATTTGATGACCATCGAGAGGGTGCCTTAAAGATGGGCCACATTTTCCCCAAAGTTTCAGTATTTCAGGAAATACTGATTTCCTGCTTTGTCCTCCATGGGTGTTACCAGCTGGAATTACACCCCGCTGATAAGAGCAGAAAAGGGAATGAAAGGGGTGCCAGGATGAGGGGATGCAAACTCTTCTTGTAACTCCAGGGTGCAAAGCATCTGCCAATAGAATTCCATAAGAGGAAATTTCTGACTGGTGGTGCTGTCACCGAAATCACAGGGATAAACAAGACTCCTCTAACTCCCTTTTTAATGTTACAGAGTCAGGCATTACATTCTTCTTGACCAAGGTTTGTGTGTGTGGCTGACAAAGTTCTGGCCTCCGCACTGACACAAAACATTTCACTTATTTATACACTTTTAATAAACAAAGAAATTCGTGTTCATTGGTTCTAAATTACATAATCCTCTTCATTAAGTAGCATTCTATTCTCCAGTGGTCTATGATTCTTGCTCTTTATGCTAATCTGGTCCACATTCCATGGTTCTTTTGTTATCTTTTTCTCACATGGGGAGTCTCCAACTTTTCAGGCCTTAACCTCTTCTGTATCTTCTCGTTATTCCAACCTCCTTGAAGGGCCATAAATTTAAGATTCAGGACTCTCATTCTTTAAATCCCTTTGGCTTTGTTTATTGAAGCTTGTCAGGGTTAGTTTTAACACCTTTAAGGTTTTGATGATTTAATGATCAAAGCATCAATAAGAGTCTGTGAAAACATTTAAATAGTGGTGGCTAAAAGTGGGCAATTCTTACAATTAATTAAAAAAACTGATGAAAAGTCAGTTAGGGATGTTATAGCATTTCCAATACTACCAGTGCCATAAACTTGCAGCAACACCAGGAAGACTCTTAACCACGTCAGCAGCTGGAAGCCTGAGGGTGTTGCCCTGGAGTTCTCCTTTGTCCCATAGGACCACTTCTTCCATTGCATCTGGCTTTGAACACAAGCACAGACAGGGACAAAGGGACCTAAGTGAGGTGCCACTGAAAGGGACAACACCTGGCAGCCCAGGATCCCAGAGAGCCCTCAGAGAACCTCCCCCCCCTTCTGCTGTGGTTTTATGTTCACCTACTGAACATTTTAATTTCTCAAGCATTCTTTCTCTTGAAGTTTATAAATGCACCAAGTTTCCTGACATTATTGGCTGATCAACCCCTGTTCCTATGCCAGGCAGAGCAGGCAGCTCCTTCTCCTTCCCAAAGCCAGGGTAGGGTCTATTTCTATCCCCTGTAAGCTCTGCTATCAAGTGCTGTTATCCCATGACATGCTTGGAGTGAAATCAGAATTCCCTCCCTGGAGCCCACACAGACACCCTGCTGCTGTGCCAGGGAGCAGAGCAGGAAGGCACAGCCCAGGCAGGAAGCAGTCCCTGCCAGGTGGCTGTCACTCCACAGTTCCCTGCTGCAGGCCAGACCAGCCAGGCACTGGCAGGGCAGGGAAGATGCTCCTGCAAGGCTGGATTTCACAGAAACACAGTTTGTCTCCTGGGTCAGCAAAATAGGCTCAGGATGACCCGAAATTTTGTGTCAAGGGGGAGCTTTGAAAGTTGCCCAGGATGCCCAGTTCCACATTTAATGCAGAGTATGAACAAGTGGGGGATGCCACCAGCCACCGGCACTGCTCAGCCTTTAGTGCTGCGCTCCAGCTGTGCCCAGATATCTGTGCCCACATGCCAGAGCCTCTGTTCCCAACTGCAGCTGGTGTCCAAGGACAATTTTTTGGGTAGGGAATTTTTTGGCTGGCATTTGGCCATGTGCAAGGTGAAAACCAAGTCTGAGGCACCATCTCAGCTCATTTCCTGGCAGGCTGAGTTCGACGTGAGCAATGTGTATTCAGAGCCAGGGAAAAGCTGTGGTTGGAAAAAGAACCATGACTGGTCCTGTCATGGAATCACAGAACGGGGTGGGTGGGAAGGGACCTTAAAGACCATCTTGTTCCAACCCTTGCCACAGGCAGGGACACCTTCCACTACCCAGGGTGCTCCAAGCCCCGTCCAAGCTGGCCTTGGACACTTCCAGGGATGGAGTGTCCGTCTGGCAGGGCTGGGGCACATCCCTGCCATCCACTGATTCTCTTTGTTGGAGTGAAAGGTGCAACAGGAAATATCCAAAATACAATTTTCGGAAGACCCGAAGTTCCTTCCAGTAACTCTCGGAGCTGTCTGGGACATGAAATTCTGGTCAATTTTCTGCAGTTTCAAAACCAGCAAATGCCCCTCTCTGTCTCAAAAATAACACCCCAAGTCACCAACTTTCCTGCAATTTGGAGCTTGAAAAAGACCTCTTCACTTGGGTCTGTTGAAATGTTTTTGAAAAGACGGTTAAATGGGGAAATAGGTGGTTAAAGTGGTTAGTGGTCAATAAATGGTTTAATAGCTAGCTTTAAGTAGTTCTTGTAATTGAGGCTTTTTGAAATTCATGTTCATATAGGAAAAGCAGAGTTTTTTGCTTAGAAAATATTGAAATGCAATCCTCTTCTAGTTTCACAAGATATTGTGGTTAGTGTGGTTGAAGAGGCTAATTGACAATGTCCCTCTCCCCTGAACAGTTCCGGTTTCAGTAACTGGTATTTACTCCGTGGAAAAGAATTCATGGAAAACCTTCAGGTGGATCCAATCAGATTTCTACAAGAAAGGGACAAGTGAAACTTTCTATTTTTTCACAATAAATTCTCAGTGATTTGAGGGTTGAATGTAGCTTCCCTCCAGACTCAGAAGTGCGTGTATGGGATGCACGGATCCCAGCAAACAGAATCTTCCCTCTGAAAGCTGTTCACCTGGGCAAGAGCGTTTCACATCCAACTCCGAGCAAGGAGAGAGGAATAGCCTGAAATTTCCAAGTGTTTTGTCCTTTAATGTGGAGCTTAGGAGTTCCAGATTCAGTGGCCTGGGCTGAATTGAGCAAAAGAGTTTAAATCTTTGAAGCTTTAGGTCTTTTGTGGTGTTTGGTCACCACTTGAACCCTGACTATCGCATGTTGATACTTTGATTTTGTCCAGGCTTAAAAGGAGTTGGATAAAGGCAGAAAGTTTCTTTCTAGAAAACAGAAATTTTGCTTTTTGTAAAAGCCCCACAGTTTTCACTGGAGCTAGAAAGTGCAAGTTTTTAGATTTTTGTAGCAAAATTATTTCTTGCTGACTACAGCTGAGCATGGCTATTATAATTAACAACTATTTTTCTTCCTTCAATTAATTTATTTTCGAACACCTTCTGCTGTTTTAGAGACCTAAACCATAAGCATTATTATTTCTTCTGAAATTAAGACTAAAATAAAATACCAGATCATTCAAACGAATTGGCTTCATATTTTGAATTTTCTGGACTACCAGACCCAACTCTTAGGAAATCCACGCAGCCCTTGAAATATCTACTAAGAGAAGAAGAACTTGAGGGGGAAAAAAGTCCATGAAGTGAAATCCAAGGAAGGAGGACAAAATGAAGTTCAAATATTTCCTTTTCCCCTCTCAATTCCCTCAGTCACCCAAGAGCCGCAGATCCCCCTGCAGGGAGCAGGAAATGAAGTAATCACTCTGCTCTGGCACAGCAAAGGCTGAAACGAAAATGGTTTAACACAGAAACCTGAATCATTTGCAGAATACAAGAGCAGGGCTTTGAGGACGCTCCAACATGGGAAGCACCAGAAGTGAAGCTCAGGAAAAATTACTTCCCTTAGAAATTTTATAGGCCTTATTGTAAACGGCAAGTAACAAGCTCATTTTAAAAATGGCGAGAAAAAAAGAGTCCTGTCAGGAAGCACTTAAGTCAGCTGGAATATTTCTCCCCTGATAGCTCGGAGTTATCCATTTTCCCGTGGTTCTGCCTAACTGGGGCCCTGTAAGAAAATAGCCCCAGCTGCTCAATAAATAATAACGCCACAGCATTTTAAAACAAGAAACTATTATTAAAGTTACAAATCTTTGTGGCCTTTATATCTTTAATAAAACATTTATCCATTAATAATGGATATTGTTTCTCCCCAACTCCTGCTTTAAATGGGAAGAAAAACCAACATAAAATGAATGACGATTGGAAAACTGCCAATATTTACTTGCCCTCCCCAGCCAAGGCTGACAAAAGCAGGTCCACCTGTAAACTTCTCGTCATTTAAAAAAGTCTAAAAATTTTAACAGCCCGACGTAAATTGAGGGCTCCATGTTTGGCCTTGGGGCCAGGAGCAGCCAGAATTAATCGTGAGAGTCGTCAGGAACAGGAGCTGTGGTTGCAAGCCCTGCACGTGTGCTTAAAGGGACACAGTGCACACATCTGTCCAGCACTGGATTTCCATGTGCAGCACACCAGGACACCTCAGTGCCAGCTCCACCTGCAATATTTGGGAGCTGGAGGGATTCTAAAGGAATAACAATGTGCTGTGAAGAGGCTGATGACAATTTCCAAGCAGCAGGAGAAATACAAATATGGATATGGGTGGGCACAGATGTGTGAGCTTGTCTTTTTATATTTTTCTAGTTTTATATTTTTCTTGTTTTATATTTCTATATTCTTATGGTTTTATACTTTTATAATATTTATTTATTTATTTTTCTATTTATTTATTTATTGGGGGTTGGATATTATTATTTTGGGGTTTATTTATTTGGGGTTGGGTATCAGGAAAAGGTTCTTCCCCCAGAGGGTGCTGGGCACTGCCCAGGCTCCCCAGGGAATGGGCACGGCCCCGAGGCTGCCAGAGCTCCAGGAGCGTTTGGACACCGCTGCCAGGGATGGACAGGATGGGGTTGTTGGGGTGTGTGTGCAGGGCCTTGTGGATCCCTTCCAGCTCAGGATGTTCCAGGATTCTGTGATGCGTCTATGTGGGTGTAAATAACTGTGAATGTTGGAATGGGAATTATGTAGAAGGGAAGTTCATTCACAGCAGTGTTCCTCGAAGATGTGGAAAATAGACAGGAATTTCCATCCCCCTGGGCTGGGGCACGGCATGGGGATTCTCCACAGGCACACATCCCAGTCACCCTCCCTCGGTGTGCCCGTCTGTCCCGCTGGCCCTGGCCCTGTCACCGCAGTGCAACAGGACCAGGCGGCTGCTGTGATTTCCCAGTGTGGGGAAACGGGGCAGTGCGGAGAAATGCACAGTTTCAGGGCAGTGTGTGCACAAGGAAACACTGAAATACCCAGTCCATTGGACAGGCAGGAAAACTCAAGGAATTCAGATGTCCTCAGTGAGGCACCCAGGAGTCCTGCGCCCAGCCAGGGCCATGGCTGTGAGAGCAGTGCCCGCAGTGCACACAGCACACAGCACTGCCGTGCTCCATGTGCACATTCCTCCTGCAGCCCAGGATCCCAGTATTCACAGGGTGAAGATGGGATTGGTAATTTCTCCCTCCTCTCCATCGACAGAAGCCCCTCCCCGCACAGCCCAGTGTGGAGCAAGGCCCAGTGGACCAGTCCTGCTGGAGGTACTGGTGATGATGCCATATGGCTTTTTTGTCTTTTTGTCCTTACACATATGTTCATAGCCTATTGTATTAGTGGCTAGTTTGCCCAGTAATTTCCATGGCCTTTCCATCGGCAGAAAGACAAAACAAATTCCAGAGCTCCAAGCCCCGGGGAGCACAAGGCCCCTATCCTGTCTTGGTTCTTCCTGGGAACTAAGGCTGAGAACAGCTCTTGGAGATACATCTTCACAAAGTACAGCTGGTAGCAAGGGCAGGGGCTCCAGAGAAGGGGGCTGATCTGGGGGAGAATTCCATCACCACTTGTCCTCCTAATTGGTGCTTTTTTGTCAATTATGCTAATTTGCTAAATGTATGTATAAACACTGTATTCACCCCATGTGAGTGGGCTTTTGTGGACCTTCTCCATAACTACCCTGGAGGCCTCCAATAAAAATCTACTTTTATATTACCTCCTTACTAAAATTATCTCAAGTTTCATTTCCAGGTTGGGAAAAAGACAACAGTGACACATCCCGGTGCTGTTTCTTCCTTCTAATGAGTCGGGGCTGTTGGAATGAGCTGCCCTTTCCGGCTGCATGGGAACATCCATCCCATTGTCTGGGGAGGATAATTGCAGAGGGCTGGCAGCCCTGTATTCAAAATAGCTGCCTGACCCCAATGAGAACATTTCTTATGTGGCTGAAAGTTTCTTGTTTTCTCTTGCAGAAAAAATAGGAATAGGGAAAAAATATTCTATTTTTTTTAAGGAGATATTCATGTGTTTGTTTTGAAGTGCTAAAAACCCACAGCTCTCTCAGCCACTCTTCATCAAGCTTGTGGTCCAGAGCCTTGCCCAGCTCTGTGCTGGGGGGCTCAGCTGGAGAAAAGGGGGCAATATTATCCCAGGGAGCTACATCACACTATCATAGTTCCTGTGTCTGGTTTCACTGTAGGAACCTCATCAGCTGCTGATTGATTAAAAATCATCAAAACACAAATACCCCGAGGAGCACCTCTGGAGGAAAGCCAACTCCGAGGTGTTTTCCCACGCTGTTTCACCCCACAGCACTTCGCTGGCAGCTCTGCACTGCTCCCTTTGCACACCTGAACATTCACAGGGCTCGGGTGTCCTTTTGTCCAGAGGAGCAGATATTTCCTACCCCGGTTATAGCTGCTTTACAGTGGTGGGTGGCACACGGTGACCATGAAGGATGGAGCATAAGCTGATGGGAAGATTCATGTTTGCAGCACAGCAGGGACATTCTGGTGACACCTCCTGCTGAAGTGCCTGAGGGCTGCTGGCTTTTCCCTCCACAGCGTTTGTAGAAATATCCCTCTCCTGTGGCTCAGAGCCTGGCGTAGTCCAGACACAAAACAGAGCTCTCTGAGGAATAATGAAGAAATAGTGCCCAAAAGGCATTTGCTGCTGTTGCAGGTGGGCCTGGGGCCTCTCCAGGTTATCCAGAATTATATTGAGAATGTGGCCTGTGGAATCAGACTGATGTTGGGGGGGTGTATGATGATAGCTGCAGTTTCAGGCGCTCTGTGTTCGGGACATTGGCACGTGGGCTTTAAATATCTCCGTCCAGATGTTCACGAGAAAGCAAAGCTGCTGAGGCTTTGCTGGAGTCAGATCAATGCCAGCTGAGGTGCCATTAAAGCGGTGTGGCCTCCCCTGGGACAGTATCCCAGGAACTGCTGGGGAAGGGTGAATGACAAATTATTGTTTGCAGCACGTTGAGGCTGAAGCGGCTCTGCAGCAGGAGGAGGAGGGCTGGGTGCCTGCCCTCTGCGTGAGGATATGAAACCACAAAGGAAAGTTGGTGCGACTCCCTCAGGAGAAAAAAAAAAGTGCTAATTTAATGTTTTCCTCCAAGATGTCCCTAAAAGATTACCTTCCCCATCTGGGAAGCATTTGGAACAACTGCAGTGCAGGCAGTGCATGAGGCAACAGAGTGAGAGTGCAGAGGATTTGTGCAAAGGGAACCAGCAGGGCCAGGACTCGGCAAAAACCAGAGTTTGTTTCTGCATAAACACCACAGGGAAGAGAAGGATGGAAACTCAGATCTGTAACTGAAGTTAAAGCACATCAGGGAGTGGAGCAGAGGAGCAATTTTGGGGGTTGGAATATGATGGGCTTTAAGGTCCCTTCCAACTCAAACCATTCCATGATTCCATAAACTCCTTACATGGACAAAGGATGATAGGAAAATGGGAAAGGGTTTTAAACTAAAAGAGATTTAGATGTTTGGAAGAAATTCCTCCCTGTGAGGGTGGGGAGGCCCCGGCACAGGTTGCCCAGAGAAGCTGGGGCTGCCTCATCCCTGAAATTATCCCAGGGTGGAGGGGGTTGGAGCGACCTGGGCTAGTGGAAGGTTTGGGGTTGGAGCTGGATGGGCTCTAAGGTCCCTTCCAATCCATTCTGTGATTGTATGACATAAGCATCAGAAATTCAGGAATTAAGTAAATTTAAGTGCAAGGAAAATAGAGAAATATGTCATGTCCAGATTTTTAAGGACTGTAAGTCCTCAGTAAGGTCCCACTACTGGGGCACTGAAGTATGGTGATATTTATTCTTACAGATTAAACAAAAAGAGTTATAAAGAAGGCAGAGTGAATTTTGTTTCTATTTTCACTTTTCACTTATTCAGTCTTGGTTTTGGGAGGACAGACACTGAGAATGCAGAGAGGAGCAAACCCATGGGTTCAGTTATCATTCTTGGCCTTGTGTTTTTGCTTTCCACCCCTAGCCTGGGGGATGTTTAGAAGCCCAGAAATCATTTTTACCTTGAAATGGATCAGTTAAAAATTAACACAGTTGTAGCTAACTTTGAAAGGATTAAATTAGAAGTGCTGTGCAAGAAATGCAAATCAGAGGATGCCTATAATACCATGGTGAGGTGTTTTATGTCCTTAAATTAAATTTTTTAATTGAATTTGCCTCTTTAAGAAATTATTTTGCTTCTACAGTGTTATCTAGATACTTACTCTGCTGTGGAGGAACAGACAGAAGCTGGAGCAAACAAATCAACTATTGCATATAGACACGCAAAGACCCAATTCCCTTCCAGCTTTATCATGTGGATCTGCTTTGGCTCACTGGGGAGGTTTTTGAGTCATGCTGGACATTCACTTTTCCAGAGAAAATATGGCAATCAAATATCCTCTTCCAGAGCATTTGCCTCTGCTCCAGGTGCTGGGATCGGCTGGGGTGAGCCCTTGACACAATCAATTCCTCCTCAACACCATCCATTCCCCCTCAGCACCATCACTGGATGGGCTCTAAGGTTCTCCCAATGGATGTGATGGTTCCTGTGAGGAGATAGGGTTCATTCCGGATCAGCTTCAGCTACGTGCAAATCCTTCTGGGGATAAGGTGTATTATTAGTGCCAGACAAGAAGGAAATGCCCCCACTGAATGAGTTCTTAGGTGCTGGTGAGGTTTTCCGTGCAGGACAGCTGAGTAAGCAGCACCAGTGAGAGGCTGTTAACCAAATTATCCACTTTTTCAGGTCCCCAGCCACGCTATCCCGGGATGCTCACTCAGCAAGGAGTTAACAGAAAGATGTGTAAATTCACAGACATTCCAGCTGCGGCTCCAGGAGGGGAGTAGTAACTTGGGAGGGGATGTCCTTATCCCTCCTGCAAAATGAGCTTATCCTTGGCCATGGGACAGGGGAGCACAAGGGACTGGGTGTCCTGAGGAGCGGGGTGGTGATGGAGCAGGGATGAGCTGCTGGGAAGGGAGGCACAGCCTGGGCTTGCCCTGTCCGGGTGGAGGGTGGAGCAGAGCCTGGGGCAGCCTGGGGCTGAGCCTTGTGGGAATGTGCTTTGGAGCCAGCAGGAAGGGAAGATGCAGGATCCTACCCTTTCTGCACTTTGGGGCACTTGAAATCTTCCTCTGTGCAGGACCAGAAGCTTCAGAGGAGGGGAAAAGCAGCCCTAAAGTACCCACCCGTGTGTGTGCTGGGGCAGCGTCCACGGGGTGATCCCAGCTGTGTAACCCCGTGCTGAGCTCCTGGGGGAGTGGGGCAGGGGGCTAGAGACTCCAAAACCACAGACTCAGGGATTTGTGTGGGGTCTGCAGGATGAGAAAAACACCAGATTTTGAGAGTTTTTTAATACGAGTCTATGAAGGTCACAGAAGTACAGAGTGGCCTGGGTGGGAAAGGACCTTAAAGATCACCCAGTTCCAACCCACTGCCATGGGCAGGGGCACCTTCCACTAGACCAGGTTGCTCCAAGCCCCATCCAGCCTGGCCTGGAACAATTCCATGAGTGGGAGGTTTGTGGTTTCTGTGGATAACTCCGAGGGCTTACTGTGATTCTCCCCCTCTTCCCCCCAGCAACTGCTGCTGACTCAGCTCCAAGAGTCTTGTTGATTCTTCACCCTTTCCTTCCACACACACTCCATTTCCTTCCTTGTCTGTGTCATTACACCAGCCCCCACAGCTCCCAGTTTTTATTCAGGGACCTCTGAGCAGGCTGAGGAGAAAGTGTCTCATCCCACCCAAAGGCAGCTCCTGTCTGCTGAGCACCAGCGCAGCGGGGACACTCAGTATTCCAAACCTGCTGGATCAGAAGATGCACCTCAGTTTTCTCATCTGATCTAAATTTATAAGGAGGTTTCAGAGTGGGAAAGGGTTGTGTGTGTATCCCACTCCTTGAAAATGGCTTGCTATGGCCCCAGCTTTCCCCATCTCCACGGAGCACTGCAGATCCACCAGTGGGATGCACATTTTCTCAGGGTCACTGGGACAGTGGGGCAGTTTTCCCAGGGTGGGTCTTCCTCCAAAAAGAGAATGCCACACACACCCGCCATAAACCTTCTCCTGCTGCTCTCCTTTTGGTTTTCTTCCTGCCCCGCTCCTCTCCTGGCTCTGCAGGGGTCAGGATGCACCTGTGCATCAGCAGTGGGATCGGGCTGGCTCCTCCACACAGGCACCTCCCAGCAATTTGGTATTTGTAGTCACAGCCCTTCTCCAGCTCTGAATTCTAGGAAGCAAATTTTGCCCAATAAAGTGATCGATCAGCTGCCCTATGCATGTTCTCAGTGCTGTTAACAAAACAGTCACATAAACACTGCTTCAAATGTCTGCTTACATACCGCTCCCAAAATCTCGGCTCGCAGCGCTCCATGAAATGAGCACAAGGAGCCCTTTTGTGCTGCAGCTCCCTGCCCCTCTCACAGCTCCACGTTGGCTTTGAAGCTCCGGGGAAAGGGAGGTTTGGGGTGGGGGGAGCAACTGCAGGAGAGCAGGCTCCTGCTCCTGCATCAGGATTTCCTCAAGCAGAGAAAGAGCAGGGAATTTGGATGGGGAAATCAGGAGGTGAGCTTGCAATGGGCAGCAGGAAAATGAGGGTCTGGGTAGGGCTGTGCAGAGGTGGAGGAGCAGGGTGGCAGCAGCCTGTTCCTCTGCTCCGTGAGGAAGTCAGGAGAATTCTATATCTTTCCTCCGTGTTTCTGCCTCCAGAAAATGCAAACTGCTGCTTCTTCCCCACAGCAGAACTTATGTACGTGAATTATTTTGATAGATTTTTTGATTGAAAAAGTATCTTAACATAGAAAAATTCCAGAAGGGAAAGGAAAGGCTGGTTTACATTGCAGGCTGCAGTAAAAAAGATGGATAGAGGATGTCACCAAAAAAAATCAAAAAGGAGGAAACACTTCAAAAAAGCCAATAGTTTTTCATAAAATCTTTCATGTTCTACTAAAGGCCATTTTTCAACCAAATAATTCTTTGCCTTCTCCTAGGCTTGAAAAATGTTAAGCACTATCTCCCAAGGCCACTCTGTAGAGGCTGGAAGGGAAGGGCTGCATTTCACTGAGGGGGCTCCCAGCCCCAGGGGCTGGGCCTGGGATCACTTCTGGGATATTTCATGCTCTCAGTTCTTCCCTTTAAGTTCAGGTTTGCCTCTGAATTTTTTGGTGCTCCTCCAATTTTTATGTCTGTGTTGCTTCTGTGAGGTGGTTGGTGATGCTGGGAGGACCACGGGCTCAGTGGGGCTGGAAACTCTCCAGGGGTTGGATTGACATTGTTGGACATGTTGGACAAGGCCATGGAGTGACATGACAAAGGAGAATGGCCTTAGGGTGAAGGAGGTCAGGGTTAGATGGGATACTGAGAAGGAATTCTCCCCTGTGAGGGTGGGCAGGCCCTGGCACAGGGTGCCCAGAGAAGCTGTGGCTGCCCCTGGATCCCTGGAAGTGTCCAAGGCCAGGCTGCACTGGGCTTGGAGCAACCTGGGCTAGTGGAAGGGGTCCCTACCCATGGCAGGGGGTGGCATATATGAGCTTTAAGGTCCCTCCAACACAAACCATTCCACGATTCTGTGGTTCACCAACTCCAGGTGGTCAGACAGGCCCTGCAGCCCCTTAACGTGGGCCATCCCACAGCCCAGGTCTGGGATTGGCCCCCTGAGCTGGGAGAAGGACAATGCTGGCAGGTGCTCTGAGGAGGAATGAGGGTGGGCAGGGCTCATCCCTGACTCTCCGGGCAAATTTGCTGCCAGGAGAGAGCTTGTTTGCTGGTACAGCCCCGAGGACAGGCACATCCATGATCCCACAGGGCATGCTTGGATATTTATCCACAAAGCTGGGGTGTTGTGACAGGCTGAACGCAGCCATCAAATCCTCCTAGAGATTCCTCCAGCACAAAAACCCTGTGAGCCCTGGGGGGAAAAAAATCTGGAGCTGCACTCATGTGTGTCCTGCATCCCTCTGCCCCATCCCCGCTTGCTTGGGCTGGCTCTGCTCTCCCAGAAACCTGGATCCACGCTCCAGGAGGTCAGGCCTGATGGTGCTGCTGCATTTGCTGTCTCCACTTTCTGGCCCTCACGGCTGCTGCCCTTCAGAGGGGGCTGAACTGTCTCACCAGGCTTCTGAGAAAAGGACTTTTGTGCCCTGCCAGCTTGTTTCCACCTCCATCCCGAGCCAAACACCGTGTGCTTTTCAATCTAACTATCTGGAGAGATCTGCACTGAAGCAGGGAATTGCTCCATTACAGAAACTGTGGCTGAAAATGAAGTTGTTTTTCTAATGGGCCAAATATGTACATCAGAATGTTACAAGAAAAAGCCCCGGCAATTGCAGTTTAAAATTACTTGGCAGGATCTATTTGCTTGCTATCACATTTGCCTGCTACCTGATTTATTGCCAGTGTGGGGTTTATTGCAGGAATGAAAGACTTGTAGCCAGAGGTCTGTGAGTTATCACTGCAGGCTCCTGCCCCGCCTTCAGCAGCCACCCTTCTGAATCCGGGGGTGAAAGAAGGCAAGGACCAGCCCTTGAGTAAATATTGAGTTTGCAACAACCATGCTCGTTTCTTGGGCTCTTTGAGAGGTTGGACAGGGTAACTGTGAATGGCTTTGGAGGGGAACTTTTGGATGGAAACCATGGACATTTTACAGGCAGGATGGTGTGACCCATGGGAAATTCACCTGGGGATTTCAGTGTGATTGGAGGGATTTCTGTCTTCTTCTTCCTCATCTTCCAAACCTTTGTGGCTCTTATCTGTCCCTCTACCACTAGCAGGGCTCTTCTAATGATGTCCCTGGCTCTCCTTGCCTTCCCCAGTGCTTTCCACCAAGCCTCTGTCCATCCCTGGCAGGACATCACTCCTGGGAGCCACCCCACGAGGTTCCTCTGACTCCAGTGAGGTCACAGCTCTGTGGCTGCACAGAGACCCCAGATTCCTCCTGGCTGGATCAGGCTGGGGAGGAACAAGCAAGATTCCTTTTCCAAAATATGAGTCCAGTAATCAAACTCACCCTTAATCACTGAGTGTAATCTAGCTGAGGGCTCAGCCGTCTCTCAATGAATCCTTTCAGGACAACTCCAGAGCTGGCATTTCTTTGAGAGGAGCCCTTCTCCTGTGCCACAGAACCAGGTCTTCCCCTTGCTCTTTCTGTGTCTCTGCTGGCTCCTGCCCTCCCCACAGCTCATCACTCTCCTGCTGTGCTCAGTGACTTTTCATGCACCATCTTTGCACCAGTGAACACAAGCGAGGGACACCTTCAGACAGGTGCTGAGAACTCCAATTTCTGGCTGTTCTTCCCTTTGGACAGCCATGACTTCCTGTGCTTCCATGGGAATACAGCCCAAGCAAACCCAGGGTTCAGTACTCCTGTGATGTGTTCACCAGTGCCTCTCTCACTGAGAGAGGCTGCTCCTTTCAGCGAGATAATGTTCCCTGTGCCACCAGAAATAACCACTGAACAAACACATCTCAGTCCTGCAGTCTCCTGCTGCACTAGTTTGGAAGCAAACCAGACTCGAAATCAGGATTACAATTTAATATAAAAATAAATAAATTAAAATAAGTGCAGTAGCACAGGAACCCTGCCAGAGTCAGGGTACAACCTGACAGCCCGGCGGGCAGGGCGCTGGCAGCAGTCCGATTGAATGGTGGCTGCAGCCCTGCTGCAGGGACAGATGTGGTTCTGGTGAAGCAGTGGTCCTGTAGAGGGGTCTGGGGTTCCTCTGAAGGTCCAGGGGTGGTTATGGAGCTCTTCTCCTCTGGGAATCCAGTAGGTCAGGGCTGCCTGTGGCGTTCCAAACCTCAGATTCTATCCAGGTGGGAATGCTTGGTTCCTCCCCCTGGGCGGAGCATCTCACCCTGGGATGATGGAATTTTCTGAGTCCTGCAGTGAGGCTTGGTGGCCCATGGACAGAAGATATGCCCCGGAGGGAGTTATCAGGGATGTGTCATGGAAGAGACAAAGAGCCCTGCCCCACCTGGTTTAACAGCTGGTGATGGAATACACGATTTTGGTTACACCTTACACTGTAACCTGAGACAGTTGCTCACCCGTGGCATTTTGCAGGGACTGTGGGACACAGGAAACACAGACAGCAAGAAGCTCTCTGTGGCTTCCACATAGGGTGAGATGCACCCAGTGCTTTGTGCTTCAGGGAATTCTGTCACTGATCTTTTCAGTAACACTCCTGAGATTCCTGGACGATGTTTTGTAGCCTGGTGGGAATGTAGAGAGGGAAATATCCGTGGATTTGATGGGAGTAGTGGTCAATGCCATGATGATCTGGGATCACTGTACCCTAGTGGCTCTTTCCAAGTTTGTCAGTCCCTGTCTCCATGGGTTCAGTCTTTACATTTGTGGTTCTCTGCTTTCTTTACATTATTCATAGCTAAGAGCAGTGACAGCAGGGTCCTGTCACAGTAAAGCTGAAGTAATTTGAACTGTGATTGACAGTGATCACTGTCACAAAAACACAAAGTCACACAAACGAGAAGGCCGGAGAACATTGTTTCTCTTCTAGGCATCACCCACTTGCCCTAAGCCAGAGCTATGTATTAACCATCTCTCTATTTCAAACAACTTCTTCCTCTATATTCATCAAATCTCTTCACAAATTGCTGGGATGATGCTGAGGTGTGTGATGGGCTTAGCAAAATTAAATGTTTGGTGGTGTCATTTTATGAAACACCCCGAACTGTGATAGGCATGTAAGAGAAGAGTAGGTTTTTGGGGTTTTTCCCCATCAAAATGGTTCAGTCTGAGCTTTGACAAAGACTCAGATCATGCTTGGGCACGACGTGATTGCTTCCGCTCCTCAGGTCTGTTTGTTTTCCCACCAATTAAATCTGAGGGGCTTTCTAGAGAATAGAGGGCAGGAGCCAACTGGAATTGAAGGAATAAATACCCTGGCACAAGATCAATCCCCAGGCAAGCTCAACATCCAGTCTGAACTCCAAGGGAAGCAGCAGGATATGTGTCAGTTTGCAGGGCTGTGTTAATGAGTACAGTGGTGGCACTGCTGGATGCCATTTCAAGGGATTTGAACAAAATGGGAAGATTTAAGGAAGTCTCAATACCCGTGTTTGGGGGAGACTGGGTGATTCAAATCCATTTTGCTTGAGCAGAATTTCTTTTGCCACTTCCCTTCTCTGATGTACTTAGAATCGACTTCTTGCATAGCAAAGAGTGTGTGGAAAGAGAAGCCAACCCAAATGTTGTCTGCAGAATTTGACCTAGATTTTCCAAGTGATTTGGCTATGCACAAGAATTCACTAAGCTGAATTCAACCACCTGTCTCCTTGTGCTGGTAAACCAAAAATTACTGATGCAAATGGACAGACACCGTTTTTTCCCCTACACCCAATTCCTGATCAGTCCCTGGCAGTGCAGGAAACACACTTGCAAATTGAACGTGCAGCCGAACGTGGTTTTTTCACAGCTAAACTCCCTTGAAAAGCATTAATACTGCACGCTAATTAGTCAGAAATCAGAATCTGATCCCAGGAAATATGCTCACTCAGCCAAAAATAGGAAGATGGTTGCAGATATCCATATGCATACCTTCTTGTTCTGCACGTGCAGCGAGCTCTAAATGCGCAGATTTCAGAACAGACTCGACATGAGGACTTTTTAATTAGGCTGGTGGCCTTACAGAACATTTCCTGTCGGGATAAAGTGCTAAGTAGGGGAAAAGAACTATCTGGAGAACAAAATGCACTTTTGCAGAAACGCTTACGAGTCTGCAGGCAGCAGATCAGCAGTGCAAAGATCCCCGGTGTCCAAAGGTTCCCCGAGCTGAAAGGGACGTGTATCCGAGTGGAAGGGATGTCACTCTGGCTCTCAGGCACTGTCACATCTCTGAGCCACGGGCTGGACAGGCTGTGGCTTTGTTCCAGCTGAGGGATCCAGGCTGCAGATCTGGCGTGTTCCTCATGAGGGGCCCTGCCTGGAGAAACCAAAATGTCAGCAGGAGATAGGGTGGTGAGCAATGGGATCTGACAGGGAACAGGGAGCACTTTTCCAAGGCAGGAGCTCCTTCAAATGGCTCCAATTCCCAGCATTTAGAGACTTTTGGCAGAGGCTCTGTCACAGCTGCCCTGTCAGCCCAGGCTCTCCTGACAGAAGGGAACGCTCCACGGGGATGGACATTGTGTCCCGTATTGTTTTCAACTTGCATTGCTGGAGTCAGCCTGTTCCAGAGCTTTCCAAACCTTTCAGGACCCTCCATCGTCAGAGGAGTTTTGCCTCCAGTGGTCGAGCCAGCTTTAATTATTCCAGAATAACAACAGGAGCAACAAAACCTTGTGTTGTGGTGGGAGCTCTCCTCAGCTCCAGCTGAGATTGTGAGTCCCTTTGAGCCCCTTAGCTGCTCGTGGTGGACACCAGGGTTTGTAGGAGGCAGCTGGAGCTGTGTTTGCCCATGCAGGGAGCAGGTTTTGCCCCTTTGCTTTTGAGTGCTGTGCTCAGAGGAGGCACCTCACCTGGTTTCCTGCCACCCTCCCCTGGCAGCTGCTGGGCATCCTCTGCTCGGGCTTAAAACATTCATTAGGGACATAATTAACATTCTCATAATTATGAAAGAGTAGGAAGAGGGAAAGTTAATTCCATCAGAAGCACAAATCGGGGCTGTGAGTGCTTCTCCTGACCTGAGGGGTCTCAGACATGAGTCTCGTGTTCTTATTATGTCACACCTTATACAAATAAGGGATAAAATAGCAGCTCCATGAGCAAGGAGACATTCAGGAGACAGAGGAGCAGAAACACGAGTTAGAACTTCTGACAGCAGAGTGCTGCAGTAGAAGTTTATTTTAGAACTTGCTGCCTCAAGGGAGTTTGCACTTTCTTGCCTCGCAGTCAGCCAAAGATGTTGATGCCAATTTAGTAGGAATAAAATGTATTCCCTTTAAGTTCAGGCATTTTTCATAAGTTGCCCTAAGTAAGATCCTTTTTTCTCCCCCTTCCACTTTCTCTGGGTGCATGGCTTTCGATCCAGCGTAAAAAGCATAAGGTTCAAATCAGCTTTAAAAACAGAGCTGTAATTCAGCTCTCTCCTTGGCAAAAACTGTATTAATATCTTCTGAAGTGTCTCAGCCAGTGATCAAAATCTCGTCTGCATTGCCATGGTAATGCAAAGGAAACTGAATTTCAATATGAAAAATCCTTCCTCTCGTCACCCAGTCATTGTCCCTGACGTGGGAAAACAGGCAGCTCTGACAGCAATCAGGTGTTCCAGCACTGGGATGGGGCAGGACAGAGAACCTGGCTCTCCTGAGGAGTGCTGGAGGTGCTTCCCGTCTCTTTTCCTGGATGTATTTGCTTTGTGTCCTGTTACTTGGTGATTATCAGAACCCTCAACTCTTCTCCGTGCTTTTATATCCCTTTTCTTCTATTATTTTTTAAAATTTCTCCCTCTTTGCATCTTAGAACTCACTTAGCAATAACGAGCTTGTGGCTGTGGGGGTTGTAGAGAAAATGAAGCGAGGCTGGAACAGTGTCCAGCTTTTGTTCTGCGCTCCTTTTGCTCCCACTCAGCACTCTGTGCCCCCTTCCCTTCACATTATCCCAAGGAACTCTTTCCTGTCTCCTCACCTGCCCCAGTCAATGATCATTGCTTTTCCAGAATCACAATTGAAATTCAGAATTAAAAGATTCAAACGGCAAACCACTTTAAGAGCAACACTGTTTCTTTTCCAGCTGCCCTAAACTTTTGTACCTATTTTTTTAGTGTTTATTTTTAGGAAGTCTTCACATGCCCAGCTCAAAAACTTGTGCAGGTACCACCAGCCACCTGAAAAGCTGGAGAACAGCAGTTTTAAGAACGCTTGCAGAGGTGGATGGTAAATACAGGCACCATTCCATCCTTTTACCCTTCAAGACAGGAGCCAAGATGCTGGGGTCAGCACAAAGAACAAAACTATCTCCTGCCTTGGTTTTGTGGGTGAAATGCAGCCAAAGGGGGCTGCATGTTCTCAGCCACCTTGGGCTCAATAATCCAATTTTCCACGGATGTTTAACACTATTTTTTCCCTGTGCCTTAAAGCACTTGTGAAAGCACATTCTGATGCCCACACTTGTTCACCAAGTGAATGTCCCAAGCTAAGTTCTAATGGGAAATTTGACCAGAAATGCACGAAAGTGAAGATATTTTCCATTTCAGGTTTCCCTATCAGCTCTCTGTTTGTACTTACAATCAGGGAGTACAATCAAGGCGTTTGTAGCAGCTTTCCTTGCAGAGTTGGTGTGTGCATGACTTTCCTATGATACGTTCAAAAATGAAACCGATTCCTTTTATTTGGGAGAAATCAAACATGAAATAGAGACAAACAGAAAGATTCTGACTAGTTCTACCTCATAACCAAATTTGCTTTCAGAGTAAATGACAGAGAAAAAATAGCATGTTTAAAAAAGAAATAAACAAATTGAAAGTGCCCGGACCAAGCCTGAATTCTGGGCCTGTGTTTTCTCAATAATGGAGACGCGGAGGTGCTTTCAACCCTGTCTCCAACTGAAATCCACTCAGACTCCTGCAAAACCTCTTGTCCCCTTTGATAACCCAAATGTTGTAACTGCTTTTCAAAGTCATCACTTCTGAGATGGCTCTCTGGGAAGGGCACACGGCACTAACAACATGAGTTGCATGTGACGGAAATCCATTGTCAGGGAGATGCTCTTGAGTGGATAGAGAGGACGGTATTGCAGAGATGTCACATTTCATCCTCCTGATGATGCATTCCCTGGGAGCTGCACAAAGACGGAGCAAGAGAAAGAGAGGCATTTGTATGGCAGCTGCACCCCAGAGCCTTGACATGAATTCAGGAGGAGGTTTGTATGCCAGGGGGAAAAAGTTGCTTTTCCAATTCTTTTTATCCTCTCAGTGCAGAAACCACCCAGGGCACAGCTGCTGCTCCCGAGTTACAACCAGTGATTCTGGCAGACTGCCCATCCCTCAGGGCTACGCCACAGAGTTGCACCCCCTGCCTGGGACAACTGCCCACCAAAACAGGACACCACAAACCCCTTGTCCCAGCTCTCGGGCTGGTCAGAAGGCAATTATCTCGTGCACAGCTGGCCCAGAACCTTCCCAGCCCCAGTTCAGTGAGCTGTCCTGAAACTGGTTGGGAGTACAGTGTGTTCCACCCTTGGCCTCCTGTCCTTCTTTTGGTGGTGGCCATGAATGGAGTCACCGGGCCACCAGAGGAACATTTGGCCACTCACATCGGTTCTGATCTGTTATGATCCAATTGTTATTAAGGTTCTTTAGAAATTCCTCTGCCCAAATTAAGGTGCAAACCAGACCATATGCCTGTGACAATAATATGGGCTTTATTTGATGGTAGATATGAGAGAGAGAGAGAGAGAAAGAAGTAGAAAATAGGTAGGGGGGGAGAGAAAGAGAGTGACAGGGACAGAATAAGGAAAACACAACCACTCCGTGGATCCCAGCCATGTTCCACTTATCCTCTCCAGCTGATCTTCTTGGTGTTGAAGGTCCCCCCAGGAAGCATGGAATCTGATGGGTGTATGTGCTCAGGCTGGGCAGGCGTGTCCGGGCGTGTCCCCCTGGGGGAGGGGGCAGCCTCTTACAGCAGTCTCTGGGTTTGTTGCATCGCGTGCAGTCCTGTGGGGCAAAGCCTCTCATGCATGTTCCGTGGATTTTGTGGGGCTGGGGGATCCACAGCTGGGCCAGTTTGTGTAATCGGAGGATGGGTGTTTATTGCCTCTCACCAGAGGTTACACCATGCACCCAAAAACCTCCTCCTCCCCCTGGTTGGGGAGAGTCTGTGTAAACCTGGCTTCTGTGAGCTGTGCTCTCCCCCCCCACCCCAACTCAGCTGGAGGCTTTGGCCTTTTGTGGATGCATCCCTTTCCTTCAGCCTGAGGTGACTGAACTATGGGTTTCCTTTGTTTCTAATCAGCAGTTCAACTTAGAGTCCAAACTTCTTCAAGGAGGTTTCTGTGGCTGTAGCTTCTTTAAAACTTTATATCAATGTTTGAAGCATGAACTATTTCAGTCTCTGGCATGATCTCCATGCAAAGCATGCCCATGTCCTTCCTGTTGCTACTTTCCCTAAGAAGTTGGTCTGGAGTCCAAAGTTGAAGCTTGGCTCAAGTAACCCTGCCATGAACCCGGAATAATGTTACTGTCCCCACTCAGTGAATCTCAGCCCTCATCACTGGGCTGTCGTTAGCTAATTGCTCTTAGACCTCCCACCCCACTCCTGGCAGGGCTGTTTTGTTGTCTTACAACAGATTGTGGAACTAAAATCAGGAAGGTTAATGAGTTGTCAGAGGTCCCAGAGCCAGTTCAGTCAGTTCCTGTCCCCAGCTGTGTGACCTCCAGCTGCCTCCCCGCCCCACTCCGTTGATTTCATACTTTTCACAAGCCCCATGAGATAAACTTTTCAAATAAGGGCATTCAGAGAAGAAAATAATTGAAATTTACCATTTTTGTCATGGAGTGAAGCCTGTAGATAACCCTGATCTGGCGTAGAAGAGGGTGGGCTTCCTCTGAAAATGAGGAGTCCGTGTCCGTAAACCTGACTGTGGCAGCAGGTCCTGGTCAGCAGTAAGGACCAGGAGTGTGTTGGAGCACTAGAGGGGATAATTACACAGCAATTAATCACTACCCAGGAACCTGACAACACCCCCGGCTCTCTCCTCAGCTCCTTCAAAGTTGCTGGATATGCCGTTAGAGAGGAGGTTGCATTAATATCTGATACCCTGCTGGGTGTTAGCCACAATTAAACCACAAGTAAATCGATGAAGAACAAATGTGCCTTTGGTTGCCAAAAGAAATCTGAATTATTGGCTAAATATTTACTTGTCTGAAGATGTGAGCAGCTCATGCCAAAGCAAGCCATGATGCCTCCTTGTTTTACACTCAGCAAAACCACATGGAAGCTCTTAATTAGTTAAACTTCCACTGTGCTTTGCTTGGATACTTGTGGGCAAACAAAGCCCTTTCTACTCCTACAGTCCATCTGCCTGGTTCATTAAAGTGTGGTTTATCCGACCACATCATGCCCACATCTGGTTTCTCAGCCTCTCCTCAAAGCACAGAATTCCAAAATGGTTTTGGTTGGAAGGGACCTTA
The DNA here is from genome assembly GCA_013399875.1 of Gymnorhina tibicen. Lineage (NCBI taxonomy): Eukaryota > Metazoa > Chordata > Aves > Passeriformes > Artamidae > Gymnorhina > Gymnorhina tibicen. The sequence goes on along the minus strand of VXAZ01009475.1, from coordinate 170,813 downwards.
AAGCCCATCCAGTGCCACCCCCTGCCATGGCAGGGACACCTTCCACTGTCCCAGGCTGCTCCAACCCCTGTCCAACCTGGCCTTGGGCACTCCCAGGGATCCAGGGGCAGCCACAGCTTCTCTGGGCACCCTGTGCCAGGGCCTCCCCATCCTCACAGGGGGCAATTCCTTCCGAATATACCGTGTGACCATGCTGTCTGGCTGTGGGAAGCCATTCCCTTGTCCTGTCCCTCCATCCCTTGTCCAAAGTCCCTGTCCAGCTCTCTTGGATTCCCTTTAGGCACTGGAAGGGGCTCTGAGGTCTCCCTGGACCCTTCTCTTCTCCCAGCTGGACACCCCCATCTCTCCCAGCAACCTGGAGAGGGGATCCAGATCCCTGATCACCACGAATGACGACACTTTCCAACCACTCCTTCCCTGCAGGCTCATTGCAGTGCAGCCTCCTGGGCCTGCCTCTGCCTACTTCCCCCTTGCGTCTGAACTGCAAACTGTGGCTTTTCCTCAGCCCCTGGCACATCCCAAGGCACTCCTTCCTCCCCTGCAGCCGCCGTGAGGTTTGGCAGAGCTGGTGGCTGAGCGAGTTTTTAAATGAAATCTTTTCTATAGAGTGGAATTCCCAACGCTCGTCTGGCCGAAGGAGACAATTCCAATACAACCTCATTAAAGACTAATGTGTGCTCCAGGCAGCCACAAACATCCCTGCAGCTCCCGCATGCCGCCGGGGAGAAGCCGATGGAGTGCTATAAAAGCTTTATGAATGACAAACTTGCCAAATTGCTGTTTAAACAAGGAAGCAAATGGGAAGACCATCTGCATCAGATTGAAACTGCTCATAATCCTGTCACTTGTTCCAGTATGGTGTGTTTAAGCTCTTGAGTTGGCACGTGCCCAAGAGACACAGAAATTTGTAGGTCTTGCCGCAGTGTTCCTCACTCCCAGACAGGATCGGAGCCCCCTTTGCCATTTCTATGGATTTCTGATATAACAGGCAGCTCTCCCCCTTCCTTCATCCCAGAGTGAGCCCCTGCTGTGCTTTGGGCTCTGCAGGCTGGGGACCCATGCTGAGAACCTCATACTCTCAGTCACTACTCACTGTCTCCCACTTACTGATCCATAGTAGGGACCGTCCCGTGGTCCCGCTCTGCCTCTTCTCCCGTACCAAACACCTCACTCCCCACCTGTTCCCCCCAAAAGGAGTGAGAGGGCTCTATCTTTGCAAACAAGCTGTGGTCAGGTGATAGGTAAAGAGAGATACTGAGAGATGAAAGAAACAATGGGAAGAACCATAAATTCCACAGGAAAGGAAGAAGGGTGGGGTACACATTAGAAGTGGTCTGTATTAAGCGATTCGGGAAGTCTGTACCTCTCAAGTACCTCAGCCAAGGGGGAAAGAGAGAGGGAAATACGGACGGGAAATTAGGATAAAAAGGAGGCTGTGTCCTCTAACAATTTGAGAGACCCCAGGGGAATGCCCCATGGCCTCTCCCTTTATTCGAATGAAGTAACAGGACTACTCTGTCTCCTTTTTGGACATAAACCTCTGGTGGTTTTGGATTAATTACCCTGATACCCCACAGCAAACCCCTTCCAGGTCAGCACTGTTGCTGTCCTGGCTGCAAAGACAAGAAAATGAGACATTAAAATGAATGTGTGTAGTTATGAGATGAGCCTGATCCCCCTTTTCCGTTGCTGGACGGGAGTGACCTTCCATGCCCTGCCCCTGCATCCCAGGGCTTCACACCATTCACGAGCTCCTTTCCACTCCTGGCAATGAGTACAAACACCAAAGAGATTGGAGGGAAAGGCAAACAACCAGCCCCCCTTGCTCATGTAGATCTTTATCTCATCTCTTCACAAGGAGCTTTGAAAGACAACTCAAGCAAATTACTGATAATTAGCTTGAAAGACACACAAGCAATTGTGCTTTATCGTGTAAAAGCTCTTTGATAATAGGCCAGGCCCTGTGCCATGAATTGCTAATTGATCCTTTCTTAGCAAAATGTTTTGCTTAATTAAAGGGTGTGCCGATTTATACACACCTCCCTAAATATTATTCACTTTTGCATCTGCTGAAAAGAGCTCAGGTTGTTCTACTCTACAGGATTCCCTTTCAAATTATCCCAGCCACGCTCTTTCAATACTGACTGTGGCAGATTGAATTATTAAATCATAAATACGAAGAGGAAAAGCCAGTGATACACTTAATGGGAACTGTTCTCACCTCTCCCAAACATTCAAAGAATGACAAAACCAGAAAGAGACGGGGAGGCAAAACTGCAGCTCTTGGCCCAGCTCTGTTCTCCCTCGTGCTGGAGTAAATCATCATCCAGAGCTCAGCCTGATGCAAAAGCAGAGGGAGGGGATGTTTCGTTTTTCCTGCAAGATTGCTGAGACTTAACTCAGGTCACACCTGACTCTGCTGCCTCTCATAGCGTTTGCATGGGTTGGTCACAACACATTCTCTGGCTCTGCACAGTCCAGGACATGCTTTTTCACCTTTTTTCCCCTCTCAGTATGTGCTGTCTAGGCTTCTTCTCCTGCACTTGCCCTGTCCAGGTCCGTGCTGTGCTGCAGAGCAATGGAATCCATGCGTGGTGTTCCACAGGATCTGTCTGTCCCCAGGGTCCTGCTGGCTTTAACCTGGGTCTAGTGGCAGCAGGAACCTGGTCAGGGGGCTGTAGCCCGGCTCAGAGTGTTTAGGATGCCTGAAAGAACACACCTGGAGGAGAGGGAAGTAGAGAGATGGACCCTGCAAGGGACCCAGGGCCAGGCAGCTTGTGCAGAGGTTTAGGGAATTTGGTGGGAGATAGGGAAGAGGAAGGTTTGGCGTGAGAGGGGAGCTGCACTTGGCAAGTTGTCCAGAGGGTCTTTGGACACAGCAGGGCTTGGTGGAGCTTGGCTGTGCAAGGAAGGCCAGGCAAGGAAAGGGGCAAAGCTGACCCACACCAGGATCACCAGAGGGTTCAGCTCCGAGGTTGATCAGTGCTCCAGTGCCTCCGGACGTGCTCAGCTGAACACAGGTGATGATGGGAACAGTTTTCTTTTCCTGGAGCCCGGGAATGAGTGACAGCTCGGGAGGACTGATCCTGCCAGGGTGAGCCACGGAATTGTTTCGGTGCATCATCACCCTGTGCTTGCCTTGTTCTGGAGGGCTGCCCTGGCAGAGGCCACCAGCAGGGACCGTGGGTCGGTGCAGCTTTGGTGTGGCCCAGCCCGCACAGTCCCACAGAAGACAACACTTGGCCGTGCTCCCACTACCTGTGAGAGGGGCTGGAACCCCTCAGGAAGCTGGGCCTGCAGCAATGCCAGAAGATCCCTGCTGCCACCCCTCTCTCCATCTCCGATGGGTCACCCTGCTCTTCTCCGGCCCCTCAGCCCCAGGGATGAGCCACCCCCTTGCACACCCTGCCCTCCCCATTTTCACGTGCCAGACATAACACAGGGTTTCTATTTACTCAGGGCAAGTCGGTGATTTACTTTCCACCCTGTTTCACTTCCATTTCAGTCTGGATTACTGCCTGCTGCATAAATCCAGCCCGGAGTACCTGAGGAGCATTTGATGAAGCACTGCCTTCTGGAATGCAGAGGTTATCCCAGTCAGCAGCTGGAAGTCTGTCAGCATTCAAATGGAAATTAATTGTCACACACTGGTCGTTAATCAGCCGAAATACCTCCTCCTCCTTCGTGCTTCCCCACCTCCCTCTCTTTACTGATGTGTGGTGTCGCACATGCTTGTTATGAGTCTTCCCTTTCAGTGGTGGGAAAGAGTCAGACCTCACAAACATTGATAGGAAAGGGATTTGGGCTGAGGTTCTGGTGCAAGCTGGGGGTTCACTGATGAAGTTGGAGAGTCCATTGTGAACCCTCCTAAGCCATTCCATGAGCTTAAGCAGAAAACAGACGAACGGGGTTGGGTGTCCCAGCTCTGGAGTGACACCAGGTGAGATATGGGTCTTCTGCACGAGGCTTCTTTTGGGACGCTGATTTTGATCAAAAACATGAAATGAAGTGAGGCATGTGATCGGTAAGCACGAGTGACTGCAGAGGAGAGTAAAAATCCACTTGTGTGCCCGGAAGTTGGTCTGCTGTGCTGCCTTTGGGCAACAGCAGGATTTACACCTAGCAGGTACATCCAGCTCTCAAAGTGAGCCTGTCTTTATAATCAGCTCTAAACTCCTCTTCTAATCAAAGCCAAGTTCCCCTCGTGATCCCTGCATTCAGCACACTGTTTTTTGCTCTAGTACATCTCCTCTCAGATCTCTCTTACCATAAGTAAAGCTTTCTAAAGGGAAGGCTTTGTAGAATCATGGTTGTGGCCTATTACTTAGGCTAAGTAGAAAAGGACTATGGGAGAGTGACTCAGCTGCAATAGAGGAATTGAGGCATGCTGCATGACTGCCTGGTGTTCACTTCGTTGTGTATGGTGGTTGGTTACACTTGTTTTGTTGTGCCTTAAACCTCTGTAAACTGATAACCAAATAACAGCATAAAAAGGCTGAGTTTTTGGTAATAAAGTTTCCTCCTTTGCACCTGCCTGGGGTCTCTACGCCGCTCATTATCACAACAGATCTCCACCCATGCCTGGGAATGTCACACCGTGGAGAAGACCCTGCCACCGCAGGTGAAGCTGCTCCACCATTTTTCACCCCAGGAATGTCAGGAGTGTGTGCCCTGTTTCCAGCCTGGATGCTGGTTGCCCACAGAGACATTAAGTATGCTGAGCACTGGATAACACACGCTTCTCTGCATATATTTGCAGCTTGATAATGTGACACTGGCTTCTTCTCATCCTTAGCCTCTGATCCATGGCTGGGGCAGATCATGGTTGTTCTGCTCCAGCCAGGGCAGCCTTCCCAGGGACACGGGTGTATCTGGCCCCTTATTAACTGCAAGATGCAGTTGCTTGTGACTGAAACACCCAGTGGTTTGTGAAATAAGAAGAATAAAAGGTTAAGCTGCCACAGAGATTCATATTAATCTGTTTCAATTACAATATGCACAGCACTTTTGAAAAAGGATTTGAGGATTCTCCCACACAGACTTAGATGTGGCCACATGAAATACCAATGTTTTAGGGTAGGATTTGCAAAAGCACCTGGAGGAAATGAGGCCCCCACTTCTTATTGACTCTCATTGACTTCCCAGATTGCTTTTGAAAAATCCCATCCTTAATTATGGTTATTATGCAATAAGAAATGGTGTCCCTCATTGCTGCAGGCACGTCCTAGATACTGACACTACTCACAGCTGTGTAACAAATAAAATAAAATATAAAATAAAATATAAAATATAAACCAAAACACTGAGGCTGCAAAATGGACAGGTGCTCAGAATGTTACTGGTGCTGATGCCAGTCAGGGAATATTTTTGAAAAGAGCCTTAAACCAGTCCCTTGGTTTGGTTGGAAGTGGACCGGGAAGTGCAGCCCAGGAGGTCTCAGCTGCACACCCCATGACCAAGCACACCTCTTTTCCCAGGGGCCCGCTGTCTGAAGGATGATTTAGGAGCCAAGGCACAATGCAGGCACTTGCTTGGCTACAAACCAGGCGTCAAAGGACTCCATGTGAAGTTCGGGTTCCCTCTGATGTTTTTTGAGGGTCAGGCTCAGTCTGACCAAGCACCCAAAGCCGTTCATGCTGTTCCTGTTTATCCTTGTTGCCTGCCTGACGGCACTCCTGACCCTGCTCAGGTGCTAGCAGCTAGCCAGAGGGAAGCAGCATTCCCAGAACGGGCTGTCCCTGCAGGAATGCTCTGGGAAGAGCCCAGGATGGTCTTCAGAATGTTTGGGAGGCAGGAAGGTGTCAGGAGGCAGCATGAGGCTCTCTCTTCTTGGCACAATGTTCCCGTAGCCCCTTTCTCGCCCCTGAAACCTTTCTCTTGTGTACTCAAAGCTTTTCACCTCCAGCTTAGCTTTCTCAGGCTCTCCAGGACCCTCCAGCACAACTCCCTATCCTGGTAATTTGGGAACTTTCAGACAAGATACCAAGCTATCTCCACATGCTCAGGAGAAACCACGTGGACACAGCCATGCTGAGATGTTCTTCTGCACTGAATGGGGATAACAGGGCATTTCCCTGGAGAAATTCACTGGGAAATCCACCCCAAAATCTTTACAGAATCACACTGTTCACCTTCAGCCATGTTCAGCAGAGCCTGTTGCTTGACGTACAGGCAGAGTGAGCAAATTCCAGCTGATCTGGAAGTGACTCTTCCTCCTGCAACACTTGGCTTTTGCAGCACTAGCCATATGAGGAAGAGTTGCAGAGCCTGTTGCAGAGAGGAAAAAAAAAATATTTATCAGCTTTCAGAATCCTTTCTCCTTCAGAGCAGGGTTTAGGAGGCAACCAGGCTGTAAGTGCAACTCTGCTTATTTTTGCATTCAAACAATGCCAAACCTTTAACTATTGATTGCATGCGAAGTTGCATTAGGGAGGGGAAGGAAGAAGAGGGTTTAGGGAGAAAGGCAGAAATCCCAGTTCATCTTCTTAGAGGCCTCTGCGGATTAATAGAATTAATTTGTCCCGTGGTGCATTAATTGAAGAATGTACTGAGGTTAAGGACAAGATCAGCTCTTCCCAGGGTAATGTCTCCTCCATAATTCACTTAGCAGCCCATCAGGACAGTCTGGGCAGAGTAACCATGGAGGATGGACATGCTGCTCCCGGCATCTCAGGGAACACAACCTTGCATTACGGACAACGTCAAGTGGAAGATGTAGGAGGGTACCTGGCAGATGTTTTATTAGATGAGACATCCAGCACTGCATCGCATTTCTTTAGGGTTTGCAGTTCCGGGTCAGGTGTGGATGACACGGAGGGACAGTTCTGAGCCAGCTCAGGGTGTCTGGTCCCTCTGCTGCACGGCACACCCAGTCCTGGGGAAGGCAGCTGCCGGTCCCACCCCTCACCTCGAGAGGAGCTCATCAGTACAATACAGCTCAGGAATTGTTTCCAGGCCATGTTATTCCAACAGAGTGACCCAGGCAGGGCTGGGAGCTGCAGCAAAACACATTGGGAAGAGGGACTTGGCTGGGGTTGGTTTGCTGGCAGGGGAGGATGAAGAGGGCAGGCTGTGACTGCAGGTGTTGTGGCAGTGGGGACAGCAGGGCTGGAGGCTCCAGCACCTCTCCAGCACCTGGGATTTTTCCCTGCAGCCTCTCCCACCTGTCTCAGGTGTGCCGTGCCATGGCCAGGCCAGGGCAGGTGGCCCACAGAGCAGAGGGAGAGATCAAAGTGGGGGAAAGGTGAAAAAGGCACAGGCAGCTGAGGCAGGCTGGGGTGAGTCTCTGTGCTTGCAGAGGACAAATTCAATGCAGGGGTGGCTGTGAATGTATGGCTGAGCAGCTGCCCCCGCTGTCCCTGTGGTGACAGGAACCCGGGATCCTGCAGCTCCTCCTCTGCTCACACAGAGCTGGCCCATCTCGGGCTTGGAGGGTTTGACCTGCTGGGCGTTTTTTGTTCACTGGGCAGGAAGAATCTCCCTGCTGCTGCTCCCAGCAACTCCTTCTGCACAATGCGCTGAGGGATGGCAGCCACGGAGGATTAATGATGACCATTGAACCCTGCCAGACACCTCCAGGCACCCCTGCAACACATCAGGCACAGCCTGGCTCTGATTCCATGCATTGCTAATCACCTGTTGTTCCTCAGCAACATTTAAACCACAGGCACAAGGTTTTAAACACCAGGACTATTTTCCACATGAAATCAATCAAATATTAGAGCGGGGGCTCAGTATGGAGAGAATTTAAAATGAGCCTCACATAAACCAGACACACATGATCCTTTTTCCACTCAGTTTGGGGTCAGAGATCTCCAAATGTTCATTTTAACCTAAGTTTCTCTGTAAGCTAAAAAAGCCGGAGCCCAGCAGAGAGGCAGAACAGGGCAGAGAGACGTCCCACAGCTGTGCCCTGGGACTTTTTCATCTCAGAGCTGCCCCAGGCTCAGGGATTTTTTTCCCCAGGTTCTTTAAGGCAGAGAGGGCTTACACCCCTAGTATTGCTGTTGGTCATTCTCTTCTCCAGGGTCCCCAGGGCAGATATCCAGGGAATGCCCCCAGCCCTGTTCTGTTAATGAACCTTGAGAATATCAAAGCTGACAGCACAACACAAAGGGTCGGTTTTGCACTCCTTAAAAGCTTAAGAGACAAGAAAACTTACCCAAGAAACCGTGTGAGGCCACTTTTACTGAAGGTGGAACGCCAGGCTCAGGTACGAGATTTTGTGTCAGGCTTAAACGTCTCTTGGTGACCATGTTTCACCTCCCTTCTTTGGATGCATGGTGACAGGATTACAGTCCAGGCAGTGTGGAAGCAACACAGACAATATCTGAATTCGCTTCTTTTTGTTTGATTTTTTTCTGTCTTGTTTGCTATTTCAGCTCTTGTTACCTACCCACTGTTTAGATTAGTGCAGTCTCCAGGTTTCTGGGAGTGACAGAACGGAGTGTTTGGGTTGTCTGGGGACCCATCCAACCTTCCAAATGATGAAGGCGATGGGCTGAGAACAGTCAAAGGCAGGGTGTGAGGTGGGATGGGTGCCCAGGAAGGATCCTGGGCACCCCAAAAGCGTTGTCTCTGCTATTTTCACTGTCACAGGTGTTGAAGATTCTGGAGAACACCCGGCTACCAGGTCTATGAGAGCCATGGGCAGCAGGAAGCCCCACCTGACCCACCTGGGAACTGCTAAGTGCTGAGGTTGTACCAACACTGCCTTTCACTCTTCTGCCCCTGACCTGGAAAAACCTCAACAAAGTCTTCCAGATGTCCCATTCAGCCAGGAGCTGACTGAAATTGGAAAACGCTTGTAGCACCTCTGTCAGTGTTCCCTCAGCCCTGACAGCTGGCTGGGACCTTTGGGAGAGTTGCCTGGTGTCTGGGCTGGCCCTGGTGACAGAGATGAGAGAAAAGTCTCAGCACCACTGCTGCCATCCGCCTGCAACGTCTGTGTTTAATGTCTTACCTCTGAGGCCATCAAAGATTTGTACTCAGCCACTGCTGGAGGTTTTGGAGCAGAGGGGTTGTTTGTGGATAATTTGCACGATGTTCTTCTGTGCTGCAACCCTCTGCACTTGGTAAAAGAATCACTGAAGGCATTTCCCTGACTCTGGCAGAGATTTGGGTCCTGCCCGGCACCAGCCCCAGCCCCTGATGGCCAGGCACAGCCTGGCTATGCCCAGCCCTTGGTCTCCATGGGGCCACGGGTCCAGCTTTTCATAGAATCATAAATCATGGAGACCCCTCCCTGCTGGGAGATGAGATTTGCACCTCTCTGGCAGAAATGTGCTCACCTGGCCAGAGCTGTGACTTTTCTTATCATAGCAGCTCTGCTCCCACTGCCCGGATCTCCCGGGATATCTGCCAGCTAGCACCAGGACAAGTCCTACAAGGTTGAGCCATCTTCCTGGCCCCACGAGCTGCACACTGAGAGCTTTAGGTGGGAGAGTCCCCGTCAGCTGCACCTCCAGGATCAGTGAGTCCAGGCTCTGCCCGATCCCCAGCGTTTCCCCAGTCCAGAGCACTGAGTGCCACATTCAGTAGTTCCTTGGACACCTCCAGGGATGGGGACTCCACCACCTCCTTGGGCAGCCCCTTCCAATGTCTGACAACTCTTTCAGAGAATAAATTCTTCCTGATGTCCAACCTGAACCTCCCCTGGCACGATTTGTGTTCCTGTTGCTGGTGGCCTGGAAAAGAGACCGACACCCCCCGTCTCCTTCTCCTGTCAGGGAGTTGTGCAGAGCCAGAAGGGCCCCCCGAGCTTCCTTTTCTTCAGGCTGAGCCCCTTTCCCAGCTCCCTCCATGACTCCTATGGCTCCAGCCCCTTCCCCAGCTCCATTGCCCGGTCATCTTTATTAGAGGGCCGAAGGCAGCGACTGCTGCACACCCAGAGGTGACAGCATCTCACAGGGACCTTGGTGTCCCTCACTGGAGCCGGACTGACCAGATATGCACAGGGGGCCAGCCTCCTGGAGATTTTGGGCGTGGGTCACTTCTGCTGGTTCACTCTGGGCTTTCCAGGGACCGGCCAGCCCTCGCGGTCAGGCAGCGATTCGGGAGGGCCCCCATGGTTCGGGAGCTGTCCCGAGCTGGGCCGTGCCTCACCCCAGCGGCATTTTGTGATCAGGAGTTCCCTGCTCCCGCGCAGCCCCTGGCAGGAGGCAGAACTGCTCAGAAAAGCAAACTGCAGCCGAGCAGAGCAGGTGATTGTGATTAAAGGCCGAGCTTTGTGCCTCTCCATGCAAATGAGGGCCCATTAGTCACCTCCATCCTGCCGGGCCTCACACAGCAAATGCAAAAACCCCCGTTTGCCCTATTTTTAGAAGCACCATGATTTTCCAGCCACTTGCCTCATTCTTCTTAGACCTGAACCATGATTTTCAAGTGGCTGGAGCTTTCAGTGCTGTTCTCTTGCAGGCAAGAGCAGGGCACACGGGAGAGGGGAGAAAAGAAAGGAGTAATATTCACCACGGACATTTCGGATGCCAGTGACCACCTGCAAACAGATCAAAGTTGCAGCGTGTCTCACGAAGCTGGAGTGTGTTTTATAACGTGCCATGAAGGTTTCAGACAGTTTTTTGCCAACGGGAGATCCTATAATTAAGGGTTAGCAAGAGTCTCTGCTCACTGCTCCACTTAGGCTGGCATTGCCCACGAGGCAGCTCCAGCAGCACTCGGCTTCAAAGGGATGAGACTCACCTGGTATTTCAATATCAGCGAGACATTAACTGATGTCAGGAAAAGGTCAGCCCCAGCCTATGAGGAAAAACCTCTTATTAATATTTTATTAGGTTTAGTTGCCTTCTTTTTTTTTTTTTTTTTTACTAAAATTGTTCAGGAGATAATTAAGGCTCATCAGTGCCTGGAGTGCTTAGAAACAGAGGAGAATTCAAATGATACAGAACCCATCTTCTGCCCTGCCTTAAATTCACCGCTAGGATGGTAATGAAAATGCATCAACCTGTGTTCTCCAGCTCTGCGCAGTAAAATAGCGCTTTTTGCCCTCCTCTAGGTGAAAACCCAAATGTTTTTTGCAGAAATCCTCACACGTGTTTCACATCTGCAGTCTGAGCTCCAAGATTCTGGCCCCAGGTGGCAGGAGGGATGTCCAGGTGCCGTGCTCCAGGTAGTTATCCCTCAAAATTCAGTAAAGTCTCCCAAAACCCATCTTGTGTTTTGGGCTGTGACTCCTGGAGGTTTGAGCTTCACCTCTAAGGAATAGAAGGAACAAGTCCTGCACCAGTCTACAATGAACAGAGTAGTTCTGGTAGCTGCAGAGACAAGAAAAAAGTGCCACAGATTCCTAATATTTACGTTCCACAACGCATTTTTCCGTGTTTTCCAGTACAGCTTATTATAACGTTAAAAAATATTTGCAATGCATGTAAGATTTTATACACATAAAATTCATGCCAGCAGTGTGATGGCCATTACCCAATTTCTGCTACTTCTTTTATTAACTTGTTACGCTTTATCTGCAATAAAGGTAAAATTGGTTCAATATTTGCCTTGCCCGATATCACTCCCTGAATAATCTGTTATTTTTTCACTCCCTCTTTGCTCCCAGATTGTTGGATCTGATAATCCATCCATAAAACTCTGTGCGTTTCATTAACCCAAAAGACAAAGGGGAATGGAGTGGGGAATTCAGAAGGAGACCATAGGTCTCCCTAATCCTGTAAGTGTGTGATAACAAATTCATGAACCTGATCCCAGATTCTGGTGAGGAGAATATCAATGCTGGCTGAGCAGAGCGATGGCCCGAGACCGCGAACTTTAACTCCCGAAGGATACCTTGGCAACTTCTTTATAAGCTGTAAAATGCTTGGCAGTGCAAAATTAGGAATGGGTGAAAGGATGGAATGTGAGCAATGATTTGCTTTCAAAAACCACCAAACACCCTCCAGTCTTGAAATCAACACGCAGGGGCTCACTGGCAAACTGTGGAACAGCTGTGATGCTTCAAAAAACTCAAAGGCACTTTGCTTCATGAAAATACAACTTTATTCCCATGTCTGTGGCAATGTCTGTGCTGCCATTGCCTCTTTTCTCAGGCAGGATAAAACCAAGAGAAGGAAAACCTGCTTTTTTTGGGTGGTAAGTTGTCATAGCAGGAATTTTTTGCTTTGGTTTGGACATGTGTATGAAAATTTGCCTGGAAGATAACATGGTGATCCTGGCAGGTGCAGGGTGGGTGGTGGCAATTCAGGGAGTGCAGGAGCTTTTTGGAAGTTTATCCAGGTGGAGTAACTGAATGGAGCTGCAGGCTCTCCTTGGTTATGGATAATCAGCTGTTTGTGGTGACTGTCAGGTGGTGAGGAGGAGCCCACAGAATGCAAATTCTTTTAAAGAAGGAAAAAAAAAGGAAAAAAGGGAAAAATGGGAAAAATGGAATAAAGGGAAAAATGGAAAAAAGGAAAAGCTCTTTCCCCACATGTGGCTGAAGAGAAATTGGAGGCAGGAGGTGGTGGCACTCCATGGGTTCATACTCTGTAGAATGCAGTCCCTAAAACCTGCCCTAGAAATCGTCACAGCACTGAATATTCCCACTAAACATCCCAGAATGGTGCAGCACTGTGAGATCTGTGCAGCAAATACACTGAGGGTCAGACCTAAATCCAGCTCAGGCAGCACCCACTGTGAGCTTTGTGTGAGAAAGAATTTCTCAATGCAAATGATCATCGATTTCCTGACAAACTTTGAGAAACTGCCAAGAATTAGGGCACATTCAGTAAATGACGAGGTCAGTGCGTAATCATGGCTTCCAAAGAGGCTTCCCGAGGATTTCAGAGCCCTTGTTTGCTGCTGACAGGCTAAAGATCACCGATTATGCTGTGCAGTTCCCAGCTCTCCAGTTAAAAGAAAAAAAGGGAGAAGTGGCTGACAAATGGGAAGAATAAAGCTGGAGTGAATCCCCTGCAGGGCCGTGCAGATTCCGGGTGGCATCTCAACGCGGTAATTCAGACACCTCAGCAGAGGGACAGACCTTCTGCACCTCCAAAAACCAACAAAAGCAAATGTTTCAGCCACATTTGAAGCATGAGCTCCTGTGACACCTCCTGAGAAGACCTGGCCAGTGTTAGATTGGTTCTGACTTTATTTAGCTACACCTTGCAGCCCTTCAGGGGTGGATATTTCTTCTGTACTGACCTATCCTGAAAGCACACCACCCTCCTGGTGAAAACTGAATCACGGAATTCGTTAAGATTGGAAAAGGCCTTCAAGAATATCAAGTCCAAACATCTACAAACCTTCTCCCTGTTGTCAGTTCTGCACCTCCCAAACTGAAATTCAAGGTTTTTGTAATAATCAAAGTACGTAGGGTATAATCACAGGATCACAGAATGCTTTGGGTTGAAAGGGACCTTCAAGATCACCTCATCCCACCCCCCGCCACGGGCAGGGAAACCTTCCACTATCCTGGGTTGCTCCAAGCCCTGTCCAAGCTGGCCTTGGACACCTCAGGAATGGGGCAGCCACAGGTTCCCTGGGCACCCTGTGCCAGGGCCTTGCATACCTCAAAATGCTTCAATTGCAGTACTACTCCTTGCTCTCTAATAAACGCCTTCATTTAATTTTTTTATAACCTATTTAGGCTCTGGTTTCTCACAGTGTCAGGGCCATGTTGGATGCACAAAGCTTTCAAGAACTGAACTCTCCTGATAACACCTGAGAACTGGCACATTTGAAAGGCTTGCAAAATATCCCCAATGTGTTTCTTTTACAATACCCCTGTTTTGCTGAAATTGCTCTGAAAACCATCCTTCTCGCACTGGCTGCCTGCACTCAGACACTTCAGCTTTTTGAAATTATAAGCAGTTTACTCAGAGTGTGGCAGTTCAGAAAATCCAGGTGGCTTTGCACGCCTGGCCCTCCCCACGTGTGGTGCTGAGCACCTGGTTCAAAAGCAGAGCAGCCAGGGGGATGAAAGGAATACCTGGGACAAGCAGAAATGCTGCTATTCGAAGAGGGAGAGGTGTTTGTTCTGGGGAAGGTATCCAAGTGCTGCTTTCCTCTGAAGAGAACAGCCAGTTCCCACCTGGAAGTGTCCCGGGTGGGAGGTGGGTGCAGCCACCCAGCTCCCATCAGTGTGTGTCGCCTGGGCGATGTCCCCTGCCAGCACCTGGGAGGCTGAAGCATTATCCAAGACTCCAGAAGGAAAGGAGGTTGATGCAAAAATGAATGTCCAAACATGCAGTTTAACAGACCTGGTCAGGTAAACGGAAGCAGAATTCCCCAAAATTTGGTCGTTCCGTGATCGGATTCGTTGGTGGAGAGCAGGCACTCAGGGACTCCTGAATCGCTTCCCTGAGAATCTGAGCTGTGGTGTGTGGGCAAGTGGAGATTGTGCAGAGCAGAGCTGGGCTGTCAGGGGCCTCCTAAAAGAGGAAATCCTGCTGCACCTGACATCCTGCTCTGCACTTCGGGAACGAGGGGAGAGGAAAGGCTTTTGTTGTCCTGGGTTGTTTATTTTTTAAAGATCCCTCAATAAAATCTGTGTGGAAACCCGCTAAACTTAAGCTTCCCTTAAAGCTCCTTTTTGAGCTATTCTCTCCTCCTACCCCTTTGATTCACATCCATATTAACTGGTCTCCACCATTCACAGGAAGAAAACACTGAGATACCAGCTCTTTCCATGACCCTTGGATGCCAGGAAGGGCATGAAATCCCGGGATGTGATATATGCAAAAAGCCCCTGTGTTTCTAAAGGGTTCAAGAGTGCCCATCTGTCCTGCCCTGCCCAGCTCTCACTTCCCCCAGCAGCCAAATTGCCCGGTCCCTCCCTGCCCTCTGCTTCCAGCTGGCGTTTCTCCCTCACTCAACCACTCACCACACAACCTGCTCGTTTGATGGCACATAAAAACAGCAGTTGACACCAACCAACTGCGATGTTTGCTTTACAACGAATAAAACCCACTTTATTAGGCTGTTAACCCCCCGATCCTGGAGTTGCCTGGCCCTAGCTGCCTCGGGAAGCGAAGATCTCATGGAAAAAAAGTCCCTCCCCAGGGCCAGAGCAAGGCTTCATTTTATTAATAAAAGCTTGGAGCTCTCAGCTCTCCCACCCACCCTGGCAGGGATTTATCACCACAAGGCTTCAGTCAGCACAAAGGACAGACCTGATATTTCCTAATTGTTAGGGTATCTATCCAAAACCTATTCCCGCAGTTTAATGTGATCCCAGGAACACCGAGCCAGCCCGTGGAGGTGGGGAGCTCATCGGGAGCTTTAATGCTGTCCGTATGCAGCAGAAAATGCCATTTGCCGAACTTTCTCCCCGGTTTCATCCATCTGCCTCACCCAGCTATTCCTTTTGTCTCTTATTTATGGCTGTAATTTTGGTGCCACAGTTACTGTACATGAGCTGCTGTATATTTCCCTTATTTGCTTTGAATTTGCTCTTTCCAGCTCATCTCAACAACCATTTATTTGCCCACAAAATAACCAGGCCCTTAACTATTTCCTGGCAACCAGTTTTGCAGAGGCCAATCACTTTTTTTTCCTCTGTAATGGTGTAGATACATCCTTTATTATTGCACTTAAATGCTCATTAACTATTCATGGACTCTTAAGAGGCTGAAAAAAAGGTTCAAGAGCTAAGTATTTCTAGGGTGTGTCTTAGCCCGGAGTCCTTCTCTGCAAGTGCAGGATTCAAAGTGGAGGAGAGCGTGGCTCGAAGTTGGTATTTTCAGGATGATTGCATTTTTTAATTAACTGTATATTTAATCCATGCAAAAAGGCAAGTGATTCAGCTGCTCAGGGCCTGCTGTAGTGGGCTGAAAATAATTCTGCACAGTTTATCCTTCATTTTACCGGCCTTTTACATCATGGGCACTGGAGATTTTGATGATGAACACCCTGACCCTAAAGCATGGGGTTCCTGTAGTTATCACCTTCAGCACGAGCATGGGCCCTTCTGAGTCCTCACCCAGGAATTCCTGGGCGCACTGAGGTTGTGTTTAGGTTTAGGGACACATGAACACCCTCAGGGCAGGATTTTTCCTTCGTGGAGCACAGACAAGGACGGCTGAGGCAGGGAAAGGCTGTGACAATCTCTGCACCCACTGCTCGGGGCGCTGACCCAAGGCCTCCCTTGGGGGAGGGTGTTCAGAGAAGAGGGTTTGGGATGATGTGCCCAGTCCAGGGCACTGAGGATTGTTCCTTTTCTGCTCAGTTTCACAGAGTTCTAGTGTCTGGGTAAACAGCAGAAAGGCAATTGTTGACAGCTTAAAATCATCTGCAGAGGGCTCACAAAGTCCCCAGGGCCTGGTCTGTTCACCAAATGAGTGGGAAAATCACAGAGTCACAGAATATCTTGGACTCGGATGGCCCCACAGGAGCATCCATTCCAGCCCCTGGCCCTGCCCAGACACCCCAACAACCCCACCCTGGGCATCCCTGGGAGCGGTGTCCAAACGCTCCTGGAGCTCTGGCAGCCTCGGGGCCGGGACCATTCCCTGGGGAGCCTGGGCAGTGCCATAAACCTCTGGGGCGAAGAAGCTTTTCCTGATACCCAGACTGACCCTCCCCTGGCACAGCTCCAGCCATTCCCTGGGTTTTTTCCCTGGTCACAGACATCACTGCTCGTCCCTCAGGAGGAAACTGCAGACCGTGACAAAGTCTCCCCTCACCATCCTCATCATCACGACCTTTAAGTGAGCAGCCTTTTACATATTAAGTGCTCCCTAAGCAACAGCTGAGCCTTTCAAAGCAGCAGCTGCTCTCTGAGATCGCTTGTGCCACGAACAGCAGGAGTGAGATGATGAGATAACAGATGCCTCTGGGGCCCCGACACTTAATTGTCCTCTGTTGAAAAGGGGATCGATTTGGAGACTCTCCCCGGGGATCCTGCCTTTATCTTGGTCTCTTTATTTCCGTGTAGCACAGGGTTTCACATATAACACTCCCAGCACAGCGAGCTCAGGAAACATGTTTGTCCCTGGTTCCATCAGAACATGTTTTAGTGTTGACTGTGAGCAGTGACACCGGGGGCTTCAATAGCACAGGAGGAGCCTGTGAGCGGGAGAAATCCATGTTTGTGTCCCATGGCTGTCATGCAGTGCAAACCCCATAATATTCCCTGCAGGAGATGCTCTACAGTGACACGTCCAAAGGAAAGAAAAAACTTCCGGTGTTTTTCTCCCAGGGGGGAGAGTTGGTCCTCACCAGACTATTGTCCTGGGAGGCCAGAAGGGATGGTTTTTCTTCATCTGTCAGCTCCTGTGTATGACAGACACCAGCACAAGGAGAAACCATAGCACAATTTCTGAGTTCAGCACAGGGAGCGGTGGAAATCCCTGGAGAGGAGGCACGGCAGGGAGCAGGATGGGCAGGAAGAAGTGTGATGACTTTGGGAAGGATGCTACAAATGGTGCAGAAGGCCCATCCTGAGGGCTGGAAGCACAAGTGAGGTGGAAAAGTTACCAGAGGTTTTTGGTGTGGGTAGACCAAACCTGTGAAAGCTGGCAAGAGTGACCAGCTGGCTTCTCAGAGTCCTGTCCTTGGAGACGGCCTGATTCTCCCAGTGATCCTGAATCATCTGTGGCTGTTCTGTTCTTTGGAATTTCAGCTGGCGAAGGAGGAATCTCAAGGTATTCCCGGTCATCCCTCGTGCGCTCTTGCCATCCCTCTGTCCATGCCATGGGCACAGGGGATGTGAGGCCATGCACACACAGGAGTGAGGGCTCTGTGCAAGGCCGTGGGGGACTCTGCCTTGCGCTGAGCCCTTCCCCAGGGGGGCTCATCCTCATGGAATTGTTCTGAGCCACCAGCAAGCTTTGCCACACCATCTTCAATAATTCTGATTCAGGTCAACAGCTGCTACAGCTGAGCCAAAGTGGCCTGGGCAAAGGTAGAAATGGCCACCACGACGAGCATGAGCAGCTTGGAGAGGGGACAGGGCAGTGGGATGCTGATCATGCCACAGCTGATTTAGGGAGCAGATGTAATTTTGCCAATATAATTTCATTTGTACTTGATGTTAGCTGGAAGCAACTGGTTTTGAAACTGGTACTGGATCCCTTAAATGGCAAATGTTCTTCCAGTGACTAGAGAAGAGACATATGGAGAGGATGCCAAGCTTTCCACTCATTTTCTTCTCCTTGGAAATCTCGTGATGAGACGGGGTGGCATCCACTGAGCTGCTCCCCAGCAGTCTGAGCCCAGGTTAGAGCTGTGCAGTCCTGGAGCTGTCCTTGGCACCCAAACCAGCAGCAGTAGGGAAGAGGCTACTGACCCAGCTCGTGGCCGTGGGAGCAGTCACTGCCCCAAGTTCAAAGTGAGCCTTTCCTCCCAACACCCCATGGTTACTGGCGGAAGGGCATGGTGTGACTGCAAAGGGAAAGCAGAAGCTCCCAAAGATATTCACAGCGAGTTTCAGAACCAAAATATTCTTATTTTTGGGCTGGAAAAATTCAAACTTCGAATATTTATCAAAAAGCTTTTTAAATGGCATTTTTTATAACAGCATTCATGTTAGTGGCAGAGAAGGGCATGAAGGAAAAATGAAATGAGATTATTGCTTGGCTTAGGGGTGTAACAGTGTTTCTGTCACAGCATTTGCCATACTGAGACCAAATCTCCAAAGTGGCCCTTCCACAAGCCAAGAGCTTGACCCACGGATGTGCTGGAGCCTCATGGGCTGGGATGGGCAGACTGTTTCCATGCTGATCCATCAGTGTGACACTCTTTCTCCCTCCCACAAACTGTGCCTGGCTCCACTGTGGTTTGTTTGCCCACTTCTCTGGTGAGGAACCAGTATAAATAATCAAGAGTCAGGCAGATTGGTATTTTGTAGCTGGTGCAATCCCCCTTTTTAGGCTGTTAGCAAGAACCCCCAAAGCCTTTGTCTTCTGTAGATACCACTTATCAGGGAATGAGCCTTTCATCTCAATAGGACTTTTGACTTCAAATGTGTCAGATCTTTAAAGAGCTGGAAAAGAGTAACAGGCAGGGAGAAACTTTATTCTAATTTGTTAGATGTGAGAGAAAAAGGAGGATATAGCCATTTCAAAGAGCACAGGTTGTGTTTGAATGGAGGCTCCTGTTCCTAAGGATCACTGGGTTCTTTCTTACCAAAGGTTCACTGAGGCCCTGGCACAGGGTGCCCAGAGAAGCTGTGGCTGCCCCATCCCTGGAAGTGTCCAAGGCCAGGATGGATGAGGCTTGGAACACCCTGGGATAGTGGAAGATATCCCTGCACAAGGGACAAGTCCTTTCCACCCCGAGCCATCCTGGCACTCCCAGTGCCATGATGCACGGTTAAATCCAGCCTGGTCACAGCGATTCCTGCTAAGGAGGCATAGCCAGACTGTGCTGTATCAATGCCACCAGGTTTGTTTAAACCTTCCGCAGTTCTGTTGCTTATATTCCACACTGAACTGTGCCAAGCAGCCTGGAATGAGAGGCTGTCCCAATGGAAGGAGCTGCTGCTCCAGGTAACAACTCTGGAGCCATTAACAGCTACGAGGAGGTAACAGTCACACTGCAAATGAAGCTCTTCCTTTTGCCTGCTCCAAAGACCAACTTCTTAAGTGGTTTTGTGGCTGTTGTTTGTTTACCCAAAGCTGACAAAGCCATTTGATGTAGCCATGTGCCATGTGGAATTAAGGATGCTTAATCAAAAACCAGAAGGAAATTATTAATTCCTGCTTTGTTCTGAAGTTGAAGGGAAGAGGCATCTTAGGCTCAAGCTGAAGAGTCGACTCCAGCTCTGGTGTTCTTTCAGCTTTACCAAAATTGGCCCAGCACGGCGCCTGGCTCACGGTGGGGAATCCCAAATCCCGTCAGGGTATTTATCTGAAGAACAGTCTCCTTTTGGAGAGAGTCAGTTTTGAATATGGGGCGAGAATTTGCTGTCGTCGTGTGTTAGACCCTGATGAGATCAGTTAGTGCTGTGCTGAGCCATGGATAAAAAGAATGGCAGAAAATAGAGATGTTTTTCTGAATTTTCTTCACTCTGAATGATTTGGGCAGTGAACACAGAGGGCCTGCAGTAGAATGTAACTGGAGGTATTTAACTCCTGGCTCTTTCCACTCTCACAGGCAAGGGACTTATTAATCTGTATAGTCTTTCCCTACTTATCCCTCTTTTTAAGTCACATCACCTGGAGTCAAGAGAATATCTCCGTTTTCATCTTTGTAATATTTTTCTCTATGTCATTGCACAGAATGCTTGAAATATAGCAGTAAATGGAGGTTAGAAGGAGAGTAGGCAAATAAAAACCAGACTGCCAATGGATGCTAAGAAGAGCCCAAAGCATACCGTAATTTTTAAATCACTCCTCATTTGAAGGGGAGAATGGACTGCTTCATGGTTTTTGGATGCTCAGGACTGGCAAAAGCATCATTAATCTCTTGTTTCCTTTGTGTCTCTGCAAAATTGTATTAATAAGGCAGCATTTACCCATTGCAGAATGTGAGTGCTTTGTGCACTTGTGTAGGTCCCGATGGAGAAGGGTCCTCACGGTCTTCAATTATGCCTTAATACAACATAAATGACAAACCCCCGTTGTTATTGCCAGTTCCGGGCTGCTCTTCATCTGCATTTTCAGTGACAGAAACACGAGTGAACATCCATACTCCAAGGCAGCAAACAACCACATTTTTAACTCTACGAGGGAGTAGTTTTAATAAGTCAATTTTCTCAAAGCAAAATTATAATGAGTGGGGAGCAAGGTGAGTGTAATTGGAGTGGCATAAAATGCAGAATACAAATGAATTTTCTCCTGCAAGGTCTGGAGAGGGTTACAGAGAGGCAACACAGATCATGGTAGAGGACGCAAAATGCTGTCAATATTTAAATGGCTCCCAGAAATCCCTCATTTATTCCAGAACATTAAAGTGTTCTGGCTTTGGAGTGGGAGCAATGTGTCTCAGCAGTTCCTGTGGTTTGAACAGAAAGCACATCCCAGCTTGTGGATGGGAGGGGTTTGGGACTTTATGGAGGAGCCCAGGCAATAAAGAGGAGGTGGAAAGAGGGTTGGCCAGGAGCTATGGAATGTTTCATTGGCAGGGTCCAGCCTGGGCCATGTCAGTGGGATGGGCAATCATTGCTGGCTGATGGCTCTTCAGGAGCCTGTGTGAAACGAGGAGGTGGCTCCAGCCCAGTTCCATGGTGGCCAAGTGCCCTTCCCGTCAAAGCCACCTCCTGCACTGGCAGCCCCTGGCTCTCAGGGGCATCCTCTGGCTGTGGAGGGACATCCCTGCAGCACAGGGAGCTGCTCTGAGGGGGTTTGCACCAGCAGTTTTCTGTTCCCTGAAGGCAGGGCTGCTGCTGCAAATGAGCTGCTCCCGGGACCTGAAACCAGCCTGAGTTCCTCAGCAGGGGTGTGAACACAGCACTCCCTGATTTCCCTGGAGCAGCACTTCCAGATCTCTGCTGTGGCAGATGGGTCCCCTATTCCTGCCAGGATATCCTGGTGGCCCCATGCTGAGCACTGGCCTCCTGTGACACAAGCCAGAGCCTCCTGAGGGTGGGCCACTGAGCCCCACAGCCCCGGAGCTGTGAGGTACAGCACTCTGCTCCCCACACAGCCCTACAGGTGCTTCTGGGGCCCCACAGGAGGTGGGATGGGGCTTTCCTGGAGAGGTCTGGCTTTCTCTTAATGGGCTGCATCTCACTGAGGAGTCAGTACACGGTGTCACAGATGTGTGATGGCTCGTGCAGGACGCAGTCTGTGAACCACGGAGCAGGGCAGGGGAGAACATCTGGCTGTGGGGATATGTGGAGACTGTGTTTTGGGTTAGGGATGAGGGTGGTGGGCAAAGGGAGATGTCCACCAAGGTTTGGTCTGTCAGGACCTGCATCTGAGAACCCAAATTGCTCCCTTCCCCTGGATTATCTCTGTGAATGTTTCTCTCCAATTTAATTTAGCAGCTTTATGGAAACACTTCCTCCAAGTCCTTCAGTGCCTGATGTGTCCCTGGACTGCCTGGGACTCCAAGAACGATGCTGTGCCCAGGCCATGGGCTGAGCAGGCTGATGGAATTGTTTGGGATTGGGCCACTAAGCATCCTGATGCCAAAATCCTGTTACGGAATGCAACCCCTACAAATGCAGCCCTCAGAACCCGCTGATCAGGCCCATCCTTCCATGCTGATGCACCTCTGGACCTTCCAAAGCTGAACCTGGCTTTGGTGTCTGAGTCACAGAGAGATCACCTGGAAAACACCTCTGGAATTTCCCTCTGCACACAGTGAAATTTGCACGGTGGGAGATCTGGAAGAGCTCTCAGAGGGAAAGGAATTGTGCACACGTTTTTTGTTGCTGGTTCAGAAGAATTTCAGAGGCACCCAGAGAGCCAGAGCTCCTTGTTCTGTCACCTCGGTCCCTGCCCTTGTGTAAATGTGCTGGGTGCTTGTGAGAATGTGAGTGCGAGACAGCGTCAAACCAAATATTTGCCTAAGATCACACATTGAATTTTATTACCCTAAATTTCCCTAGAAGGACACTCATCTCTAGGAAAGATTTCTTGCTCACAGTGTTAAATTCATGAGGCTCCACTGAGAGAATAACAAGGCACTTGACATCTCCCAGTTTCAGGATAACTTTGGAGCATCTGTTTTCACTCATTTAATTTCTCTGTCCCGGAGGGGACCCAGCCAAATGGCCAAGCTTGCCTCTGCTCAGGGCTGACATGATGTGATCTGAAGAGGAGCTGTGTGTGAGTTCTGTGCTGCTGCTGAATTTGGATTCATTAGGCCAGTTTCTCCCCAGAATTTTTAGAAAGTTTCTGCTGTGTTTGAAGGATAATTGCCGTACCTTGTTCTCAGGGGAGGGAGAAACAAAGGACTTTGTGTTCCCCTTTTGATTCAAACTCAAAGAGTGACAGAGGCACGCAGAAATAGCAGGTCCAGGGAATTCTTCAGTAGCACTTTAATGGCTCTGCATAGGAAATAATGTGTGGGGTACCACAGGGAGCCTGCCTGGGGATGGAGGGGGCAGCAAGGACTGCCAGCTCCTCTTCTGGAAAAAAATATCCCTGTGCTTGTACCTCTCTGGGGAATCAGGGAATATGTGACTGGCAACCAAGCTTTCCAGAGCGATGGTTTTCCGTGTACTGCCAGAGATTTTTACACCTGAATGCTTCTGGCATCCTCCTTCCATCACATCCCTCTCCTTCCAGGCTGAACAGCTCCAGGTGCTGGGGTCAGTCTGCACCCGCCAAAAATAAATGAACTGCAAAGGTTAGAAAACACCCAGAGAAAGCCCATTTTAATTTTACAGTGTCCTGTTTCGTTCACTCTTCTTCAGGCCAATGCCTTGATTCCACTGATGGGATCTCTGCTGTGGCATCTTCGTCCTTCCAGCTGTGCCTTCCCTTCCAGCTGCAGTCCTGGAGGAGCAGGGATCCTCCCCATCCATGTGAGTTGTGCAGAGGGACCCAGCTGTGCCCTCTCTTCCCAAAGCCAGCAGTGATCCAGTTCCACTCCTGGGGCCCCCTGTGCTCCAAATCTCCAGCTCTTCCAACCTCATCTTTCCCGGTCCTTGGTTTGTGCAGGGAGTGAGCTGCTCCCGGGTTATCCCGTGGTTGCTGCCCAGGTTATCCAGGTGCTGAGGGTGTGTGCACGTCCCCGTTTCATGTCTAAAATCTCTACTGCCTTTCAAATGAAGCCAGTGTGAAATTTTGTGTTCTGTAGCTTGGTTCCCTCCCAAGGTGATGCTCACAGGCCTGTTCCCAAACACAAGCTATGGGTAATTGAACATATTTCCAGCTTTGGATCATGACAAACCCACAATGGAAGGAATGGAAGAACTTTAAACCCTCCAGTAATTAAAAAGATGAGTAGAAATCCCTGGAGAAGGAAGACTTAGGTGCCTAAGGAGTTGCTTTTCTCTTCTTACCATTATCATAAATATTTTCTATTTCATTCCATTTGAGAATTTCATCATTATTTAATGATGACGCTCTAACAAGATTCAATAAGTAGCTCTTCTTCTTTAGAAAAAAAAGTGAGAGTTTTGCCATAATCCTTTCACGACTAACTTAGAAATTGTCTCCAGTACAACTTCAAACATGTCAAAGATGTGTTTTGTTGCTAGAGTGTATCTTGCATAATGGATCTCTTAAGAGGTGCAAGTGACACTGGGTCACATAAGAGTATCTTTAATGGCAAATATTATGGGTTTCTCTAAAATATTTAAAGCCACTAAACATTCTGTGGTTTAAATCCTTCTTCCAATAAGCAACCCGCTCATAATTAAATACCCCAATCTGCAGGACCCAGGTGAAAACAATGTTCAAAGCCTTCAGCTGCCCCTCCCTGTCCATTCCTCAAAGCAAATCCCTGTTTGTGCTGCATCCAGCCTGAATAATGAATCCTTCAGCCAGCGTAGTTGGGCCCTCTCAGCTTTCCCTGCAGGTAGTGCAGCAGAACTGATGTGAACAGGGGAGGCTCTGGGAGCCAAACTCACACCTGAGGCCACACAGAAAAACTGGGGAGAAATTCCTAAACCACAGCAAAAACCACAGCCCCTCTTCTGGGAGTCCAGGAGCCCTGGAAGGAGCTCCCGGAGCAGACCTGGCAGAGCCACACCTTCAGGAGCTACTCAGCCACGCAGCCCTCATGCTTCTTCCAGAGCTTTTTGTGCTTCTCTTAATTTGTGGGAATGTATTCCAACTGCAGGGTGTCAAAATACCTCATTCCAACATCAAATCCCTGCATTTTCCTGCTTAAAATAGACACTCGAGGCAGGCACGCCGCAGATTTGGAAAGCCAACAGCTCATCCTGCTTCTCCTTCCCCAAGCAGGGAGTCTGTGGGGAGATGGTTCCATCTGTAGCAGTAACTTCCAGAGCTTGGGGATTTGTGG
The DNA here is from genome assembly GCA_013399875.1 of Gymnorhina tibicen. Taxonomy (NCBI): domain Eukaryota; kingdom Metazoa; phylum Chordata; class Aves; order Passeriformes; family Artamidae; genus Gymnorhina; species Gymnorhina tibicen. The sequence goes on along the minus strand of VXAZ01009475.1, from coordinate 146,000 downwards.
AATATCTTGAACTGGGAGGGACCCTCAGGATCATCCAGTCCAGCCCCTGGCCCTGCACAGATACCCCAGCAACCCCACCCTGGGCATCCCTGGCAGCGCTGTCCAAACGCTCCTGGAGCTCTGGCAGCCTCGGGGCCGTGCCCATTCCCTGGGGAGCCCATTCCAATCCTACAGGAATGTCACAACTGGGAAGAGCACCTTGCTCCCTGAGCCAGGCAAGGCTTCTGAGCTCTGTTCCTCATGGTTGCACCCTCCAGGCTCAGCCTATCTCTTTCTCTCCCTGCTCCTCCAGCACCTTCTTCCAGCCAGCCCCTGGCCCAGCACCACAGCCGGGAGAAGGCACACAGCGAATCTTGCACCATTCCCAGGAAAAATCACAGCAAAACGGGAGCAAACAACGAGGATGTGCCCTTGTCACAGCGGATGATTTCAAAGCCTTCGTGCTCAGCTCTGATTCAGAATGAAGCCAAGTTGGGGGATGCTGAAATCCCCCGTGAGTTTGGACTCCCAAGCTCTGCTCAGCCCCGGGGCTGCACAGCACGCATGGAGCGCGAAGGAAATTTTAAAATGCAGTCACTCATCCCTCGCATTAAAGCTGCTTTTCCTGCCTGCTTGTCCCTTGCATCTGCAAGGGTTTCCCTCAGTTTTCACAGGACAAATAAGGAATTAATTTCTGATGGCTAAAATCTAGCAAAGCCTTGTTTTCCCTCCTTTTCAAACCCGTGTAAGCCCTCTTTTCTTTCCTCCAGGTTTTGCCCTTCCTGTGCAAAATTCCTTAAGATTTTTGAGATTTTTTTTTCTTTTTGAGATTTTTAAATGATGACCAAGATTCCCCAGGGAAGCCAGATCCATAAGGCAAATGAGCCAAAGCAGAAACCACACTTGTCTCCAGCACAGTGACAGCAGCTGTGAATTTGGCTACCACTGGTGCTGCACCAAGGCTTGACTTTCACAGAAACTGCCATACTCAGACGTATTGCAATGTATCGTTACAATTATTACACATTTCAGTTAATGATGTTTTTTCTATCAAGCTCAGTTTATATCAGATTCTCCAGTGCAAGTGCCCAAGTCAGACCCTGTCACTGGTCTGAAGGGACACGCTGGCAGTGGGAGAGGGAAGGGAGAGTGTGAAAATCGATGGGAAAACAAAAGGATGGGAAGAAGAAGGATCGTAGAAGCTAAGATCCACAGAATGGTTTGGGTGGGAAGGGACCTTAAAGCTCATCCAGTGCCACCCCCAGCCATGGGCAGGGACACCTTCCACTGTCCCAGGTTGCTCCAACCTGGCCTTGGACACTTCTAGGGATCCAGGGACAGCCACAGCTTCTCAGGGTGCCCTGTGCCAGGGCCTCACCACCCTCACAGGGAAGGATTCCTTCCCAATATCCCATCTAAACTAACCCTCCTTCAGCTTGAGGCCATCCTCCCATGTCGTATCACTCCATCCCTTGTCCAGAGTCCCTCTCCAGCTCTCTTGAAGCCCCTTTAGTCACTGGAAGTGGCTTTTAGGTCTCCCTGGATTTTCTCTTCTCCAGGTTGGACACCGCAGTGGGAGCTGTGTGAGGGATCCTCTTCAGGGGCTGGGAACAGCCAGAAGAATGTGCAAACACAGTCCAGGCACAGGCTTGGGAGAACCCTTCAACATTCCCAGTTGTTAGGTGTTCCTGTTCTGCATCACTGGGTGTCTCCAGGAGTGTCCACCCTGCTGGGACACAGGGAATGAGGAGGAGCAGTTTGTACACACAGTGAGGGCATAGGCTAAACTTCAAATATCTCAACTGGGCAAACCCAAAAGAAGTTAATAAAAAAAAAATCCTTGTCAGTCAGGCTGTGAAGCCAGCAGAGCAGTTTGTCTGACTTTATTTCATATTTATGGAGCAGAGCCATGAATGCAACAACCTTTGGGTGCTCACAAATCACAGAGGAGAGAACCCACAGAGCCTAAACTACAGCAAGTGCATCCTTGGAGGCTCATAATGAGCTCATCACACAGGCTGGCAGGGCATTCCCAGGGGCTGGGGTTGCTTTTTGCCCTTGGACAGGGCTGTGGAGAAGCAGAGTCTCCCTTTGGAGGTGGAGCAGAAACCCCAAAATGTGGTGAGCTCCTGCTGTCACCTCTCAGCCTGGGCTGATCAGAGCACAACCAGTGCCATGCTGGGACACCTTCACTTCTTGTATCACCACAAGGGAATGGAGAACATTCCTGGCACGGGAACATTTCCTTAACCCCCTCTGGCCGCTGGGAAAGCACTTGCTCCCTGCTCTGCCTGGTGGTCCTCGGGATCAGAGGCCCCATGGCCTTTGCCACTGGTCCCCAACTGATGTCACCTCCCCTAAAGGGGAGTGGGCAGTGGGATAACTGGAAGGGGGCTGGTGCCATAACCTCTTCTGGGAGTCACAGCCTACCCCATCCCTCATCCAAGGGTCCCTGGGAGGACAGAGGACCCCTGAGAGTAGCAGGATTGGCCTGGGGACAAGTGATGGAGTACCCCTGGGTTGGGCCATGCAGAGAACACTGACAGCTTGTTCACACCCTGGCACATTTATTGAAAAGCCTTTAACATAAAAATAAAAATCTTTATTATCTATATATTTTCAATTCTTAAAGCACCCCCTCTGTGAAGCTTTTGAGCCATTCAGAGTTGACTTTTTGGGAGTTAGCAAAAATTAAAATTCCAGGTCGAAGGTTGTATTCGCTGTACTCTGGGCGATAAAAAGCTGTGTTCTGATGTGTCCCAGGGCTGCTCACCACCTGTGGTAGGTGCAAACATCATCCCAAGAGAGAGCTTATTCAGAGGTGCTTATCTTGCTTCCTCAGCGTTTCTCAGCTGAAAGTTTTTAAAGTATCTGAATTTTCCCTTTTCATTTTTTTGGCTCATAAAATTGGATTAAATTCTGCCTTTACTGTGCATATCTCTCTGGAAAATATCTGTCCACGTACCACACAGCACTGAAAGCTGAGCTGGCTCCTCAGCTTCCACCTCCACCCTGTCTCTGTTGTCTCTCACATGCTTGTGGTTGGCCACAAAATCACAATGGAATCATGGAACGGTTTGGGTTGGAAGGGACCTTAAAGCCCATCCAGTGCCACCCCTGCCATGGGCAGGGACACCTTCCATTGTCCCAGGTTGCTCCAAGCCCTGTCCAACCTGGCCTTGGACACTGCCAGGGATCCAGGGGCAGCCACAGCTTCTCTGGGCACCCTGTGCCAGGGCCTCCCCACCCTCCCAGGAAGGATTTCTTCCCAATATCCCATCCAACCCTGACATCTTTTGACATGGAGAAGGTGAGTGATCAGTGTGATAACCAAAATTATCTCACACAGCCACAGACATGGCTGTGCTGCCTTTAAGCCCCTCAGCTCCAGCACCACTTTGGGATCTGGGAGAGGAGCCCATTCTCTGCTGGTATTGCCATGTTCTTCCAAGGTCCCAAAAGGTGACATGGGTGGTGGCATCTTGTTCTGCATGGGCTGGAGGAGCTGGGTACAGTGTCTGTACCCTGGTGCCCACAGGCAGGGAGGGAGCACAGCACAGGAGGGCACACACACCCTACAATGTGCTCACACACCCTACAGAGTGCTCACACACCCTACAAAGTGCACACACACCCTACAGAGTGCTCACACACCCCTACATGCAGCAGGGCCAGCCAAAGCCTGTGCAGCAGGAGAGAGCTCAGCTCCCGGAAGGTTTTGAGCGCTGGAATGTGGGTTCCTGGGAGGTGGATTAAGAAGCAGGAAAGAGGTGATGGGATCTGCACTGGAACCAGGAGATTTGAAGAGCGTGTGCTGTCCTTATGCGTGTGCTTTGATTGCACCGGGTAGGGAGGACACAAAGGCATCGAGATCCCACAGAGCCCGGGCAGACAATTCCAGCAGGGAGGAGCCACCGGCAGCTGTCCCTGGGCACAGAGCTCAAGGATGTGCCCTCCTGCAAGTGCCCCTGTCCCCCTCTGCAAACCCCTCCCCACATCACCGGACCTCCCAGGCTTGCCAGGGATTTCCCACAGGGCTGTACAACTCCACAGCTGCTGGTTTGGAGCTTTTCCCATGGAATCACCTTTCCACAGGTGTGCTCTGACTCCTAAGGTGAACTGTCTGTACACTTCAGTGTTGCTGGTGCCTCCAAGCTGTGCTACTGGTACGCTGGCAGTGCATCCCCCTGTTTGCCTTATTTATAATTTAACCCATGTCAGAGGGTTATTTTCAGCCAATGTAAAAAATGGACACTTATAAAAATGCATACGTTTTAAACTGCTCAACAGTTGGAGTTGTTATAAGAAACAGCTCGGGGAATAAATGGTTCCTTCTCCTGTTAGGCTCAAAGGCCATTCCCATACAGGCTGCACAGGGAATGGGATTCATTCCTGCTCCCACCACACACAACTGTTTTTCTGCTGTTCCTTCAAGCTTCAAGGTCTCCCTTAATGCTTTATTACCACTGTTGAAACTCCACAGTTTGGAACGTGCTCGGAGGAAATCTGCCATGTTACATTTAAGTACCAATTGCTTCTGTTTTAATGGCATTAATCTTTGCCTTTTTGCTATGTCTGAGCTAGGGTAATGAAAGGAGATTCCCCTCTTTCTCCACCACTGAATCCTGTGAGATGAAAGCACGACTTGGGTGCCACAGGCAAAGCTGGTTCCCTGCTGTTTCTGAATGCCCTGTCCCCCGCAAGCCAGGCATGGAAAAGAGAAGGTGGGCTGAGCCTGCATGGATGGAATCCCCAGGATTGCTGCCTGGCTGTGTCAGGCTGTCCATGAGCTCCCCTCCTACCCCACACTCCACAATCCAGACCCGCCATGAGCTCCCAGCACCATGGGAGGTTGGGAACGTGAGGAAGGTGCTGGAAAGGCACAGCCCACGGCCAAACGCTGCCTCTACCATGATTACTGGCGGTGGTGGAGACTGGGAATTGGACCAGGACACCTTGGTGCTGGTATTCCACAACACAGACCTCTCAGCAACTTCCGTCTGCAAAGCAACAAGCAGGGCTGATCCTGTGCCTTGAATGTCTCTCACTCAGAATTCCACTGCTGAGCTTCCCTTGGGAATTTTACTTTGGATTTCGCCCCGCTGTGCACATGCTCTCCAGACAGAACCTCATAAAATACAGTCCAAGGCAGCTCACCTGGTAGACAGGGTGACGTAACTCTGCACCATAAAATGCTAAAGAGTTCCAAATTGTGTAAGGAAAATCGGTGCTTGCCCTCCAGAAGGTTTCTATTGGATAACTTTCTTCTTGACTTGGTTATTGTTCCAGAGTCCTAAGAATGAGAGGGGAAGAGGAAGGTAAGCAAGTGCAGTGCATGACAAACAAGCTGATTCTTAAGTCCAACATAAAACTTGAGGGTTTAGAACAGGTGTTAAATATTGGAGATTATAAACTGGGGAGATGGAACGTAGACACAGTAAAACAGGAGGGAGAACACAAGAAAGATCTGCTCTTAACAGGCTTTTGTTGCACAAATATGTTTTGTTAAACAAAAGCCAATCCTTCATCCTTGCAGGTTTCTGGTGGAGAAGGACACTTCCCAAAAGCCTCAGGAGCCAAACTTCACCCGCAGGAGCCCGGTGGGCCTGGAGCTCATGGCTCAGGAGTGGCTATTCCCCTTCTCAGGGGCAGTGGAACTTGCAGCCTTTCAGCATTTGTGTTCTCTCTGGGCTCCCAATTTTTTGGAGGGCAGGACCAAGGAGCAAGGATCTCTTCCATCCTTTGATCACTTCAGCTTTTGGAGAATTTACTTCAGTCCACATGGGGAGACCTTTATGATGCTGCAATGTCAGTGCAGGGATTTCTCTCCCTGGTCCCAGGAGGGCCTACAGGTGCTTTAAGGCTGTTTGTGTCACATGCAGGGACACATCTCAGCCTTTTCGAAAGTGCTCTCCCAACTCTCCACCACGGCCTTATACATCATTGGATTCAGTTCTGGAAGGAAAGTGAGGGATAAGTCTATCCTGTACTGTTTCTTTTAAAGGTTGTGCTTTTGCAGCCTCTCATCCACCAGAAACTTTTCTGAGGTGCTTTAAACCTTAATTTCTTTCCAAGATTTTTTTTCTCTGAGGTAATTCTCTTGGTTTTTTCTCTCGTAGGTGGGCAGCCCCATAACAGATGACAAGTGTCCTGCCATCCCCATGGCTAGACAGCCACCTCTGCTCCCTCCAGTTGTCACAAGCAATGAGCAACCTCTTGAATTAGCAGCTCCATCAGCATCAGAATGAGGTGTTACAGACCCCACTGGATTACTCACGATGCACACAAGACCTGCCCCCAGTGTTATCAATATTTACCCCAACTGGGGACTGCAGAGAAGTGTAAAAAGGAGGTGCCCAACGAGGAGAATCTGTGGCTGCCTCGGCTGCTCACTCAGTGTGCTTTTTTAACAACTCCTTCAGATCTCATTTCACAGGAGCCCTTCACACAGAGAAGTTTAACTCAGGAATGACCGCAACAACAACTCCCCTTCCAGCAGCTTCTTAAAGCCTCAGCTTAAATTAATGAGGTTCAATGAATAATATGAGCTGTGAAATATTGCTGTCAAATCATCACAGCTCAAGGCTTTAATCTGTGGTCAGATCCAAATCCTTCCAATCAAACTCCAGCCCCAAATTTGGAGGCTGCAGCAGCTTGGACTTGGCTTATAACCTTTTAATTCACCTGGGCTTGACAAACAGCACCGTTTCTGAAACTGGGATTAGGGGTACTCAAACACAAGTGTTACCCAAAGCTTGTCCTTTGCTTTCCAGCAAAACACCTATGGTTTGTAGAGAACTGATTTTCCTGGGAAGGGACAAAATTGTTTGGAAATAGTAGAATCCCAGAGTGGTTTAGGTTGGGAGAGACCTCCAAGGTTACTGAGTTGAATTGTTAACCAAACTGCCAAGGCCACCACTAACCCGTGTCCCCAAGTGCCACATCCACACAACTTTTAAATCCCTCCATGGATGAGGACTCCTCCACTGTCCTGGGCAGCTGTTTCACAGCTGGACAACCCTTTCCAGTATGAAATTTTGCCTAATATCCAATCTAAACCTCCCCTGGCCCAGCCTGAGGCCGTTCCCTCTCCTCCTGTCCCTGTTCCCTGGGAGCAGAGCCTGACCCCCCTGGCTGCCCCCTCCTGTCAGGGACTTGTGCAGAGCCACAAGGGCCCCCCTGAGCCTCCTTTTCTCCAGGCTGAGCCCCTTTCCCAGCTCCCTCAGCCTCTCTTGGTGCTCCAGCCCCTTCTCAGCTCCATTCCCTTCCCTGGACATGCTCCAGCCCCTCAATGTCCTTCTTGTCATGAGCATCTCAAAACTGCCCCCAGGATTTGAGGTGGTGCCTCAGCAGTGCCAGGACATGGGTTTTTTTTAAAAAAATTTCATCTGTACAGGCCAAGAAAGGATCCCTTCCTTAACCTGGGGAGGACAGTGGATCAGGGATGCCTTCCCAGCTGCTGGGGACAGATTGTCTGATGAAAATTTCCTTTTTTATTCTGGAGTCTCTTCATTCACTTTTGCAACAGAGAAAAAAGTAAACCCCGGCTCGGATACGCACTTTTCCCAAGAGCTGAGAATTCAAGAAATACATGGTATGGAAAGTCATGCAAATTGGGAGGAATATCTGCTGAGGAAATAAGGACAGACGTAGCATCACAGCGCTGTTTTGGGAGACTCACACCTGGGTTGCAACATCTCTATGTAACCCACATGGAAATTCACTAGGTCTGCTCCTACCTCAGCTGGGCTGGCAGGAGAATTTTTCAGCAGGATGAGGAAGTTTCTGGTTGACCATAAACACCACACAAAATTCCACAGCTGAATTTTGCAGAGACACAAAATTCTAACCCTGCCTCTGGACTGAGTCTGGGAAAAGCAGCTTTGTCAATAAGCTGACCCAAATTCCCATCTCCAAACAGGTGGAGACATTGAAATACCACTCTGCACGTGGGTCTGGCTTCTGAATTCTGTTAACATTTTAAGTGCATTGGTTTCTTTGTCTCATTTCTGGAAGGAGGACAAAATATTTCTTAGTTTTATCCCTCAAAAATTCGGTTTTGGGTCTCATTCAGTCATCTAACTTCTCCCAAGTGTCTGTGGAGAGAGACGGAGGCTGGCATCTCCACAGTGTCATCCACAGCATCCTACACTTGAGGGATGAGTTCTCCTTCAAAGGTCCATCCATGCTTTTCATCTCTCTCATTCTTTGGCAAGAAGAATTGGGGAAGATCATTCTTTCATTCAGAGGAGATGGCTCAAGCTGCACCAGGAGAGCTTCAGATTGGACATTAGGAAAATTTTTCCAGGTGAAGAGTTGTAAAGCATTGGGACAGGCTGCCCAGGGAAGCGGTGGAATCACCACACCTGGAACTGATCAAAACACTTGTGGATGTGGCACTTGAGGACATGGGTTGGTGGTGAGCATGGTTGTGGTGGGTTGATGGTTGGACTTGATGGGCTTAAAGGTCTTTCCTGACCTCAAACATCCTCTGATTCTGTGATTATTATGGTCTGCTAATGATCTGTGAACAACTTTTAAAGAGCCAGGGAGAAGGAGTTGGGAAAAGCAGCCCAATGTAAAGAGGCTGATAAATAATAAATCTGTTAAAAATAACCAGGAGGGGCTGATAAAAATTATCATGAGGTGTCTGAATGTGCCCTGGAAACATTTTGGAGTCTACAGATGATAAGAGACTGGAAGGCACAGCTCTGAGCAGTTAGTGCTCCAGGGAAGAAGGACAAAGCAGAGCAGAGCTGGTGCCCCTGGCACTGCAGACATCCAGCCCTCCTTGTTTTCCAAGTGGCGTTTTAGCAGCTTCTTCCTATAATTTACCAAAGCATCCTTTTTTTCTTCACAAAGAGAATAAAAAAATGGTAAAATAACTTTGAAAGTCAGGTTATTCCTATGCCTTAACACCTTCCAACAGATGTTGTTCTTACCGAAAGTAGAGTTCCTTGAATTATTAATGGTTCCCAACATCTCAGCTTGAAATAATTTAGCATTTGAAAGAGAAAAGTCGCTCTCATTATTCCAAGTGCAGAAACACTTTTGGTTATTAAAAGTATTCTCCTCAAATAAGAGAAATCTGTACAATTTGTATCTTTTCCTCCAGATGCCAGCAGGAACACCAGATCCAGGGAAACTTTTGTGCTTGCTGAAGGTTAATTGATAAAATACAATGGAAGAGAGAGGACTCCATATTCAATTTCAAATTGAGAAGCTCTTATCTGATCTCATGGTACCTTTAACGTCACCAGATTTATTGTACTTGCATTTGGAGACCATTACATTCTTTCTGAGGTTTAAAGTGACCAATTATTCAGTGCAATCGAACTTCTCTAAGGATATTGGCCATGTTAGACAGGGCTTGGAGCAACCTGGGGAAGGGAAGGTGTCCCTGCCTGTGAGAGGGGGTGGAATGGGATGAGCTTTAAGGTTTTTTCCAACCCAACCATCCTGAGATTTATGAACTTGAACACCAGGCTGTTGGGCATTGCCCCTTGGATAGCTGCTGGGAGAAGGACATCACCCACAGCCCCTTCTCTCCTAGGAGGGGAGGACTGGGAGATGTTCTTGGGAATACTGTGTTCTCAAAACCAACTCTGGTGTCTGGAAAAAGCCAAACAGGCTGGGCCAAGCTGTGGCAGGGTTGTAGCTTGGCCCTATGGCAGAGCATCTCTGCTGGCCCCACTGTGAGAGATGCAAAGAAGGGCCCTGGGCTGGGTGGGACCAGAATTGGGCTGGTTTTTCCCAAGATTTCTGCGTCCCCTTTGAAACCAGCCCATGGAGGAAATGAGTGGATGCTTGCTTAGCACTCTGGCAAAGCCAGCCAAAATGCACAGGGCTGCTCCTCAGAGTGAGAGGCCATGAGCTTTTCAGGGTGGCTTTCCCTTTCCAGCATGGATTTCTCAGGTGGGATCCAGGGACACTCCAGGGGCTCATGCCCAGGATTTACAGCTGGAGGTGTAAGGTGACAGTGCTCTGTGACAGGCCTTGGTCCTGTGCTCCCCACAGTCCTTCCAGCAAGCGAGGCACATTTTTACCAAATTCTGAGATTGCATCAAAGTGAGGGGAATGAAATGCTGATTATTGTGATTACTGACCGCTGTAAACAGCATTGGGCTCCTGCCCTCAGTTGTTTATCAATCATGGAATCCCGGGGGTGCTTGGATTGGAAGGGACCTTAAAGCCCATCCTATCCCACCCCCTGCCATGGGCAGGGACACCTTCCACTATCCCAGATTGCTCCAAGCCCCATCCAACCTGGCCTTGGACACTGCCAGGGATCCAGGGGCAGCCACAGCTTCTCTGGGCACCCTGTGCCAGGGCCTCCCCACCCTCCCAGGAAGGATTTCTGCCCAATATCCCATGTGACCCTGCCCTCTGGCAGTGGGAAGCCATTCCCCCTTGTCCTGGCACTCCAGGCCCTTGTCCCGAGTGATTTCCCATCTTACAGGTTCCCTTCAGGAAATGAATGAAAACCTTCTCTTCTGGAGGCTGGACACCCCCAGTTCCCTCAGCATTTCCCCACAGCAGAGGTTCTCAGCCGCTCCTGGGAGTGGGGGAGATCAGGAGCATGAGCTGGCCGTGGCTCTGGGTGAAACAGGACTGTCCAGGGGTGCACTGGAGATAACCCAGGGATGTGTGCATGCCAGAGCCCTCCTCGTGCACCAGCACACTCACTGACGTGTTGATCTTCTCCTGAAGGTCTCATGAGCCTTATTTCAAACGAGTAACTCAGAGTTGCACGTGGCTTTCCGATGACTCTTCAGAATTATGACCCAATTTATGCTTTCTATAATAATCAGCACAATAAGACAGTAAAGCTGTCATTGCTGGATACACCAAATTTATATTTTATCACTGAAATATAATCAATATAATAAGAAACTAATATTTTATGAGTTAGCATTTTCTTCTCAGAGTCTTTCCAGGACTCTTTCCTCGAGTCTGCTTTTGGTCTAGAGGAGGTTTATGTCCATATTAGCTCTTCCTGCAGCTGTTCCACGTTAAATAAACCTCCCGCTGCTGCTGAGATCTCAGCCAACATGCTCCACAGTAATAACAAAACGTTTCCTTTAATGGTCTTTTTTTTAATATTCAAAGCAAAGCCATCAAATAAATGAAGTTTTCTCACAATAATAAGTGTTACTCTATTTCCCCCAGTGTGAGTTCCTTGCATGCACTGCAGAAGCAGCTCTGAAATGGTGGATGATACTTTGCATTGCTTTAGCTGCTCTCAACAACAGAGCTGCAAACACTCCTAAATGTTCCTTATTTGACTCCCAATACTCTGTTGGAGTTAATATGTTCATAAACACGCTGTGCATCCAGAGAGGCATGTGCTCACACACTCTTGCATTTGTCTCTATATACACGTTTTCATATCTATTTCTGTTTCCAGATGAGAAAGAGAAGTCCTTAGATGGTTAAACACTATTTCCCACTGCAAAGAAACGAGCTAAGGGGAGATCCAGGCACGGATTTCTTATTCTCTTTTGCTTTGTTTTGATCCCAGCAAACCTCTCCCCTGCTGAATTAACCATGACAGGAATCATTAACTCTTAGCAGATAAATATTTTGATGTCATTTCTGCCCCCTGCCTGGGGAGGTTTTAGTGAAGCTTCTCCTCCACAGGCACCCCTGGCAGCAGAGCTGGGAGTCCAGCTTTGATCTATGCCTGTGAGCAGTCTCAGAGGGTGACAGAGTGCCCAGGACAAAACTGTGCCCAGGACAAAATTGTGCCCAGACTCAGGTGGCTGGGAGAAGGAGAAATCCCTAATCCAGCAGATCCTTCTCTTGTTGGCACTCATGCCTTTTCCCCAGGCAGGATGGAGCCAGTAATTGTCCTGCTGATGTCTGACACAGTTCTGAGGTCTACCAAAGCCTGCTTTCAGTAAAACCCAGGTTTTGCTGTCAGCCCTGGTGCCTGGGCACCTGCCAACACGCTTGTCCCCAGCAGATCCCTGGATTGCCTTCCATAATTTGTACCCTGAAAAGCAAAAGCATTTAAATCCCCACAATAAAAGATCCTTTAATTGCAGCAAAGCTTTTATAGTCACTGGTTTCCTGGCTTTCTTCTCTCCGTAAAATACTGATTTTTCTTCTTAGATTTGTTGCTCTTTCTCCCCTGTTAAATTGTGTGTGCTCCCCCTTGCCAGTTAATAAAATAATTCCGATGAGCAGTGCTTAGCATAATTCCAGACACTAATGTACGTGCTGCTCAAAGCTGTGCCTTAGGAGAATTCCATTTCTGAGGGCAATGTAGCATGGAAAGCTCTCCAACCCTCTGAAATTGCATAAAGGGGGGACCCAGAGAGCATCCAGAGGGATACTGTGAAAAAGGTTATTTTATGGGATATTTGAGGGCTGACAGAAGCTGGGCAAAGCCATCCAAGACGGAATAAGAAGCAGAAGGGTTTACATGGCAGAAAGAAATGCTACTCTGAGGGGTTGGAATGTCCAGGGATGGGAACAGAGCTGGGGAAGGGGCTGGAGCCCCAGGACGGGCTGAGGGAGCTGGGAAAGGGGCTCAGCCTGGAGAAAAGGAGGCTCAGGGGGGCCCTTGTGGCTCTGCACAAGTCCCTGACAGGAGGGGGCAGCCGGGGGGGTCGAGCTCTGCTCCCAGGGAACAGGGACAGGAGGAGAGGGAATGGCCCCAGGCTGTGCCAAGGGAGGTTTAGTTTGGATTTGAGGGAAAATTTCTTACTGGAAAAGGTGGCCAGGCATTGGCACAGCTGCCCAGGGCTGTGGTGGAGTCCCCATCCCTGAAGGTGTTCATAAAATACGTGGATGTGGCACCTGGGGACATGTGCTAGTGGTGACCATGGTGGTACTGGGTTGATGGTTGAACTCGATGATCTTAAATGTCTTTTCCAGCCTTAACAATTCCAGGATTCCATGACTTGAAGCCATGTAAGCCTGAGGGCTTCAGCACAGTTATCCCAGCACAGCTGTGGAGTGATGCAATGACAAACTGGACACCCAGGTGTGTTCAGGGCAGGGCTGCACTCAGGCAGTATGCAGCTGGCTTAGAAAAACCCCATGAAATTTAAAATAAAACCAATCTGTTTGTTTGCCTCCAGCTTTCTGGGCCTTTTCGACACCCGCAACTTGCATTTTTTTCTTTATTGAAGTTACTCTTCATGAAATATTAAAGCTGGCATAATGAAGTGATCCCAGGAATCCAGGGGCTGGCACTTGGCACTTACCTGGGGTATTGTGACAGAGCTCTCCATGCCGGGCAGGAAAGGATATTTCAGGGATGGATGTGTCCAGCTCCTCCCTCTGATGCTGAAAGCCAGAGGGTTTGAGGAATGAAAGGAGGATTCCCACTGAGGTGTTTGGAGACAGGGGCTCTCCATGGGTGGAAGACACTCCCAGCCGCACTGGAGGGAGGCTTTTGTATCTCTATCTCTATCTCTATCTCTATCTCTATCTCTATCTCTATCTCTATCTCTATCTCTATCTCTATCATCTATATCTAATCTATATCTATATCATCATCTATGTATTTATATCATCTATATAATCTATATCTATATTGATATCTTCTATATCTATATCATCTATATCTATATCATCGATAGCTATACCTACATCTAATAAATATCTATGTCTCTATCTATACAATCTATATCTCTCTAATATTGACATATATATATATGTATATATACATCCATATCAGAAATAGATGTATATCTTGGTGTTAATTTTGGAGCTGTTCTCATCACAGCAGCACAAAGGGTGCCACAAAGCGGGGGAATGATGCCTTAAGTTTTAACTTTTGTGTTTTTCAAATCCTGTACTGCCTAGGGTGTGTAACTCTGAAGCTTTGTGTGGCCTGTTAACTGCTGTTCTCTCATGCTGGTCAGACAGAACAAGCCTCTCCAGGTTTGCTCTTCAAGGACACTTTGATTGTCCCGGGCCCCAAAATGTGTAAACTAAAGCCTTGAGAGGAGGGGCAAACTTGTGGTAATTACATCATTAACTGAGGTTATAACTGGAGAATTAACCCTGATATGCTATTGGACCAAACTTATAAAAGTGTGGAGAACCTGTGACCCAGCGTCCATCTTGGGTGGAGCCTTTTGACTGCCCAGGGTGTAACTTTGAAGGCCCTCCAAATAAATATCTGCTTTTATTCTCTTATTCTTGTCTAGCCTCTGTTTTTAAGTGGCCACCTCATGGCATCAGCATCAGCACCTGCACATCGCCAGCAAGCTGGAGCTGTTCCCCAACAGCAGGGAAGTGTTCCCAGTTTAGGCAGAGCCTACAGACTAGAGTCTTGGCAAACAGGAGCACTGTTTGGGGGTTTTGTGCTTCTCTGAGTCAACAAATATCTCCATATATTTGCTCAGCCATCCAGTGCAACACTCCTGGGTATGGGGAGATTGCCAGTTTAAAGCCAAGAGGACTCCCTGAACACCAGCAGAGTTTTCTTTGTGTCCCTGTCCCCATCTCAGCCCTTCCTGACCTGCACTGCATCCATGCCAAGCTGTTTGTGGGGTCAGGCAGGAACATCCCCCAGCTGTTCCAGGACGCAGGGCTCAGCTTGTGCCCAGACATCCTGCCTGTGATATTTGGGTTTACACAGCTCTCCTGTGCCCGAGAAACTCTCTCTAGGTCTTGGCTCCCTATCTGTAAAGTGGAAAATAAAAAAAGTTTAGAGCCAACCTGTCCACATGGGTGGCACTAATGGCTGAAAGCATCACTGCAGCACCAGGGAGTTCTCAGGGTGGCTCTGATGAAATCCCTGGGGATGGAACAAGAGAAACACAGTGTGTGCACCATCAGCTGTGCACAGGGCCCAGTGACCTGGCTGGACGGACTCAGCTCATTTTCCTCCTCTTCAAACCCCCCTGCCATCAGCTCAAAGCTAATGGTCAGGCTGCCTCTTCTGAAAAAAGAGCAGTGAGTCAACAGTGCAGAGAACACACATCCATTCACTCTGCTCGTTCAATAGCTGAGAGTGAGGGATGGAATTCTGGAAACCAGGGATGATTCACGAACAGAAAAAAAAAGAATTGAGTTTTGCAGAAATGATAGAGAAGGGGGGAGTGAGTGATTTAAGTCACCAAACCTGACTCACTGGTTAAATTAATCCCAATATACGATTTCCATCTTCTAAAATAGCAAAGAAAAGCTGTACAAATAGGTGGAATCATTCATTGAAAGCCATTTATCATAGGATTTTTGGCTTGTTTGGGGTTTTTTGAAACCTCTTTACATCTCTCTAGTCTTCAATGAGTCAAACAGCATCCTGAAGCTGGAGGTAATAATTTGGTTATCCTGTTTCCCATTGCTCATTCCCTACCGCTTTTTGTAGGCCAACATTTCAATTATCTCAAGAGCCCTATGAAGCAGCCCCAGATCCAAGATTTTGCCATTCCCATTCTCCAGCATCTCTGCTTGACATGAAAAAAAAATCCTTCAATAGACAATCACAGAATGACCAAACCAGGCTGCAAATTTAGGGGAGCATCCTGTCTGTGTAGGCAATTCCTGATTGCAGCTCTGTGTAACCTCAGCAGTCCTCCCAAAACAGGGATGGAATGAAGCTGTGACCATCCAGGTGTCACTGTGAGCTCAGTCCATCACCCCAGCAGCCGGGAGGTGGTGGCTGAAGTCCTGCCCGGGCTAAGATGACCTGGGTGAGAGCAGCTCAGGAGAGTGGGGTCGAGTGCAGTGACATCTCTGGGACATGATGTGGACTCAGCTTCATTTTCCAAGTTTTTCCAAGCGCTGCCATCACCTTGGGCATGAGGATGTGAAAGGAAGGCTTTCAGGGAGAGGCAGCATTTTTTATCCCAGGTATCCTTGCTTTGAAGGACCCACCTCCATTCAAGGTTCAGAAGCATAAGCTGCAGCTTTCAAGTTAAATCCGAGTGTCCCTGAATATTGGGAATTTATACCTCAGTTATTCTCCCATTCTGTACCTTTCTGTATCCTTCTAAAAACTCCTCCAAACTTGTGCATCTCCTGATACCTGTGCCTTCTGAAGGTGAATTAGGTGCTACAGAAAAATGGATGTGCACCCAAAAAACTCCCTTTCTTCTA
Organism: Gymnorhina tibicen; assembly: GCA_013399875.1. Classification (NCBI taxonomy): domain Eukaryota; kingdom Metazoa; phylum Chordata; class Aves; order Passeriformes; family Artamidae; genus Gymnorhina; species Gymnorhina tibicen. Next base: position 129,959 of record VXAZ01009475.1, on the reverse strand, counting down.
CAATAATCCCTCGCTCTCACTGAGGAAGAACTAAAAGTGGCTCCTGGTTTCCCCAGCCTAAACCTTGACAGGGCTTTGCTTATGTGGCACAAGTGCCTCCTCAATCTGGCTGTGCTGGATGTGTCCCAGTGCAGAGTGCACAGCACCATCCCTGGGCTATTTTTGGCTCCAAGAACGGATCGATCCTTCTGCAGTCACCTGGCAAACACAGAAATGCTTGGGAAAAGATGGAGAGGAGGATACTGGGGGACACAACAATACTGGGGGGCCCTTGCTGAAGTTGAAGTTGACTTCTCAAACCCAGCATTTCAAAAGGAAAATCTGACAGGGTTTTTTTTTCCCCTCCAAAAGGCCCCACAACACAAGGCAGTGGATTTCCTACTGCTAATCTTGTATCCAATTTTTTTCCCTCTGTGCTAACAGATTGACCTGAAAGAGCAGGATCCTAATTGCTCAGAGATAAAGTAATTGAGTGGTCTCTTGGGCTCTACTCGGTACAACAGACTTCAATAGAGTTGACAAATGTTGATCCATAACCCAGGATTAATGGGGCTGTGCTTGGCTTCCCGTTCAGTTTTCCATTTGCTCCTTTGGTCTAACTAACACCCTGATTGCTTTGGGAAAACTGACAAATCTTTGCAGTTAATGAGCCCCTCTAGTAATTTATCAAGCAGGGTTTCTAAAATAAAAAGAGCACCGAGAACAAAATGTTGATTCAGTGCTAAAGGAAGAAGAAGTCCTTCTCTCCCCAGATCCTGAAGAGCACGGAAGAGTTTGCTCCTGCACAGCTGGGAGATGGAGTCACTCTTGCAGTGTGATTTTTTTTTCCAAAAGTGTTTGGGATTCCAGGTCACGTTGGACAGAGTTTGGAGCAACCTGGTCTAGAGGAAGGTTTGGGATGAGATGGGCTTTGAGATCCCTTCCAACCCAAACCATTCTGGGATTCTGTGACTCTCCTGAGTGATTCCTCTCACTGAGCACCCAAAATTGCACACAAAACAGGCTGGGAATTTGCTTTTACGCCCCTCTTTTAACCTCTCTGTGGAAGGATGAACAGATCCGGAGCATTTCTGTAAAGAATGGGGAGTCTGGAACCACTCCCCCAGTGCAGATTCCTGGTCCCGAGAGCCCAGCCTGGGCTCAGCTGCCCCACATGTCACGAGTGAGGCTCTGCCAGGTGCTTTCCCTGGAGTATCTCCGGGAAGCTCCGAGGAGCAGCTGCTCTTAGCATGTAAAAACAACAACAAAAAAAAGCATTACAAACACTTGATTTTGCAGTCAAATGTTTTATCTGGCCGTGGGCTCAATGGCAACAAACTCTGAACTTCTTCCTCCTGGGGGCCGAACTTCCCAGCCTGGTACAAGCCCCACAGAGTTATCTCTTCCAGCAACTGAAACCGGCAGCTTTCCAAATTCTGTATTGCCTGGAACATGTCAACACTTCTGCAGAAATCCCAATTTTTCCTCAGCTTGACTTATAATAAAGTTCCTAAATGGGAACAGGGGAGAGCCAAATTGCCGTTAGCAGTCACAGCTCTGCTCCGAGTGACGGGGAGGGGCTGCAAGGGATCTGTGTCTATTGTGACAGTCGTGCATCTGCCCATCATCCCCTTTATTTTTAGCTCTTGGTTGTCTTTCTTAACACAGAATGAGCTCAGTTTTACCTTTAGCCTGGGCAGGAAACCGGTGCCATTATGCTGCAGAAACAGTCTGGTTTAGCAGTGACTTCAGCACATTTGTCAGTCCCTGAACCTGGATCTTAATGCAAAGGAGGGGACACCTGGCAGGAGAGATCTGGTGCCTCTGCCAGGCTTTTCCTCTCGAGGGCTGTGCCTATACTGGATGAAATGGGGGGGCAGGAAACCTTTGGGGACCTCCCGGAGTTCCTGTCCATGGCCAGGTCTGTGCACTGGTGGAAATGGAGGATCAAGTGGGCCTGGGTCTGCTAGAAACTGCATTTTGCCCCTCACAGCCCCTATTTTACCCCGGTTTTGTACTTTTCAGAGGTGATTATCAGTAGGTATCGTTCTGGCTGGTGCCGCTCAGGGCTAGGCAGCTGCCTGGCAAGGGCTGGGTTGCCTCCAAGGTGCAGTTATGGACATGAGCCCACCAAACTGGAGCTGCTAGTGAGCCCATGGACGTGACCTTGGGGCTGACACTTTGTCTGTCCTACCTTCACCCATTTCAGAATTCTCCCACTGAGCTTCTCCCACATCACCCAGGTCTCTGGGTCTAAGCCTAATTGCTCTGATGCATCCTGGAAAAGCAACTTCCATGGAACCATCCCACTGCTGCCAGCCTGGAGAGCAGTGTCCCCTCTGCCCAGGGCCAGCAGAGGTGTGTCCAGCCCCTCTGCAGTGACAGCAGCAATGTGACATTACCCCCAGCATGGATGCTTGGGATCCCTGCTCCAAGGAGCCGTTCCCGCTTGCTGATCCCAGCTCCCATCCCAGATGGGCACAACGCAGCAGAAATCCCTGATTTTAATCTGTTTATCATTTCCCAAATGCACTTTGTGTTCTTCTGGAGCCTTTCCCCTCTCTCTGAGCTTCTTTCTCAGCGTGTGTGCCTTTCTTTCTCACATCTCTCTCTCCAATGCCAATCTTAGAGGATTTTTTCTTCTTCCCCACAAAATTCCACACTACAGCCTGCAGACCTGTGAAGGAACATTGACACCTAAGCTCTGGTACACTTCACATCTTATTCCCAGCTGTGTGAAAACATAAATGCCCTTGTCCTGTAAGAGAAGCAAACAGCTCCATGGTCACTCTTTGAGGAAGTGACCCATTTTGGAGAGAGCTTTGCCAGAATTCTGAACTGCTGCTCTGGCAGTGTCTGATGTCTCCAGGGGGATGTAAAAGGGGAGAAGTCCTAAAATCTCTAGTTGGGAATAAGGTCTGCAGGGCCAGAATTATATTTAACCCCTGAGCCATCTGTACCCTCCAAAACCACTAAGTTCAGGCTTTGGATTGATGGATGACTCTTGCCCTGGTGGGCGGCAGGAAACGGATTGGGATGCTGCCCCTGTGCCCCACTCAGGTGAGACCCCACCTGCAGAGCTGCCCCAGCCCTGGGACCAGCACAGGGAGGACCTGGAGCTGCTGGAGAGAGCCCAGAGGAGGCACCAGGACGATCAGAGGGATGGGGCAGCTCTGCTGGGAGGAAAGGCTGGGAGAGCTCTGCTGGGAGGAAAGGATTGTTCAGCCTGGAGAGGAGAAGCTTTGGGGTGACCTCACTGTGGCCTTGCAGGGCCTGAGGGAGCCAACAAGAAAGGTGAAGAAAGACATTTCCAAGGGCCTGGAGTGACAGGACAAGAGGAAATGACTTCAAATTGACAGAGAATGGGTTTAGACTGGATATTGGGAAGGAATCCTTCCCTGGGAGGGTGGGGAGGCCCTGGCACAGGGTGCCCAGAGAAGCTGTGGCTGCCCCTGGATCCCTGGCAGTGTCCAAGGCCAGGCTGGACGGGGCTTGGAGCAGCCTGGGATGGTGGAAGGTGTCCCTGCCCATGGCAGGGGGTGGCACTGGATGGGATTTAAGGTTCATCCAACCCAAGCCATTCTGGGATCCTGTGATTCCGTGGAAATGAGGAACCGGCTATAAAAGTGGGACGGGCATTAATGCGATTGCTTTGGAAAGCTGCAAATTAAGAAGGCAGCACAGCTGGGTCCCCCTCCCAGTGCAGAGCCACTCTGGGGGGCTAGGGGGTCACGTCAGGCTGTGCCTGGCACTGACAGCAGGGCTGGGACAGACACAGCTCTGGCTGTTTGCTGCAGCAGCTCTCTAACAGGCGAAGCAAAAATGCAGAGACGCAGATAATTTGTAGGAGAAAATAAAAACAAGAGAGGATTATTTAGTCAATCACCTTGTCTGCTGTGATTAGTTTGGAGTTGAGAGCAGAAAACTGCGTGCTGGAGGGTCTTATTCTGCATCTCACACTGGACTCGTAAAATCTGCCTGTAAAACTTTCACATGGGAACCCGGACTGAGGAGCTGCTTGTTTTATTCATGGGATGTCCCCACAGCATCTGACTCCTTTGTAAGGCCACAACAATACCTATATATTTTTCCCCTGCAAGGCATGTACAAATCCTGTAAAACATCACAAAATCCTCTGTCAGGTTTCCAGACCAGGAGGAACCTGAACTGAACCCGGAGCTCGGGAGGCACGGCTGGTTTGTGGGGATGCAAAGGACTGGCTCCAGAGGGGGACAGGGATGATTTCCCTGCCTCAGGAATCCTCAGAGCACTCACAAGCAGGGAGCATTGCTGGCAGCAGGGGCAGGGAAGCAAAGCAGGCAGGAAAAGCTGGCTTCAGAGCTGGGCTGAACAGGTAAATGAGCCAAGGTGGCCACGGAGAGCCAGGCAGCATCAAACCCTCACCTCCCACTGAAATCCCAGACAATGAGTTTTACCCTGATGGGGTAGAGAGTCCCATTCTCAGCTGTTAATTGAAGATATCTTAAACGGCCTGATTTTCAGAGTATTAAGCAGGTGATATTATATTTCACAGAACTGAATGTGCTCAGTTGGATTTGCTCCTGGTTACCCTGAAAATACCAACCCTGTGATCTACAAGTAAAATACAACAGAGTTAATGGTTAAAACTGAGGAACATACGTATGAAAGAGGGCCCTACTTTTTCTTTGCTCATCTATCAAATCAAATATTTAAAACAAAATCTTCTTTGATTTTAATGTGAGTCCTGCGATTTTCTTTGCACTTTTCCTTACACCTTTATTTGCGATGATAAACTTGATTTTTCCTGTTGCTGGGAAAAGCTTGGGACAGGCTCACCACGAGAAGGTGAAGAGTGAAAGAACAAGTTTTCCAGCTTACTTCTGAGTTCATGCAAGTTCACAGATTAAAAGGATCACAGAATGGTTTGGGTTGTGAAGGACCTTAAAGCTCACCTCGTTCCAACCTACCTGCCCTGAGCAGGGAGAGCTTCCACTGTCTCAGGTTGCTCCAAGCCCCGTCCAACCTGGCCTTGAACACTTGGAATTTTTAAGCCTTAATTTCTGAAATCCTGATGGTTTTTCGTGACGCTCCCATTAAATCCTCACACCTCCTGCAGCACCTTTCCCAGCTGCAGGGAAGCGGCACCACGTGCGCTGGAGCACTGAGACCTTTGCAAGGTCCAACATCTCCAAAGCAATTTAAAAGCTTCGTTTGGATCTCCACACAGGATACAGCAGCTGTTTGTACACAGTGGTCAGAGCTGGACTGCTGGAATTCTGAAGGCAGTTCATGCTGCCGTGTGGGGTCCCAGGGGTGCTAAGCCCCAGTCCCTGGCAGGTATTAAAGCTGCCTGTCTGCAAAATCCTCCCTGTGACCAAGGAGAGACCATTTATAGTCAGTCTTGTGCTTAATTGCTGTTTTCATGTCCTTATCCCTGTAAAAATACTGCAAAGCATGTAGAATATATACATATATATATATACACAGGAATTAATTTCTCATAAATTATTCCTGTGGCTGAAATGAAGCCTGTGAGCATGGCCAGGAGCAAGGTAAATGCACCGTTCTGGCACAGTGCTGGGAGTTCTGTGGTTCCTAAAATCTCCTTGGCTTATTTTTCCCTTTTTGTGTCAGCAAAACTCCTTTTGGGACAAATGGTGACAAGGAAGAGTGATCCTCCCTTTCCCTAGTGCTATGTGCCAGGATGTGCCCAGCACCCCAGGCTGGTCTGTGTTTGAAAGAGTTGGATTTTTCTCCCAGAGCACGAGTCAGGAAAGCTTTGCTGAAATATTAATTTGCCCCTGAAAACACCCTAAATGCAACCAGCAAGCAGAGAGCTTCCCTTGATGGGAATATGGAACTGGGACACTGTGGCTGGAACAGGGCTGTCCCTGCCTGAGCCGAGCAGGTCATTTCCATTTTCATTCAGCTGAATAAAATGCAGATAAAAACACCTTTAGAAGAAAACAGGATACAGGCAAATGTGTAAATTTGAGCTCTTTGCCATAGTCGGAGTGCAGGGCTTGCAGCCCGGACAACATTAGGGAAGGGAAATTACCTTTGTCACTATTTTCATAAGGAATGTGTCTCCCAGGGCATTCTCGCCCATGGCTGATCCTGGGCAGGAATTGTCAGCGTGCAGGGAGAAGCCAAAAGCTGCACTTTCATTTCTTCTTCCGAATTTAGCCAGAAATTTTTAATTTTTCCCCATGACATTGGTCTGGACTTGGGTAGAGGCCTCTATTGCTTGAGTCTCTTCAGAGAGCTGCCCTGGTTTGAGGAGCAGAAGGATTCGGTGCAGTTCAGGCGCCGAGGCAGAGATTTGGCCAAAAGAAGTGTTGAAGAGGTGTCCAGATGTTGTTACACACACCAGACAGCTCTGCACGGGGTAACAGTTCCATGCTGGGTTTGGCTGAGCCAGGGAAGGGTCCTGTGGGCCGGGACCTGGGGTTTTCCTGCTGTGTGAGTCCGCAGTGGTGCTAAAACAGCTGTGGGGATGTGGCTGTGAGGGTGGAGAGGCTGGCAAGTTCTAGGGGCTGGTTCACAGCGACCTTAAATCCCACCCAATCTCCCCTCCTGCCATGAGCAGGGACACCTTCCACTGTCCCAGGCTGTTCCAAGCCCCATCCAACCTGGCCTTGGACACTTCCAGGGATCCAGGGGCAGCCACAGCTGCTCTGGGCACCCTGTGCCAGGGCCTGCCCACCGTCACAGGGAAGGATTCCTTCCCAATATCCCATCTAACCCTGCCCTCTGGCACTGGGAGGGAATTCCCTCTTGTCCTGGCACTCCAGGCCCTTGCCCCACGTCCCTCTCCAGGTTTTGGACACCCTGGAGACACTGGAAGGTGTCTTCTGCATTTTCATAAAACGAGTGTTCCTGTATCAACAGCAACGGGGTTTATGCTGCTTTGAGTGTCTGTGAGGGGGTAAAATCTTTTTTTCACTAAAAATCAGGCCTTGTAGCAAAGAAATCCCAGAATGCAGCTCTGGTGAAAGAAAGTGACTCCAGCCACAACTATCCTTAATAAATATGCATTGCAAAATCATCTTGGCTTCCTCTGATTCACATCAGGGAGCTTAAATTTGCCATTACAGGGAATCCGACTTTTCAAAATCCCACCTGTAATTATGAACCTGCATGTCAGCGAATCCAAACGGGACGGGGAGCCAGGACAGACGCTCCAGGAGCCCTTTTATTATTTTATCAGTCTCGCATGCAGAGTTGAGACACAGGAGATGATACAGGCTCGTGTTGTCGCAGGCATTCCGGAGATTTCCTGGTTACAGAGCATTCTTAAAAGCTTTTCAGCCAATAGCGTACTTTTAAAAGTTACAGACGATTGTCTTAACTGTTAAACATATTTTTTGCAACTCTAAAAGCCATCTCAGCCAAACCTAGAAACTCTAACCATTGTTTTAATGTCCTCGCTTGATGTATAATTGTATCTTCTTCAAGTTTTCACAGCCAAAGCTAATCTCTGGATTCTTCTGCTTTACTTCTGAAAGTTGCTTTTATTTCTCACACTTAAAAGAGCCTTTCTACCTTTTTTTGTGTTTCCCACACCTGCATGAGGAGATGGTGAAATGGCAGGAGAAGGAACGAGCCCATTAGGCTTTAGCTGCGAAATGTGTTCTGTTTCCAGACTGATTTAAAAGGCTGAAATCCCCAGCAGGTAAAAGCACAAAGTGTCACTTCAGAGTACCCATAAATTAATGCAAGGACAGTCACTGACCAGCCTACTGAAGCCTGGATTTACACTCAGTCCTAGCAGAGCCAGACTCCAAAGTAAATATAATTACCTGGGCAATAGCCCTGCACTCTTGCAAGCCTGATCTGTGCCTTTGGCAGCCAGACAGAGCAGAGAGCTGCAGGAGGAGGGAGGGGTGGAGGCAGGAGAAGAGGTCACCAGCACACCCTGAATCTCAGCATCAGTCTGAAGACACCAAATTTTTTGAGAGCCTCCCTGGAAGCAAAGCCTGGCTGGGAGATGCTCTACCAGGGATTTCCATCACCTCTGGGTTGCAAGCACAGGGAGCCAGGCAGCAGGATCAAAACAAGTTTCTCTAGAAGCAAATGAGATGGGTGGGAAGACAAATTAACCCTCAGATGGGATGTGTGGGTGCTGCAGAGGAGGGGCAGCAGCTCAGGTGTCCCCCCGCAGGTGCACGGTGACATTTTGCTGCAGTGGGAGGTGTGCCAGGGAGAGCAAAGCTTCAGGCAGGTTACAGGTGGGTGTTCCCAGGTGCCAGAGCTCAGCTGGGACTCCTTGGGTTCTGCTCCCCGGTGAGACGTGGCGTTGGTGAATACCTGTCGCTGCCGTGTCACAGGGCAGGGCCTCTGCCAGTCAGCCCGGCCCTGCAGGCTCTCCCTGCTCTGTTTTCCATCCTCTGAACCACGGCAGTATCTCTGGCATCCAGCTGACTGTAGAAAATCGATAAGCAGCACTCTCAGCTCAATGGAGCAGCAGGAGACAATTGCAGAGCTCGGGCCACGCCGTGCCCAGATGGGCCTTGGCCCCAGCTGAAATGGCTGTGCCCCTACTAAAAACCTCTCTCTCACCACCTTCTCTGTGGGGAGGGTTTTAAACACTGGTTTCTGGCTGCTGTCACAGCTTCAGGGCAGAAGAAAAGAGCTTTCTGGACAGGTATACACAGCTTTTTTGCCTTCCAGCTGTGGCCAGATGAGGTTAACCCTGGGGATGCACAGGAAGCTCCTCCTGGGGGCCTTCCAGTTGTCACCCCTGGGCTGGGAATGCACTGAAACACTTGGTGCCACCTTTTCTTAGAGTTTTTAATAAATTGGATTATTTTATTTTGAAAGAGCTTCAAGCCATGACTCCAAATTGCAGCTGCTCCCTGTTCTCCCAAGAAGGGGCAGTAAGGGGATAACGTGTTTGGGGTTGAGGGTTTTTTTTCAGGGAAAGCTTTTGGAGAGTGCTCCTTGTTAGGAAGTTCAGAGCACACCCTTGGCGGGCACTGCCCTGTGCTGCCAGAGCTGCCCTGATGGCCAGGCACGAGGAGGAAGAGCACAAGGAGCCTCCTCAGAGCACAGAGACACCCAGCAATGCTGGGTTAATGCTTGGACTCGATGGCCTCAGAGGTCTTTTCCTCCTGGTGGTCTTTAGAGCCCCTTCCAACCCCACCCGTTCTGTGGTTCTGTGATTCTCTGATCTGGTTTTGCCTTGGCTGCCAGCTCTGGGTGATGGCAATGAGGGACCCAGCTCTGCTGGTGGGTGGCAAAATCTCTGAGGCTGCTCAGCACAGGCAGGAGAAAGCAGAGATACAAAAAAATGTGATGTATAAGCAAGGGAAAAATGCAATTCAGTAGATCAAACAGATCAAACAAACTCCTGCCTGCTCAGCACTGCTGTCTTCATGTTAAAGTGCTGAGAAATACTCACACATTTGTCTTCTCCAGCCCTTCCTCAGGGTGTGCCTGAGCTGGGAGTGCCCTGTGGGACTGAGCAGGGACTGGGCCAGGTGCAGACTCAGCTCAACACCTTTATCAAGGAGTCAGGCCATCCTCATCCCAAAGTGCAGACCGTGGCTCCCTGCATCCTCTGTCACACAGGATCATGTCCCAGGTGTGGTCTGGCTCAGGGAAAGCTGCTGGGTGCTACTGGAAAGGAACTGGTGGGACAAGGAATGTCTTGGAATGGTACAAGGGCTCTAGATGGTGAGAAATGAGCCTCTCTGAAGGTCCTGGCTGAGCAGAAGGGGCAGGGCCAGGCCTGGTTCTCTCATTTCCCAGCCTGGAAACCCTTGGCTTAGAGAACAGTCCTCCTCTAAAATGATCTCCACTCCCAAGCCTTCCCTGAGAGCACCCAGCAGCTCTCAGACAGGGCATCCTCAGCAGGAGCCGAGCCCTTGCTGCAAGATGTGCTTCAAGTGCCACGGAGGTTTCTGAGTGCTCACAACTCCAAAATGGAATTCACGAGCTGAGGGAGAACAACCTCCAGGGCTGTCAGAGGCAGCTCAGGGACAGGGGACATGGCACACTGACCTGCTGGTGAGCAATGTCTCAAGAGGGGGGGTCTTGCCCACAGGGGATTTTGTGTCTCAGAGCCTGGCACCTCCTGTTCCCACAGTTTTCCCTGAACTGCAGCCTCCTGCATTCACTGCAGAGAGAGAAGCCTGTGCACTTCTCCTGGGGTGCTCCTGGGTGCTGGGGAGAGAGGAATTTCCTTGATGGGATGTCTCCATCTGCCTCCAGCCACTGTGGCTCCCAGGCAGATAAAGTGCGTTCCCCTCAAACCAAAGTTTTTTGTGGAACAAACATGTTTTGTGATTTGTGATGGCCATAAACTAAACCACAAGAAGTTCCACCTCAACATGAGGGAGAATTTCTTTACACTGAAGGTGTCAGAACACTGGAAGAGCTGCCCAGGGAGGGTGTGGAGTCTCCCACTCTGGAGACATCCCAAACCCACCTGCGTCACCTGCTCCAGGTGACCCTGCCTGGGCAGAGGGGTTGGACTAGATGATCCCCAGAGGTCCCTTTCAGCCCCAAGGACTCCGTGAACTGTTCAGCCCCTTTAACAACCTTCCAGCCCTATTCATTACAACTGTGGCACCATCTCTGGTCAACCCCTGGGCTTGTCTTGCTGCCCTGGACAAGGCTGGGAGCAATCCAAGACCCAGTTCTCATCCTGCTTTGCCAGCCTGGAAAAAGGTACTCAAAAGAGACTCTCAGCAGCCCTTTTTCCTTCACCCTCCATCACCTCTTTCCACCAGCATGCTGATTTTGGGAGACAGGACTGCGTTCTGACCGTGGTCTCCAAGGCAGCCCAAATTGTATCAGCATGTGCAGGACACACAGGGCTGGCAGATGTCCCCAGGCTGGGAGGTGGCAGCTGGGAGTGCACCATGCACAGGTGCTGCCCGTGGGGGCACCACGGACACCTGGGGGTGACCCAAGAGATCTGGGCAGTGGTTTATGAGAAAATGTGTCACTGTGGCCACCAAGCTTCTCTGCCCATGTCCTGGTTGTGGATTAAGTTGCCTGAGATCTCTCTTCCATTTATCCCTGTTCAATTTCCACCTTTTTCCTATGAAAATACTGGACCTGGGGGTGCTGCCTGCTCTTTGGTGGTGTGAGGAGAGCAAACAGTAAGGAGAGCTGGTGAGCACTGGCAGAGGCAGGTGTGTCATACCCCAGGGCAGCTGGGGTATTGGAGCAGAGACTGCCAGGGTGCTGCTGCTCATCCTCCAGTACAGGAGCACTGGGCAGGAAAAGGAGGTGGCACCGGCAGGAGAGGGAGGAGGAAGAGGAGCAGCAAGAAGCCCCTGTCCAAAGGCAGTACAGGCAGCTGGGGTAGAAATGCACCAGCAGGAGCTCAGTGGAGTGACCCAGGCTGGTGGCACAGAGTGGCTCAGCCACCTCCCCTCAGCTGGCTGCTCACTGAGCCTCTCTGCATCCTCTGCCCATGGCTTTTTGGAAGTCAGCACTGCCTGACAGTTTGAACAGGACTCAGATATGTTTTGTCAGCTCCTGAACGGCCATAAGAGAGGAAACTGAAAGATTATACAAACCCCAAGGCAGGGAGGCGAGAGATTTTGGCTGTGAGAGTGCCAGAGCACAGCCACAACTGGTCTCAGGGTGACCAAAGCCGTGGGTGGCTCAGCCCAGGATGAACATTTGCACACAACAAGGCTCTTCTGTGAGCACAGCCCCCCTGAGCTCTGGGGCCGGGGCTGCAGCTGGAGCCCAAATTGGCAGCAGCAATTAACAAAGCTCCTGGGAGGGGAGCAGAGGGCTCCCAGAACACAGAGAGGCACCAGAGCAGCTCTGCCAGAGTTTCCAGCATCTGCCTGGGTCCTGGGGGCTCAGACCACAAGAGCACTGCTGGCTCCTCCTCGGCAGCCTCAGGGGAACACCGGGAGGCTGGAGCTGGGATCCAAATTTATCCACATCTACCTGCGCCCTGTGGGAGCACGCTGCTGGAACACAGGCTCGTTAATGGGTGAGGAAAGAGCCTAATAAATGTCCCTCACATCCCAAACTCTGCGAGCTGCTGGGGCTGAGCACTCCTCACTCCATAAGAGGAACAATTATTTCCCCACGCAGATTAAATAAAACGCAAACTAAAAGCACGCAGATGAAAGCAGCCAAAAGCCTGGGGTGAGTGGCACGTTGCAGGAAAATAGGAATGTATTCCACTTGTAGCACACTAAATATTGCCACTAAATGTGGCAATAGGAGGTTCAATCGGACACCTCTAGGGAGTTGTAGAAGTCCTGCCAGAACATGGATGGAATGAGATTCTTCTGTTGTACAGGTTCCTGCAGCCCTGGCTAGTGAGGGAGATGTAACAGGTGATGTTTCCATCCATCTCATATCCAGACAACACATTTGCATGGTGTTTGTAAGGATAAAATCCATTAGCTGGCTAAAAAAAGTGACTTTTCAGTGCTCAGAGCAGCCTGGGTTTGCTCTCAGTAATGTTAATGGCAAAAATGGTACCTGAGGAGAGACCAGGAGGGCTCATTCCCAGTGCTTTCATCTCCATCCTTCTCTTTAATTAAATTAAGTAATTTAATTACAATAAAAAACAGACTCTGTTGCACCTACATAAATCCTACAAGGTCCATCCTCTTAAACAACCTCCTTCAAGAAATTAGTTGAGTAAACTATACTGAAAACCATACTTACATCCTGAATCCAGTTTATCAAGTAAAATCTCTAATGTATATTTGGCAATCGGCTTCCTGTCCCTGAAAGGCAACCTTTTCCTTCAAAAAATTTGGGCCTGATATTTTGAGCTGTCAAGGATATGAAAACCCAAGGAAAAACTCAGTTGCTCACCACTGTGAAAAATCCAACTTGTTAATGCACTTTCCTCCCCATTCCTAAAAGAAGGAGAAAAAAAAATAATCCAAGATACTTGGGTGCAATATCATTCTTCAATATAAAGTGTGGATTGCACTTCAGAAAGAAACCAGAAAGGAGGGGAGCAGAATGTTATTTAGATTTCTGTCATGTGTCATTTTTCTCTTGCTATTAAATTCAAAGCAAAACAAAGTCCACTATAATCAAGAGCAATTGTTATGGTAGGAACATTTATAAGGTACAATGAATATAAATGGACCGCTTTTCCTGCAACAGAGTGCCAGGAAAATCCTGTTAAAAACAATTACTTAGAGTCTCTGGCAATAAACCCAGCACTGAGGACCCCTTGAACCCAGAGCTCCTGGTGTCAAGCCACCAATTGTGCAGCCAGGACTTAAGAGGATCTTTAGGCAAGGCTGCCATTAAAATCACTTCCCAAAGTCCCAGGAGCAGGAGTGACGCCTTCGGGAGGACCAGCAGGGTTCAAATGAACGGGCTGTCTGCTCTCTGCAGCTCGAGCCACGCCGGGAGCTCAGCCCTCCGTGCAGGAGAGAGGTTTGGGCTCCTCATCTCCGGCATCTGGGATGGCAGGGACAGCAGGAGACACCCTCAGGGAAGGGGGATTCAGGATCACACTGGCACTTGGGCTGAATGACTCAGCTCTCGTTCTCTTGTTCAAACTTTGTTTTTGCCAAGACCATGAGTTCTCCCTTCAGACTTAGAACAGCTGGTGGTGGTGTGGGGTTGAGACATTTTGGGCACTCAAGCCCGAAGAGACAGGTCTGGATCAGCCTCCTGAGGATCCTCTAAGAGCTGACACCTCGTGTGTCAAGGAGAAGTGGCAAACCTGGATGAAAGGAACGGTTCTTGGACACCTCATTGCTCCCATTGCCACTCTTTGGGCTCCTGGGTGAGCGAGCCCAGAGCATCCCTGCACCCGTGGTGGCTGTAGGTGTCCTGGGCATGGCCTGCTCTGCCTCCTGCCCCTTGGATCCCAACCCAGCTCTTTCCAGCTCTTCCTGCTCGCAGCAAGGAGATTTTTAGTCCCAAATATGTAATGAGTTCCAGGGAACACACAGATTCAACCCTGCTGGCTGGGCCAGGGGAGGCTGAACGCTGACAGCCAGGCCTTGGACTTTGGGGACTCTCCAAAAGCGAGGGCCTGAGCAGCTGTGAAACGGGGAGCGGGAGGCAGCGCTGAAGCAGCCTGTCCCTGCCTCTGCTTCCCTGAGCTGTCACCACCCAGGAGTGCCACCAGAGCCGTGGTTTGGGCTGGGCTGAGGCAACAAAAGCACAGTGAGGGAGGACACTCTCCTCTCCATTCCCCAAATCACTGGCTATCACCACGTTGACTTAATTAATTGTTAACATCTCTGTAATTAAGCAGTAACAGAAATGATTCCCTCTCGGTGCTGATGAAGATAATGAATAACAATCATGGCTGCTTTGTTTCCCAGCACTAATCTGTTTTGAAATATACATTGATTTTATTTTGATTAGGGCTAAACCCACTTTCCACGCCGCAAAAAAAAAACCCTCTCTGATTTGAGTAAATTGCTGTTGGCACTTACATTATGATAATCAGCTCAGAATCAGCTGCTCTCTTCCTGGGTGTCATTTGCTTACTTTTTAGTCCACTGTAATTTGGGGGTTGTACTTGGGAATATTTAATTATGGCTTCCTTTCTGCTTTGCTCCGTGATCCACGTGTTCCCTGTCACCGTTGTTATCCATGAAAGGGGCCATAACTCCGCAAGCTCATCCAGGCTCGTTCTCCTGGTGCTCTTACAGCCCTCCAGACCTGCTTGGCTGCCTTCCTCAAGCCAAGCCCAGCTTCAAGGCCCTGGCAAGAACGGGAATTTGTGAGAACTCCAAAGAAAACTGAAGATTACGTGTTGGTTTTGCACTGAAACCCTGTTTCTTGTTATTTTCCTGATTCATTTGGAAAATCCCAGGAGCTAGGGCCTGGTACCAAACTGCCTCAAAAATATATTCTAATTATTTCAATTGTGCTCCTGCCTCTGTCCCAGCCTCCCTGTCTGCTCTGTGCTCATCCTGGTGCCACTGAGGTGGGGGTCTGGGTTTGGATCTGGTTTGGATCCCAGCTCAGACACCAACATTCGAGTTAAAATCCCTGGACTCAAGTCTTTCACTACAAACATCTGAATTCTTCCAGCTGTTTTTAGGGCAGAGTGTGTATCTGGCAACAATGAGATATTTTTTAATCTCAGGGTTGAATTCTTCATTTAAATTATTCACAGCATTCAGTTCTGGCATTTTCTAAATGCAATTTTTTCCTGCTTGAAAATGTTGCTGCTTTTTTATCCAATGTTTATTTTGATTTATTTCCTTTTTAAGAGGAGAAACACATCCTTTTCAACAATTCTGGTTTTGTATTTTCAATTCCCAATCATCATAAAAGACATGTTTTTCTTTTGAACTGGAAGACAACTTCTGTCCAGAGCAGCAGCCCAGCAACCAAATTTGTTTGGCCCGCTGAGTTTAACCAACTTTTTTTTGATGTTCCTGTAGCAAAACATTTCAAAAATTCTTTGCTGTGAAACTTCTCCCATCATCCTAAGCCAAGCTATCCAAGGAGAAGTTTATTTCTGATGTTTAAAAATATTTTAAGTTCTCCAACATCCTGGGAATGCTGCTGGCCTCAGCCTGGGAGGAAGGATGCACAAGCTCCTGCTGCCTGGTTTTGTGGGCTGAGGAAAGTGTGAGGAAGATTGGTCTTGATGATCTTGGAGGTCTTTTCCAACATTAAGGATTCTGTGATCCCTCCTCAAAGCCTCTTTCCTTCCTTTGCTGACCTCTCCTCCTTCCCCAGGCTCTGCTCAGCCCTCCCCAAGACTGCAGGGAGGTGGGGAAGTGGTGGTGGGGGGGTATCCTGGAGGGATCCTGAGTGCAGCTGCTCGGGATGATGCAGGACAGAGCATTTTCCTTGGAAACAGGAGGGCTGGAGCTGCCACAGCTGTTTCAGATTTCTCCAGCCTGGGCTGGGGCCTAAGATAAGCAAAGTCCACCAGCACTGCTAGGGCAGCCCTTTCCACCACGGGACGAGCGGGCCAGGGGCTCATGGACATGGCAATTCAGGAGGAATTCCTTCACTGAAAGGGTGTTCAGGTACAGGAAGGGGCTGCCCAGGGGGGTTTGGAGTTCCCGTCCCTGGAGGTGCCCAAGGAAGGCCTGGATGTGGCACTCGGTGCTCTGGGCTGGTGACAAGGTGGGCATCGGGCACGGGTTGGACTCAGTGACCTTGGAAGGCTTTTCCAACCTCAGTGATCCTGGGATTCTGTGATTGTGCTCTACTCCCAAAACCAGGAAGCATAAGAATTGCCTTAAAAATTACTTGTAAAAATAATTTGATCAATCCATGAGTCCATGCTATCAGCTTAGACTGGTTCCTGCAGGGATCAAGATCGGACTCCCCTCTTTCAGGGATGGGCTTCTGGAATGTTTTGGTGTGTGAGAATGGATCACAGAATCCCAGAATCACTGAGACCTCCAAGGGCAGCGAGTCCAAGCTGTGACCGATCCCCACCGTGTCCCCAGCCCAGAGCACTGAGTGCCACATCCAGTTGTTCCTTGGACACCTCCAGGGGAGGAGACTCCAAACCTCCCTGGGCAGCCCCTTCCAATGTTTAGCAACTCTTTCTGTGAAGGAATTCTTCCTGGTGTCCAACCTGGACCTCCCCTGGGGCAGCTTGAGGCTGTGTCCCCTCCTCCTGTCACTGTGTCCCCTTGTCCTGTCGCCAGTCTGCAGCTGGATCCTGTCAGCTGCTCATTAATATGGACATGGATGGGAAATGAGTTGGGTTTTTTTGTTAACAACAGCAACCATTTCATCACCCAACAGCCATGCTGGTACAGCCAAGAGAGATTTGGAACCAAAATGGCACCATAATTCTCATTGTTCAGGTCTGGCACCCCAGACGCAGCACAGCGGGATCACACATCCAGCCCTGGGAACGGCATCCTGCTTCCTTTCCAGCACATAGTCAGGGGAAGAACAGGTTCCCCCCACTTCCATGTGCCCACTCTGTCACAAGAAGAGGGGGTTAAACACCGATCAAAGGGAACAGCAGAGGGATGGGGTGGCCATGCAGGCAAACCCCAGTTCTGTAATCGGAATCATTCACGGCCCAGGGCAAACAGAAACAAGATAATGCAGAGCCAGGGCTGGCACAGAGGAAAAGAGGCTTTGAAAAATGCAAAGCCAACCTGCAAACATGCAGGGAAATCTGAACCTTTCACTTCAAAGCATTTAAAGTCAGCGTTAAAAAGGCTGTTTCTGAAAGGTTTCCATTCTGCTGCCTCTTGTGCACAATTTTTGTTTAACTCAAACTCCCTCTCAGAAACAATTTTTTTATTTCATACTTGAGCTCTGCTGCTGGTTCTGGGAGAAGAGGCGCTGTGTGTGTGTGAACAGAGGACACCAGTAGTTGTAAAGACCCTTGGAATAAAAGAATGCTTAAGTTGGCGCAGGCCCTTAAGGTCATCGAGTCTAACCATTAACTCAGGAAGGCAAGGCAGGGGAGGGGTAGGGAATTCAAACCAAGGGAGGGCTAGGCAAGGCAAGGCAAGGAAAAGGAGGGGTAGGGAAGGCAAGGGAGGGGGCTGAAAGGCTGCCTTGTCTTCCCTTGCCTTGTGTACCCCTCCCTTCCTGCCAAGCCCATCACTAAACCATGTCTCTGAGCATCACATTCGCACTGCTTTTAAATCCCTTCAAGGTCCCACTGCCCTGGACAGCCTCTGCCAATGCTTGATAACCCTATTCATGAAGAAATTTTCCCTAATATCCAACCTGACCCTCCCCTGGCACAGCCTGAGGCCGTTCCCTCTCCTCCTGTCCCTGTTCCCTGGGAGCAGAGCCCGACCCCCCCCGGCTGCCCCCTCCTGTCAGGGAGTTGTGCAGAGCCACAAGGGCCCCCCTGAGCCTCCTTTTCTCCAGGCTGAGCCCCTTTCCCAGCTCCCTCAGCCGCTCCTGGGGCTCCAGCCCCTTCCCCAGTTCCATTCCCACCACTGGGCATGGTCCAGCCCCGGGACAGGAGGTGTCCCAGCAGTGCCAGTGCAGGGGACAGTCACTGCCCTGGTCCTGCTGCCACACTGTGGCTGACACAATCCAGGTGCCATTGGCCTCTTGCCCACCTGGGCAACCTGGACTCATGTCCCCCTACTGTCACCAGCACTCCCAAGGCCTTTTCCAGCTTTCCATCTGCTCTGCCTCAATCCTGGAGCATTCCAAGGCGTTGTTCTGATCCAGTCCTTGGCCTTGTTGAGCCTCATCCACTTGAGTTCAACCCATGATCCAGCCTGTCCAGATCCCTCTCCAGAACCTTCCTGCCCTCTAGTAAATCAACTCTCCCACCCAGCTCACTGTCCTCTGCAAACTGCCTGAAGGTGCCCTCAATCCCCTCGTCCACATTGTCAATGAAGACATTAAGCAGGGCTGTCCGCAGGGCTGTCCCCAGTGCTGAGCCCTGGGGACACTCCTGGTGACCAGCACCCAACTGGATTTAACTCCATGGAGGATCTTTAACCTCCAAGACTGTGGATTTAGCTTTGATTTCTTATGGCCAAGCCAAACCTGAAAGTCTGGACACTTCAAATTAACAGTTCTTTGGCCACTCCATGGCCAGTCCATGAAGGCTTTAAGTGAAAAAGCAGAGAAAACCTGAGTCATGGCCACAAGGGCGCTTCCCAAGCATTGGGGGGAACAGTGTTTTGCATTCACCAGGCTCTTCCCACGAGCTGCAGGAAGGATAATCCTGCAAAGCCCTCATGCATCACAGCTCCCAGGGCAGCCTCTGCTCCCACACAAACCCACGGCTCTGAAATCCCATCCCGATTTCCCAGCAGATGGGGCTGGCACGGGGGCTCTGGCCATGGGCAGGCACATCCCCAGCTGCCGCGTGGCCGGGGAAGGGCCGGCCCCACGTCCTTCGCTTGTCAGCATTAATCAAGCATTAAAGCAAAGGACAAGCAGATTTTGCTGATTTAATGGATAATTCCAGCTTGTTTGGTCCATCTAATTCAAACCACTAGAACTGAATCTGAAGTGACTACTGCCTGTCCCTGCTTATCTATGTCAATAGCTTTAGACACAGGTCAATGCAGGTAATCAGTTTGCAAGGGGCTCTTAAAAATAGCAGGAGTTTCTATTTAAATATACTTTTTTTCACTTGTAAATGCTCTCTTTCCCTTATTATTGCCATTAAGTTTGGGGATTTTGTTTAGATTTTTTCTCTGCAAAATAAAATATTTTCTTTTTTTTTTTATTATGAAAATAATTTCTTCCATCTCCTTGCTGAACCTCTACTGACATATACATGAATTATGGCTTGCTAAGGCACTTTTCTTCATGAAATAGTTTGTAAAGGAAGGGAATGAGCTTTGTGAATATTGACTGGGCTTGAGACAACCCTGTGAGTGATCCTGATTAATGTGGTCATGGTTTGAGGAGGAAAACACAATGGGCAAAGGAGTCCAACACAATCTAAGGAATATTTTTATACCAGAAATGCTGCACACTCCTTCTTTCCTGCACGCTCCTTTTTTCCTTCTTGCACAAACATAAAAGTCCAAGTGCAAGCTACAGGGAATTTATAGACAGAGACAAGCTGCTTGGATGATCAAATAAAAGATGTTTAAACCTCATCAATCTTTCATGAAGCAGAAGGGAAATTTGATTGTCTCTGACAAATTAATGACCTTTGGCAGTTCTGCACAAAGGTGAAGCAGATCCCAGAGTAACAGCACAGGCAGCAAGGGCAGCAGTGGAGGTTCAAATTTTATAGTGGACTCTTTATATGATGAAGTCCCTCAAGTAAAAAACCTCCCAATGTACTGGGGCTCCGTGTGTAGCAAATTTAGGAGCAGCTGCTTGGAGACATCACAACTTTCCCTGTAGAAACCCCAAAGCAGGAGCTTTGGCTCCTAAATATCTTACTTGGGCAGGAAGAGAAGTCAAGGAAAGGGCTAGCAGGTCCTTTTATCCCTCCTGGGAAACACTGTTAGACTCCCCTGGGAGCACAGCCTTGTGGACAGCAGAGCATGTTCTGCTCTCTCAGGTTGGTCATGGATAATGACAGCAGGCTCTGGACTACAGACCAAGTCTCTTGGGAATGCTTTTGAACTTGCAGATGAAGATTAGGAAGCAAAATGGGGACAGGTACTGCTGCTGGAGCTGGGGCTTTTGGACTTGTGAGAAATCAGCTGTGCTGCTGCTGCTCCTCAGCTCCTCTGAGCTCAGCAGATGCATTTATCGTGCAGGACAGATCACATGGATATTCCATGGATTGGAAATATAAGGATGATTTAAGAGCTCCTCAGGCTGACAAGACATCTTCTCTGGGCTGGCGAGTTAGGGCTTGTCTCTCTTCATCAGTTTGATTGATCTTAAGGTCACCTCAAAGCCCAGTCCTGCAAAACTCTGGGCCTGGCTCCAGGCTGCTGCCTCCAGGTAACTGCAGCCTGCCCAGTACAGGGACCAGCTCTTTCCCATTCCTGTGCTGTCTCCATGCCACTCTGCCATGGGCCGGGGCACACCAGAGCACGGAAGCACTGGAAGTTCTCCAGCAGCTCCCACCTTGTACTGGGGAGCGGATACCAGCCTGTAGCAGACAGTCCAGGGATGCATCCAGAGCAAAGCTTCCCAAAGGTTCCTGGGATAGGATTTAATGTGCACTTAATTGGAATATCTTTCATGCAAGGAACAACTCCAGTAAACAGAAAATACTGAGAGAAACACAGAAGTGCCCCCCAAAATGTCAATGTTCTTATTTGCCTGTGTCTTGGTGAACTTCATTGTGTGGTACCTACAGCACAAGCTGGGGAAATATTGGAAGAATTGACCATTAGTTTCAAGGATTCGCTGTGTAAGGCACTGGAAAACTTGAAAGACAGGAGACATTTTTAAATGCCAACCTTTGAAATGTTAAATAAGAAGACAGAGAGTCAGGAGCTTCCCTTTCAAACTTATAAAACTTCAGTTTTCAGAAAACACTGAAGTGGATAATCAAATAGTCTATCTGTGAGCTCACAGAGGAGTATAAAGGGATGAGTAACAGTCTGTATGGATTTGTCAAGAACAAATATGTCAAACCAATCTAATTTTCCTTTATGACAGTGCAAAAAGCCTTCTGGATAGAGAAGAAACAGACCATGTCATAGATCTTGATTTTAGTCAGGCTTTTGACACTGTCTCCTCTGATACTTCCATGAGCTAGAAAAATACAATCTAAGTGAATATATTATTGGGTAGTTGCAAAACTGCTTAGAAAATTATAGATGGAGCAATCATTGACAGATTACTGTCAAAATAAGATGCTTGCAGTATGGACTGAGCTTTCAGCACTTTCATTAATGGTCCCGATGGTGGAACGGAGAAAACACTTCTCAAGCTCAAGCTGGCTGACACCTCCACATGGAAAGGACTGCTAGGATTGGGGATGAGTAGACTCACAAATGAACTGCACAGATTCAGAGCTGAGTTGGAGAAGATTTGAAACAAGAAAGAGATGCTGCTTGGTGGGCGTAAGTCCTCCTGGATAGGAATGGTCAGCTCTAGGAGCTCCAGATGGGAACAACTGGCTGATGAGCAAATCTGAAGGGAAGTCTGGGAGATTATTGTGGATCAGGTGCTCACTCCACGCAAACTGTGATTTGTGAACCATGTCAGAAACTCCTCCATCAGCTTGTCTTGTAGGCTTTGGACACATATAGTTAATGCTCAGCCAGTCTTCGTGTCCCTACAAAAACACTGTGTTCTCTAAAATGATTTATCCTCAACTTAGCGGTGGCATATTTAGCTTTGAACATATTGGGCTTGGAAGGCAAGGCAAGACTGAAATTGTGGTGTGACTGCGGAGCAAACTGTCCAGCTCTCCCATTAGTTGGGGCTTTTTTTGTTACCCACTTGTCTTCCTCAGCACGTTGCTCATCAGAGTCTGGGGGTGGGATCAAGTTGGGGAACCAAGCAGGCTCCTGGTAAAACCTCATCAGCTGAAAACTTGGCTTTGCTGGTTGATTAAACAAACAAATCCAGTGCTGGAGGACAAGGTCCACTTTTGCTTTCTTTTCAAATAATGGCTTTCCTTCTCCCCACTCTACAGCGGGTTGTGAGTCCTTGCTGCCCGCTCCTGCCTTTCCAAAGGAAGCCACACAGAGCCTTTCCATGGGAAATGTCCAGCCAAACCCTTTGCAGCTCCCCAGGCCTCTGCACACGAGCACAGAAAGTCCAGGGAGTGCTCAGAGCCCTCCCCATCTCTCTCGCTCCCTTTTTTTCTGCAGAAAATCTGATTAAAGCTGCGCAGGAGAGAAGCAGATGGCAGCTTCGACGTGAGGTGAAGACAGCTTAATCTCCATCTGTGCTGACATTTTCACATGCCTCCCTGCAAACGCTGGCCCCTGATAAGCTCTAATGCAGAGCTGGGGGGTCTCGGTGCCCTTTGTCAGAGGATTTTCCAGGCGGGATGTTGGGAGCTGGCAGACACCGGCCACGGGCTGTGGCCCTTGCAGGAGACACTGATCATTACCCAGCGGCTCGGTGATTGGGCTATCGACCTAATTAACACCCTGAGCGCCTCGGCAGTGCTGAGCTCGGGCTTTCGGAAGCATCTGCTGCAGCCCTGCCCCGCCGGCTCCGCGCTCCAGAGAGGCAATTAGGGAAGCTGCGGAGCGAGGTCAGGGAAAAACGAGGCACAAAGGCAATGCATCTTCTGAAGGGGAGCTAATTACAGAGGGTAATTCCAGTATCCCGAACACGGAGAGCTCCTGTAAGTCAGAAGAATCTGGCAATTAAGGCAGCGATGCCTTTTGTGCTCAGTTTCTAAGTAAGCACACGGAATTTTGGTGTTGGAGGCTTGAGTGTATCTACCAGGGCACTTCCACAGGGGAGTTTGCCAGGCCGCCTTTGCCTAGATCCAGGCTGAATGTTGAGGTTGCCACTCCACCCCTTGGAGTGGCTGTGGAGGGCAAGCCCAGGGAATGTGGCTCTTGCTGGGAGCACGGGCTTTCGTGAGCCCTGTGGCTCACAGTGTGGCATCACTTGTTCACCTGCTGGGATGGGAACTGCTGCATCCAACCCCCTCCATCGCCTGGGACAGGTAGGCACTGCTAAAACACAGAGTTCAACACAGCTCTGTGGAAATGGCAAATCCCTTAAAGGTGAAACACTGCAAAAACAGATGGCCCTGCAGCAGGGCACTGGCCAGAGCACTCGGAAATGTGTTTTCCATGGGTTTCCCTGCCAGAAGCTGAGGCATAGCCCCACGTGCTCTGTGCCAGCCTCCAAGAGGGCCCACCGCACCCAACAGAAGAGGTGAGACGCTCAGCTGGGGAAGGCAGGAGCATCTCAAATCCAAATCCTTGTTGGAGAGTGTGAGGAAGACACTGAAAAGGCTTAGCAGTAGGACTGGGGATTCAGTGCTCCTACACAAGCAACTGGAAAACAGTTCTCATTAAATGGAACAACCAAACCACACAGAGCAGTGGGAAAGGTGTGGTTTAATTGAAGCCAGCTTCTGATGTGAAGGAAGAAGGGAAAGCAGGATAATGGTATGGCCCAGCTGCAGTCTCAAGGCTCCCATTCACATCAACAGTGCAGCACATCTTTTGCAAAGAAGGAATCAAAGCCCTGGGTGTAGGGGACACCAGAAGAAGAGGAGGAGAGAGTGGTCCAGTGAAGAGCCCAGAGCTGATGTGTCAGCATGAGTCAGGAAGGCTGTTCCCGCTGACTGCCACCCTGGGATCCATCCCAAGGCTGCAAGGATGGAAGGGAAATCAAATGTACAAACTCCTCCTGAAGACCTGAACTACCCGAGGGGATTAGACCAGGGTTTGGCTGCACATTCAGGACAGATTTGTGAGCAGGCTCTAGGCCAGGTTCCTGGGGTCCCAGCACGACACAGGGCAAGCTCCCAGGGCATGGCTAGGCATCAGCTCAGCACTGCAGCCACAGCTTTGGGGTTACACAAAGCTTTGGGTTCTGAGCAACACCAGGACTTCTCAGCTTCTCTCCCCTTGGCAGGGACCCAGCGTGCTCAGCTCGTGTCAGGGAGGGGATGTTTACTGCAGCCCCAGCTTTGCTGTGTGTCCTCCACACCCATCCACATGCTCTCACCTCCCCCACTGTGGGAATGTCACCAAGCAATCAGGCAGCAGCACCATCCAGTGCACCTTGTGGTTCCTGGTACAAGTCCCACGTGTTCAGAACACTCTGTTGATGACAACACACGAGTGCAGGGCCCAGAGAGCTGCACAGCAAACCCACGCCAGGGAGCCATGAGGCAGCATCTCCTGAGAGCAAACACCTTATCAGAGGCTTTTGGAGGTGTGTAAAATAACACAATCTGCACAGACAGGTTTAGGATGCCTCCTATGGTTGTCTGAGACCCCGATGAGCTACTGCCCAGGGACCTTTCTTGGGCAAGCACAGCGATTTATGGTGCAATTGTGCTGTTCAGTATTTTCCAGGGAGGGGGTTGTGGCTTTAAGGCAGTGCAGGAATTACTCGTTTCTCAACTTCACAGAGCATCCTTGAAATGCTACTTGTGCCATCTTGTGTTTCCCCTGCTCTAAATCAGTTTAAGTGTTTTGTTCTCTCTGCCACCTATTTTTATGATCTCTCCCCTACTTGAACATACACACAGCCCCATATACACTGCATTTCTAGGCAGGCAAACAATCTTTCATGCTTTAGGAAGGCCAGCTCAGTCTAACACAGACATTCGGTCTTCTAACTCTCCGTGACTCGTTTAACATCAGCCAGGCAAAGATGAAGTTTTGATGACCACACTTTGCATGTTCTTCTGGTTATAACACTCAATACCAGACAAATATGAGGTTTTTGTGCAGGTATCTCAGCCTCAGAGGTGTCACTGCCCTGAGAAAAGGTGTCTGCCTGGGACGTTTGAAGGCAATTGAGAGCTTACAGTGAAGTCCTGCCTCTAAAAATGCGAGCATTGCACTGTTCTCCTGGTAACCTCAATTCTGGGAACAAATTTTTGCTCAGGAAACCTGGGACTGTCTCCTTTGCTTAAAATCCTTAGTCAGGGTGAATTTAGAAAGCCCAAGCTAGAAGTAGATTGGCTGGGAATAAAGCAATAATGCATTCATGGCTCTGGTTCAAAGTTTATCCATAGATAACTTTTTCCAGCAAATCCTTCTAGATTTAACCAAGTTGATCAAAGTATCAGTGAACACCTCCTGTTCTCCTTTACCCACATTATTTGGCATTGTCAAGGAGCCAGGATGACCCCTGCTCACCCCACAGGGTAGCAGAGAGCTTCCCAGGAGGTGCCTCTGCTCTGTGCAGCCTGGCTGGTGCCCAGCGTCATCTCAAATCCTCCTGGCCCCCTGCTTGATGAGTGACGCTTCAGAATCCAGGGAACAATGTGTGGCAGCTGAAAATAGCCGTGCTCTGCGGGACTCCTCAGGTGCCAGTCCACTTGTGATCATGGGATTTGGGAAGCTTGGATAGACAGCTGATGGCTGAACTCGTGCAAACAGCGCCTGAGCTGATCAAAAGGAGTCAAACCTGTGGAGTTGTTCTTCAGCATTTGCTCAGCTTTGTCTCTGTTTTCATTTGTGTTGATATAATCATAGGAGCACAGCATGGTTTGGGTTGGAAGGGACCTTAAAGCTCATCTCATTCCACCCCCTGCCACTGGCAGGGACACCTTCCACCAGACCAGATTGCTCCAACCCCATCCAACCTGGCCTTGGATGAACAAAGCTCCTGAGAAAATGGGAGAGATACTACAAATACTGACATTTAGCTGAAACATTTTACTGAAATGTGGTTTGTATAAGCAGACAATCCAGTCTGTGAGTCTGAGGAGCTTTGCAATAGACTACTAATGACAGCAGGTTATTTCTTGCATTTTTATGCATTTTTATGCAGTTCAAGCTGAAAACTGGGACAGTGCTGAGCAAGAGGAGCAGCCCTTTCCTGTTGCACAGTTTTCTGGTCTCACAAGGGGCTGTGACAGCAGTTTGCTTTGAGTTTGGACCTTTCTCATTTCAGCGTGGCACATTCCTTGTTACCTTGCTTGAAATAAATAAGGTAAGATCAAAACCAGAAAATGAAGATGCAGCAATCAGATAGGGCTGTTTACACCTCAGGCTCAGCGGCCTGAATTTAGCACAGGTTTGTAGCAAGTTGCCAACTTCCTCACTACTCCTCTGATTCCTGATTATTATTTTTTTCCATAATGCTCTGGCACCCCTCGCTCGCAGGCATCGCTTTGAACTCCAGCTACTGCCTTGTAAATGAGACTCCAGACTGGAAAGGAAAGCTTGAAAACAATGACCTGAGGTACCTCAAAGCTGAAGAAAGCAAGGACATGGAACAGAGATGGGATTGCTGGGGCTGTGCTTTTAACTCTCACCACTTCCCACCCTGTCTCGTTGTCTGGGGCACCCAGTGCTCGCTGACCAACAGCCAGGGACATCCTGGCACAGGAGCCACCACTGCAGCCAGGACTGACTCCTCCTTGGATGAAGCAGCTGGGCTAAGGATCACACAATAACTAAGGCTGGAAAAGGCCTCCAAGATCATCAAGTCCAACTTTCAACCAAACACCAACATTCCCACTAAACCAGATTGCAAAGTGCCACATCCACATGTCTTTTGGATCCCTCCAGGGATGAGGACTCCACCACCTCCCTGGGCAGCTGTTCCAATGCTTAACTACTCTTTCAGCGATGAAATTTTCCCTGATATCCAACCTGGACCTTCACTGGTTCAACTTGAGGCCATTTCCTCTCATCCTGTCCCTGTTCCCTGGGAGCAGAGCCCGACCCCCCCGGCTGCCCCCTCCTGTCAGGGACTTGTGCAGAGCCACAAGGTCCCCTCTGAGCCTCCTTTTCTCCAGGCTGAGCCCCCTTCCCAGCTCCCTCAGCCGCTCCTGGGGCTCCAGCTCCATTCCCACCCATGGACGGAAGTGCTCCAGGGAGAACTTTGCATCTCCCACCACCCCTGCCTCCCTTGGCAAACCTGCCCTGCCTCTTTTCCCACCTGAAAAACTTCGCCAGACCACTCAACGCCAGCATTTCCTTCAAAGAGAAGTAAAAACTGGGAAAACCCATTCCAAAGTAGCTGTTTGCAGCCTCTTTGGCAGGATCTTTGAAGGCAGAGTGCAGAAGGTTAGTGAGTCCTGGCACGTGTGAGCCCCTGCTCCGGGGGATCCTGCCTCATGCCGGGATAATGAGAAGTGCCCGGGGTCATCTGGAAAGGCAAACCTGGCTGTGTGATCCTGCACCTGGATGCCAGCAAGGATTGCTCTGTGGGCAGTGCTGAACAGGGCCGAGAGGAGGGAGCAGCCTAGGAACTCACTATCTGATGTTTCTCATGCCTCAAAACTCGTTTTGTTCCATAAATTAGGCTTCCACTGAGCAAACTGAAGGAGATGTTTATAGTTCTGAAGTCTCTGTCACTCAGAGTGATTGCCAGGGAGTGAACACATCTTTGAGAGGGGTCTGCAGCAATGAACAATGGGGCTGGGAGAGAGGACAGCTGTGAGGGACAGTGAACGTGTCACTGTCACCTCCTCACGGTCCCCTGCACGTGAAGGTGCTGGCACTGAGTCCTGGATGAGGGGGAGCCTTGGAGGCCAGGATAAGCTCGGGGGTCTGCCACAAGCTGTCCCTGATGCCTTAGGATTTTAGCTTTTATGTTTTTCCATGTATTTGTGATCCTGCAGTTCTTTAGTGTATAACTCTAAACTCCATACAGAGTGTTGGCTACTGCTCTCCCATCTTGGTCAGACAAAACAATTCCCCTCTAGGCCTGGGAATCCAGGACACCTCGCTGCCTCAGGCCCTGAAACAAAAGTGGGTTGGGGGGGCAAATCTGGGATGAATGACTTCATTACCTGAAGCTGTAATTTGAAGATCAACCCCCGATATGCAAATGGACCAAACTTATCAAAGTATGAAAACCCGTGACACTTTGTCCATTTTTGAGTGTAGCCCCTGGGGAGGCTTCACCTGCCCTGAATGTACCTGAAGGCCCTTCAATAAATATAACCACTTTTCATTTTGCCTGGCCTCTGTTTTTAGGCAGTCCCAAAAGGCATCAGCCCAAACCCTTCTGTAGCTGCTCTGGGATCAGGGGTAGCTGGAGCAGGTTTGGGGTACTGGGGGATGCCAGGAGACTCTGGGTAATGAGTCTCTGCCTGGGTCTGTGCCCTGGTGGTGAGGGGGTCAGGATGCCATGGATCATGACAAGGATGATGCCAGGGATGATGGCAGGGATGGCTCCAGGAAGGCAGGTGTGTCCCCATTTCTCTCATCACGCAGCTTCAGTAAACATGATTTATTTTACATTTTCAAGGATATTGCAATGGAAATACCTGGGGAAGGTCCTGCTTGCCGCATCCCAGGTGGTGCTGCTCCCGGAGAACACAGCAGGCCTGGTTCACAGCGGGAAATGAGAGAAAGGCAGCCTAGGCACGAACTGGAATTAGGCTGGGCCAGTTTTGTTCTGCAACCCAGGATACGCAGAGCAGAGCTCTGTCCCACTACAGCCACGGGAGCACAAGGGATGCTCTCATCCATCACTGGCTCTTCCCAAGCCTGATGAGCTGACAGAGAGGCCAGCTGGGCTGCTCTGGGAGCGCTCTGCCTGCAGCAGCACCTGGCTCCTCACTGTCAGGAGCAGTTTCCCTGCGTGCCCTGCACAGCCCCAGCGCTTTGGCAGCCAAAGCCAGACAAATGCTGCGGGCTGGGAGCTCCAGGAGCAGCAGCAGCACAGGGGCAGTGGCGTCACTTCACAGCAAGCAGGGGAGGAGGGGAGAGCACGAACCCTCCTCCCGGTGTTGGCACAGCTGCAGGTTTAAAGGCAGGTTGGCTCCTGGCCCTCTCCCCTCAGACACATCAGGTTGTGGCTCCATGCAGGTCTGTCTCACGCAAAGATCCAACGGGAGTGGGTAAATAGGAGTTTTGCTGGCCTCTCTCCACACTTTCTCAGACCCTCGGCCCAGCACACAGAGGAGGGCAGCCCTGCCTGCCCTGTCTGACCGCAGGAAACCACGAATGCTGCTGTGGGCAGTGCACGGGGATGGATCCCACTTACCAGGACTGCAGCTCACAGAATCCCAGAATGGTTTGGGTTGGAAGCAGATTTAGAGCTCATCTTGTTCCAATCCCCTGCCATGGGCAAGGGACACCTTCCACCAGACCAGGTTGATCAAAACCTCCTCCAACAAAGAGGTTTCTCCTCAATGGTGTTGGTTTGTGCCTTCCAACAGGTAAATATTTATTGGCTGATTTTGGTTCTGAACCTGGTGGACACAGGAGACTGCAATAAATGCATCACAGGAAATGGGATCCCCTGGAGGCAAAGGCAGGAACCTAAAGCCCACTGAGGATGGAGCAGGGACATTTCAGCCAGGGGCAGATCCAGAACAC
The DNA here is from genome assembly GCA_013399875.1 of Gymnorhina tibicen. Lineage (NCBI taxonomy): Eukaryota > Metazoa > Chordata > Aves > Passeriformes > Artamidae > Gymnorhina > Gymnorhina tibicen. Next base: position 100,749 of record VXAZ01009475.1, on the reverse strand, counting down.
TCTTTGCAAGCACAGGACAGCAGTTCCACTCTGACACTTTGGGTTGCATTTCTTCCCCCCCAGCCACATACCCTGGCTGGGACAGGTCTTGCATCTCTCTGGACATGAAGATGAGACACAAGGACGCCTCTGGATGGCCATGGAATGAAGCTCCATCCTGCTCAGATGCAGTCTCAGAGGTCAGTGGTCACTACGGGAACAAGGATACACCCAGGGCAGGCTGCTCCTCAGCACATCCTCCCCCAGTCTCCAGTGATTTTCCCCTCAGGCACCTCCTCACCCACAAGGAGAGGTTTCATTTCCATAAATTCAGTTCACAGTTTGGACAATGATGCTTTTAACACCTGTTTCAGAGTGCCCCAAATGCTTTTAGTGTTGTGTGGTGCCAGTGTGGGGAATGAAAACTGATTTCCAGCTGGTCTGTGGCCTTGGCTCCCACTGGGATATCACCCAAGAAGGAAATTCAAGCAAGCACTGGAGGAAATAAAGATTTCTTCTTCATTACCTTTATTGAAATACATTTATGCTAAAGCTGCACTGTGTGAACCTGCTTTGAACGTTGCAAGGGAGAGACAAATCTGGGCATTAAGCACCCCCCTGCAAAGGATAATTGAAATCAATGGAGTTGTTGTCTCCCTCTGACACTGGTACAGATGCAAAGGGATGCTGCTGAGATCCTGCTAATAAGTTGGAGCATTCCGGCAGCAGGTGTGGCTCTCAAATATTTCCTCTGCCCCAGGGACTTCCAGTCAAGGCATCAGGAGCTGGAGCATCAAGACAAGACCAGCAGAGATTTTTCCTTGAATAAAAAAAAATTTATAAATTTTAAAATTTAAAGAATCACCCCCCAGTTTAAAAGTCTCAATATGTTCTTAATACACTCTGCAGAAATCCACCCTCTCACTGCAGTCACAGGGGAGTGAAATATCACTCAGCTGCTCCTCTGCATCCTTTTATTTTTTATGTGTTTTCACTCCTTTTCCTCCAGCTTCCTGTGATTTCCAGACCTTGCTGAACACTGACAATGCCTCCCTATTATTCCAGCATCTCTAGCCTGCTGTCAGTCAGACTTCAAACCCAGTGCCTACAGCTCCCTGCTCCTGTGCTCCCTCTGTGCACACAAAGCTGAAAAGTAGCAACGTGGTTTTTAAAGCCTCGTCTTCATTTTGCTGATCCTCTCCCTGAGAAAATCCCTCCCTCTCCCGAAATCTCTGCAGTGGATCTTTACCTTCCAGCTCTCCCAGAGCAGGAGGGGGTGCAGATCATGTTCCTGACTCCAGGCTGCCCCAAATGAGATGTTCTTTATTCCTTCAGGGTGAGACAGGCAGAGCAGGGTATTCCAAAGGGGTTTGAGATGAAAATGTTTTCAGCATTTCCTGGGAAGGAAGGAAAGGAGACGAGGAGGTCCAGGCCTGCCAAGGTAGAGCTGCCCTGCTGGGGCAAGTCCCCTCCTGGGGTACTCACAGAATAAAGTCGTCATTATTGGTCTCCAGAAATGATAGCAAATCAAATGAACCAACGGGAAGGATTCCTTAGTCCACGAGGAGCTTTGAGAGTTACTCTTCAAGGGCTTTGGGATGGGAAGGTGCATTCCAGCTATTGCCAAAAATTTTCCTCTGGTTGTTCCAGTGCTTCTCTATTAATTACAAATTAAATGGTTAATTATAAAATAAATGGTTTTAGTAATTGCATGCCTGGTCTTTGCAAAGGGGCTGTGTGCTGCTTGTAAGCATTGTGATGAGTGTGAGGATAATGTTTTCCTTGGTATGATAAGATTAATTGCAATTAAGGAATTAGAGTGTAATGGGTTCAACATAGAGCATGTTAAATAGATGGAAAACTTAGAATCATGGAATCACCAACTGGTTTGAGTTGGAAGGGATATTAAAGAGCATCTCATCCCACCCTCTGCCATGGGCAGTGACACCTTCCACCATCCAGGCTGCTCCAAGCCCTGTCCAACCTGGCCTTGGACACTTTCAGGGATCCAGGGGCAACCATACCTTCTCTGGGGCACCCTGTGCCAGGGCCTCCCCACCCTCACAGGGAAGAATTTTTTCCTAATAGCCAATCGAAACCTTCTCTCTTTCAATTTAAAGCCATTCAGCCACTGCCCCTTGTTCTGTCATTCCAGGCCCTTTCAAACTTTTCCAGTGATGAATCTGAGCTGTGAATCCCTGCCCATGGTCAGAAGGATGCTGGAACAAGGTCCTGCAAGGATGAGGATGTGGGCTCTGTGCTGTTCAGTATTTGTACTGATGACCCAGGAGAAAATATAAAACAGGCACTGATCTCTGCTCCCTGGGACAGGGACAGCACCCAGGGAATGGCTGGAGCTGGGCCAGGGCAGGCTCAGGCTGGAGATCAGGGAAAGGTTCTTCCCCCAGAGGGTGCTGGGCACTGCCCAGGCTCCCCAGGGAATGGGCACGGCCCCGAGGCTGCCAGAGCTCCAGGAGCGTTTGGACACCGCTGCCAGGGATGCCCAGGGTGGGGTTGTTGGGGTGTCTGTGCAGGGCCGGGAGCTGGGCTGGATGATCCTGTGGGTCCCTCCCAGCTCAGGATATTCCAGGATTCTGTGAAAGCTTCAGGTAGCAAAAAGTTGATGGAGAGGTCTTGTTGCTGTTGGGAAGCAGGCTGGTGTATTTAGGAAACCGTGTGCACTGAAATGGGGATGGATGTGGAGCCATTCCCACTGGAAAAAGGCTGCAGGGGAGACATGGCTGAGCTGGGAAGCAGCGAGACAGGGAAGGCGTGAGGGGAATCAGCCCTTGGAGTGAAGGTCCACAGCAGTGCCCCAGGCACAGGTGTTCAGTAACAGCCACAGCCGAAGGAGGGCTCCCCTAAATTGGAGGAGACATTTAGGAATGCACCAGAGGAGAGGTTTGATAATGAGATAAAGTCAGGCAGGTGAATAATTCGCAAAGTTCAGTCAGATGAACTTAGCCAAGAGGAGGTTAAGGACGAGTGGTTCCAAAATAAGGCAGAGAGATTTAACACCAGAGGTCCAGTAGGATCTAAAGCTAAAAGCACAGGATAAACTCATCCAGGCCGTAAATAAACTATATGGGCTCTTGTAACGAAGAACATCCTCATTAAAATGATGAATGAAGGCTTCTCCACCACATGCAATGAACAATAATAACTGGATGTGTTTATTGTGGGTGCAGCCCAGTTCAAACAGGAGCACAGGGATGTCTGGGGTGTGGAGGGGAGACGAGGTGATTCCGGTGTCCCTTTGGGACATTAAACTTCCCCAGGGTAGGGCTGTGATGCACCAAGGTTACATTCTGATTTATCTCATCTCATCTCTGCACAGGCTCAGCTAGCAGGGACCCAGGTCTCCCTCACACGGTCACCTGATGTGGATAAAATCACACAGATTCTAATAAACTAAAACAAAAATAATTCTAACAAACAAAATTAGAAATAATTCATTCTGTGGCTGGCCCGTGTCCAGTCCTGCAGTGAAGGCTGTGCAGCCCAAAGGCTGAATTCCTGCCGCCAGCGCTCAAAGGCAACATTTTCTGAAGATCCAGAGGGGTCAAATATGTTTGTGGGACCCACTGGGAGTCATGGCAGGAATGAAAGCCTGTGGTGAAGCCCTTGACAAGCGGGATGTGCAGGGGAGCAGGTCCCTCTTCACTGGGAGCACAGGCAGTGCTGGGTTTCATTCAAGCTGCAGACAGGCATTAGGAAAGAAGGATGAAATCCCACATTTTTATCAGCAACTTCCTTTCTCTGAGCCTTTGGGGGAGAGTGTCCAAGTCTAGTGCCCCTGGGACCACCAGAACCTGCCCAGCTCGTTCTCAGCTCCACCTCCTTTCCTCTAGAGTGGAAGCAAGTAGCCAGGTGTCAAAAAAAAGTAAAAACATAAAATAAATTCTTTCTCATTGCACATTATTTCGGTGCCTTTTAGCTCTGCAGTGACAGGGGACCTGCTGGACTCTGCTGTTTGTGTTTCAGCCTGGGGACAGCTGTAGATCAGAAGTTCCTGGGTTGTTTTACACAGCCTTTCCCGGCCTGGCTCCACCAGGACCAGGCTTTGCTCTCTCCCTCTCCCAGCTGCACACACAGCACTTCCCGAAGGCACAGCCTGGTGTGGCTGTCAGTCTGCACAAGGGTTTGTGTGCAGCAGAGGTGCAGATTCACACAGTCCTTACTCCAAGTTAGGAATTAATCTGTGAGATATTTAACCCAGTTTGCTCCTGGGATGGATCTCAGGAACTGGGATCACTGACACAAAATGGCCCCGTAAAAGCCAGTGACAATCCCGCACGTCCCATCAGTGCCAATTACATCCTCCTCAGGGTCACACAGATACAGATATTTTCTCCCAGTGGCTCTTTTTTACTTCTCACCTTTCTCTGTGAGCTGTTGTTTAATTTTATGAGTTTCAGGAGCGATCAGATGGCTGAAATTTGGAGTCTTTGCTTACACCCCACGGGGTATCTTTGCAAAAGCATCTCACACCAGCCTCAGGTGTGCAGTCCAGTGCTGCAGAAGGACCGTTCCTTGTGGTGCCTAATTAAACTCCTCCTCACAGCTATGAACAAGCCCTGGCAGTGATGAGGAGCAGGGAGACCGTGGGTGCCTGTCACACCTCTGGCAGCTGCCCCTTTGCCCAGCGCCAAGTGTGAGGCAGGGGTTTGAGCAGGCAGATCCCTGTCTGCTCCCCTGGTTGGGCTGAGCCTCTCCCAGCTCTCCCCAAGCACCATTAGGCAGCCGCAGCAGCCCGTTCCTGCCGGGCAGTGCCTGCTGCCTGCCGTGTCTGTCACACCTGGACCAAACCTCCTTCGTCCCCTCCGCTGACTGGAGCACAAATCAAGGTTTATCGGAGCGAGGAGCGAGGTTTCCGAGCCTGTCGCCAGCCCAGCCCCTCTGAGCAGGGATGGACGCTGCAGCTGGGCCACCCGAGCTCTGCTGCCTGCTGGCCTCGTCCCGGTGAGAACCTAGAAACGAAACAGCACACGCTTTTGAGATAATGTTAGTACGGGAGGTCTTTATTGACGGCCTCCAGGGGCAGTTATGGAAAAATGTCCACAAAGGCCCACCCCCACAGGGTGCACACAGTTCTGTAAGTTTAACAAATTAGCATAATTGACACAAAAGCACCAATTAGGAGCACAAGTGGTGATGCAATCCCCCCGGCCCTCCCAGTCCAAGCCTCCGCTAAATCCTCCCCCCTCAGACAGAACTGACCTTTGTTGATGAAAATGTGTCTCGGAGAGCTGTTTTTCGGCCTTGGTTCCCAGGGAGAAACGAGATAGGACAGGGGCTTTGGAATGTGTTTTGTCTTTCTGCCTAGCAGGGCAGGGAAAAGTACCGGGAAAACTAGTTACAAACGCAGTAACAGGCTACAGAGCTCTGAACGTATGTGTAAAGAATACAGAGAATATATAAAAGAAAAAAAGGCAAGAATCAATAGGCATCACCGGGAGCAAGGTGTTGAGGGCTGGGCCCTGTCCCTGCCACCCCAGCTCATTGCTGAGGGGCCCTGAGGCGCCTGGAGCAGAGCCCCAGGTGTGCGGGGATCCCACAGCTCGGCACGCCCGGGAGCTGCGGGGGCGGCCCCGGTGTCCCCCTCACGCAGCCGAAACGCTTCGGAGGGCGATGGGCTGCGCTGCTCCCCGTGCCTGGGACCAGCAGGGGCCCTGCGGGTGGGTCCCTCCGCCTTTACGGAGAGGGCGGGCCCTGCCCGGCAGGCAGGCAGGGCTGTGCTCCCCTCGGGAACGCAGCCTGACACACAGCGGGGGAGAAGGGCTCCCCACCATGGTACAGCTCTCCGACACCTCCCCGGGCGCAGCCGGGGCGGGGGGTCAGCCTGTGCTCCCAGGGAACAGGCCTCAAGCTGTGCCAGTAGAGGTTTAGACGGGATGTTATGGGAAATTCCTTCAGAGAAAGGATGGTCAGGGCAGTGGTGGAGTCGCCATCCTTAAAGGCCTTCAAAAATGTGTGGATGTGGCACTTGGGGACGTGGTTAGTGGTGGGCTTGGCAGTGCTGAGTTAATGGTTAGACTTGATGTTAGAAGTCTTTTCCAACCTTAATGACCCTAGAATTCGAGGATTCTGTGATCTTTTCAAAATCTCTCGGCACTTTGCTCTCAAGGACTTTTTTCTTCCAGGAATTACATATAATGTTGAAAAAGCTGAGAGTATGAGACACGCTCTGACATCAAACTCAAAGTGTAAAATGCTTCTGACTCTGCAAGCTGTTCAAGGGGGGAAATCTCCCTCCTGCCATGCCCCAGGGCATGAACAAGCACTTGGGCCAAGCCTGTGCCAATCCTGAGATCCCAAACCTCAGTGGAGAGGCTGTAGGGTCACTGCTGTTGCCACAGCTCAAGCTGTTGGATGCTCAAGAGGAAAAGCAGACAGGTGAGGTGGTGGAGGAAGAAGGTGTGTGCTTTTAACAGCTGAGAGAATGGAGATTGTTCAGCCTGGAGAAGAGAAGGCTCTGGGGTCACCTCATTGTGGCCTTTCAGTACCTGAAGGGAACCTAGAAGAAATCTGGAGAGGAAGTATTTACAAGGGCCTGGAGTGCCAGGACAAGGGGGAATGGCTTCAAACTGCCACAGGGCAGGGTTAGATGGGATACTGAGGAGGAATTCTTCCCTGTGAGCCGTGGCTGCCCCATCCGTGGAAGAGTCCAAGGCCAGGTTGGACGGGGCTTGGAGCAACCTGGGATAGTGGAAGGTGTCCCTGCCCGTGGCAGGGGGGGAAAGGAGATGGTCCTTTCCGGCCCAAGCCATTCCATGATTGTATGATTTTAGGGTGAACTTCCATGCTAGAAATCCTTTGGCTGTCACCTGCTGAGCTGGTTCCTTGGGAGGTTCATTTGAGCCCAGCGTTACTGAATGAACTGCCTGGGATCAGAGCTGTGGCTGCACAGGAGGACCCTGCAGTTTCCTTCCTCCCCCCCAGCAAGGATCTTCACCCCCAACTCTGTAAGTTCAGAAAACACAGAATCACAGAATTAGGTTGAAAGGGACCTTAAAGCTCATCCCATTCCACTGCCACCTTCCTTCCAAGGGCAGGGACACCTTCCACTAGCCCAGGGTGCTCCAAGCCCCGTCCAGCCTGGCCCTGGACATTTCCATCACCAAACTCACCCTCTGGACACTGCTGAATTGAGATGAGCCCAGAGAAAGGCACAGCCTCTCCCTGCTGCTCTGTATCCTTTGGGTGAAATGTGGGAATTGGTTCTCTGGGATGCGCTGGATGGACCCTGGAATTCACAGGGTTCTGGAAAACACAAAGCTCTCTAGAAGAATCTAGAATATAAAAAAAGCTCTCTGGAAGACTCACTGATATTCCTCACCCCTGTTCAGCCCTGTAGGACAGGGTTTCTTTGTGCTGGATGTGGGCTGGGTACAGATTTATGGGTGCTCCATATTCCTGGCCCACCCAAAGGCCCCTGGCTCTGCTGCTTGTTGCAGGGCAGTCAGTCCCTGAATAATTTGTGCCCGCTGCTAGGGCACTAATTTCATATTCATTTGCTAATCTGCACGGCCACATATATTAAGGACTTTAAATGTGATATATGCTATTAATCCTGGTACTGAATTATGAATTTGCCTTGACAGGTTAAAGTGCTGCTCTCACTGGCCTGTCCACGGAGCTGCTCTGTCACTCCCGCTGTGTCCTGGAGCCTGCTGGAATAACCAAGGGAAGAGGTTAATTGGGAGCTGCTCTGAGCATCACTCTGCTTAAAGATCTCGGTGTTGGCGTATTTGCCCAGCTGAAGCTCTCAAAACCTCTGCCCCAAAAGCTTGTATTAGAATCTGCTCTGTTTTGAGATGAACCGTGCTTACAGCTCGGGGCATGCTGCAAAAACACCACCTCATAGCCTCTGCCACCATGGAAAGCTGGAGTAATGGTGCCTAAAAATGCAGAAAAAATGGAGGTTTCTGGATCTCTGCAGTCACTGTTGTTTGCAGTGACTTCTGGGCAAAGATCTGCAGTGCTGCTGACCTGGCTGGGACCACAGAACCACAGAATGGTTTGGGCTGGAAGGGGCTTTAAAGATCAGCTAATTCCAACGCCCCTATCCTGTTATCCTCATTCCATGCTGGGCTTTGCCTGTCACCAGCTGGCACTGCCCAGAGGGCTGCAGAAAGGCTGAGACAACCCCAAAACCAGTGTGTCCCCTCTTGCCCAGGCCCAGGCAGGAGGGAGCCAGTGACACATCCCTTCTACAGAGCTGTGGGAATGCTCTCAGCCTTTATTAACTCCTGCCTGGGTTATTATTCTGCTCCCTCTGCGATTTTTCCCATTCCGCTGCTGTCAGCAGCGTGTTTGTCAGCCTGCTGCATTAATACCTGTGTTTTTGCCTCCTCGCCCCTCATTAGCTCGGGGAGAGAAGGGAGATGTGGTGGTTTCATGTCACATTAGAGACTCAGGAAGCTTCTCCACATCTCAGCAGCCCGGGGGAGACGAGGGTTTGCTGCCTGACCCGGGTCTAAGGGATGTACGTGGCTCTGCAGAGGTGACCTGCCGAGCCCTTTGCTGTCTGCACTGATGCCATGGGCTGTTTGCTCTGTTGCTGAATATAAACAACAAAAAAAGAGTAGCCCAGGGAGATGAGACTTGGGGAACTGGAGAGGTTTGCTCCACAGCAAGCAGCAGCACAAAGTATTTAAAGGCTCACACTGTCAGTAATCAATGCTCCTATTAGATGCTCCTCTTTTTCTGCAGATCTCAAGCTACTTAATTGTTGATATCTAGCCACTGAATCAGTTCACAATTCACTTATTCCTTTATCTGCTGCTGGAGAGCTGATGTGGACACTAAAAATCCACAGTCAATTCCCACTGCTCCTCTGCCTCTCTGTGTGGAAGTGAAGTTAAGGATACTCAAGATTTTTCGACCCTGTGAAGGTATTTCAGGAAACCTGCAGCAAAAATGCTCCATTGCCATGTTTATGTGCTCAGCCCAGCATGTTTTATAGCCTCAGACTGGAACAGCAGTGCTACTCCTGCTGAAGCATCCACGGTTCAGATGCTCTCGGTGGGCGATGCCTTAATTGCTTCTTAATTGTTAGAAATCGTTACTGCTCTGAAACAGGAGGAGTTTCCACTCCAGGATCCGAGGAAGCCCTTCAGCCTTTTTCCAGCCTTCTCTCTAACCTGGGAGCTGCACCCCTTGTTTTACAGGCCACCAACCTGAGGCTGTATTGGTTTGCACAAGTGAAAAACAGAGCAAAATTCCTAAAATCTTCAGGGGTTTGGGAATCTGGCCAAGCAAAAGCCACTCCTCAGCTGCTTGTGAGAAGCAGTGGCTGATATTTGTGAGCTGGCTGTATCCCACTGGCCTTCTGCCTGACAGCACCACGAGAGCTGGTTTGTACAGTGCTGTTGTGTCTGATTCTGCAGCTGATGGAGAAGCTCATGGAAAGAGAGGTTTGTAGCCCAGCCCAGCCCTGGCTGTGCAGTGGGATGCAGTGACAGCCATAAAGTGCCCAGCTGGAGTTGTTCCAAGGTTAACAACCCCAGGAGCAGCTTAACAGATAAAGCCATTCCCTTTACCTGGAATCTGCTCTGGGACTCGCTGCTGGAGAGCGTGGATGAGCTGAGCCAGGGGGTAATTGTTAATTAGTGAGCCAGGGACTGGAGGCGGCTGCTGAAGGCTCTGTGCTTCCCCCAACTTCTTCCTGGGGTTTCATCCTGCCTGGGAGCCTGGGAAAGGGGGTGTCACTCATCCTTCCTCATCCTAAAGGGCTCAGACATGTCAGAATGTGGGCAGTTCTCTGGTGGGATTGGCCCTGGTGGTAAAAGATAAACTGTTCTTTGATGAGCATGGTGCAGGTAAATAACATCTCTCCTCTGAAATGCCTCTGAGCCCATGTTTTAATATTCATCTTTAGCTCCCCTCAAAGAAACAACAGCAGAGCCCATCAGGGAGAGATCTCAGGGCATCCTGAATTGTTGTTGAGCCATTCTCAGGTCGGTTCGTGCTGCTGCTGAACTGATCAAAGTTATGCTGCCTCTGCAAAGGGGACAATCAAAACAGTCCAGTAACATCCTGAAGCTCTTCCTGAGGATCTGCTCAGGGAATAGGGACCCATGGAACCTCTCCTATTCTGTGGTTCATACCTCAAACCCGTTTGCAGAGGTAGGAGCATCACCCAGTTCCAGCTTGCCACAGGAGGGCTGAGTGTCAGTGCAGCTGCAGGTCCCAGCATATTAAAGAAGTCAAGAGAAAATAGCAAATGCATCTCCCCAGGGTAAAATGCTTCCCCTCTGCCAGTGAAGGGCAACATCCCATTGCTGACACCTTCCTGCCAGCACCAAAAATCCATGGCAGTGCTTCTGGGCTCTACAAAGGGCACAGAGCCTCGCTGCCAGGGCAACACACAACCCCAGCATGGGATGGAGCATCTTCTGTGGGACTTCTCCTGCCTCACAAAGCATTGTCCATGTCTGTGCAGGTCCCTTGTTCCCCAGCTGTGGGCTGGTGGCCCAGGAGGCTTCCAGGAGTGACCTGCAGCTGGTGCACAAGCTCACCACCTCTGCATGGTGCTCTCTGTGACATCCAAGTGGCACAAGGACATGGTGGCCCAGGCAAATGCTGACAGCTGACAGCACCCTGAGGTCCAAATAATTCTGGGGGGTGTGAGTTTTGAAGGGTTAGAGGCAGCCTCTGCTGTGCAGGATTTTTCTCCCCTCAGTTTAGAGAGCGACCTGTAGTAGGACAAGAGGAACGAGTTGGCTGGTGTCCCAGGGAGTACAGACAGAGTCCAGGCAACTCCCTGGGATTAAATCCCCCTGGTTCCAGGCTGGAGCAAGGGAACAAGGAGCTGAGCCAAAGGGAGGGGTGGCAGAGGGAACTGCCCCATTTTACTGGAAGAGGCTGGAAGAGACTGGAGGTCTTGGCCAAGGACATGAGCACCTGGCCATGCCAGCTTGTGGCTGAGCCACCCTCCCACCTCACAGATCTGCCCAGGCCACAGAGCAGATGTCCCTGTCCCCTGTCCCCCTTGGCAGCCGTGTCCCCCCAGCCCTGCTGTGGGAAGGGCCCGTTGCCCCCCCTGCAGCAGACAGCATTCCTGAAGCTCTCCTTGGTATCCCACATTAACTCCCTCTCCCTTGCTCTGTAACCACTTTGTTGGCTCTTGTTATTGGGTTATTGATAGGAACTCTGCCGAGTGTTTTGGAGTCAGGAGAAGGGCACGGAGCTAAATACAATAGCATCACCCCATGAGAGCTGACATTTAAAACCAGGGATCTTATTACCCAAACCAAGGGAGATGGCAAATGTCAGGAAAAGCCGGTGGCTGCTGGCTCCATGCTGTGACTCCAGGCTGCTGGCTGTGGCTGTAGCAGGCACGGGAGGCCTCGGCAGCCCGTGGGAACAGCCCAGAGCACGGGGCAACACCTCCAGCACCCCTTCAGGGGACACAACCTGTGCTGCTTTATCCAGGGCTGGCTGGAAACAGCAGCCATGTGAGGCTGGGTGTGTTCTCGACACAGGAAAATGTTCCATCCCGTGTTTAGGTTGTGTGAGGCTCTGTGTGCTCTCCATTTCCCAGAATCACTGACTGTCACCATCATTCCCACCCTCAGACCCTTCCACTGATGCCAGGAGGGCCAAACACATTCCTAGACCTGACCACAAGTGTTTCCAGCCAGACCTGGTGTAAAGAGCAATTTCCCAGCCTGCTTTTTCCCCGCAGAGGAATTCCAGTGTAGAGCTTGTCTGGGCTGTGTGAAATAGTGCAGCTACCCAAAGCCCAAGTTAATATTCATGCACCGTGCAGAATCCCAGATATATCCAGGATTTCAAATCCATCCACCTCTCATCAGCCACGTCAAACTGTCTTGACAGCTAATGAGGGAGGCACAGCCTCGAAACCAGCAAGTTGTAACTGAATAAATGTGATAAACAACCTGTTTCCAGATGGCTTTTTATGTAAAACTATTTATGCAGCGTTGATAGATGGCAGTTTTTATGCCAATAAATCCTCGTATTTTAAAACATTTGCCTTCTTAATTGCCCAGTTTACATGTAAAATATGTTTATGTGCATTGCTAAGTTGAAAAGTGGCCTGGGAACAGCTCTGGACTGGGTAAGCACCGCTCCTGTGCTGGCCCATCTGCCTGGGCTCCTGGGAATGGTGTCACAGGAATGTCACTGGGAAGGAAGTCTGGTACTTAACAGGAGCCAGCCTCTGATCATAGCAGAATAAGTGTGGTTGTTAAGCTCCTGTCTCTGGCTCGAAGGTGTTTGCGGGGAGTCTGGGCCCTTGAATGCTGCCAGGGAGATGCACCTGGGGATGGATCCGGTGCTGGGAGCGAGGCAGTGGGTTGGGGGTGGGTGATGGTGCTGCTGCAGCCTCTGCTTCACATCCCTAAAATCATATCAGGGAAGCCCTGATGGTTTTGGTTGGAAGGGACCTTAGATATCATCCAGTGCCACCCCCTGCCATGGCAGGGACACCTTCCACTGTCCCAGGTTGCTCCAAGCCCTGTCCAACCTGGCCTTGGACACTGCCAGGCATCCAGGGGCAGCCACAGCTTCTCTGGGCACCCTGTGCCAGGGCCTCCCCACCCTCACAGGGGAGAATTTCTTCCTAATATATACTCTGAGCCTCTTTCAAAGTGGGACAGCTGTGTTTTGGGCAGAGGTTGTCACTTTGTGCTGTCCCCCAGAGAGAACTCATCCTGCTTCTCCGTGCTTCACCAAGCTTTCTCCAGAACCAGCCAAACCCCTCTTCCATCCCCTCACCCTCTGGAAACACAAACTGAACAGATATAATGCAGCAGGAGGCTCTGAACAACCCCCAGCTCCGCTGCTGAGCCTTGATCCCGAACCACCAACACCTCTGGAGACAACAGAGCACCTTCCTTGTGGTACTGGCTGCATCCCAAGGAGCTGAGCAGTGGCAGGAGCAGGAGAGACAGAGCCCTGTTAGCCTCTAATGCAATTAGTTTGTGGTGTATCTGCATTCTTATTACTGGCTATTTGCTCTAATGGGTTCAATCATGTACAACATTACCATAAATTGACACCAAGCAGAGTTATTCCTTTGGAAATGTTTGCTCATTTAGGATTGTTGGTCTCAACTCTACAGTATATGGGGTGTTTTATTTAGCCTCTAACTCATTTATTGGGTATTTATAGAAGAGGGCTTTCCTGAGCAGTAAAACCACAGGGCTTTGCACGCAACAGCTCTGTCCTTCTGACAGGTTTATTTGGGTTCATTTCTCTGCGGGAGAGCTTTGCCTCACTCTGTTTTCACCTCAGCATTGCCACTGAAGTCATTAACCAAAGTCTGCCCTGTCACTGGTGATGTCCAGGCACTGGGGCCTGGCTGCTCCTTGCGAGGGCAGGACTGGGAAGGAGGTGAGGGCACATTCCCGGGCTCCCCAGGGTGGCTGAGCTGTGTGGGCACCTCTGGCACTGCACAGCTGAACCTGCAGGGCAGAGCTGCTGGGTCCCTCTGGGAGCAGGGAACAAACTCTGCAGATCCCTGTGCTGCTGCTCTCTCTTCTCCAGCGTGGAGCAGGAGCCTCCACCACTCCCATGAGCACCACCAAACCCAAGAGGGCTCCGGCAGCATCAGCCCTGCCTTGCTTCACAGAGAGCAGGAATCACAGAATCACAGAAAATCCTGAGCTGGGAGGGATCATCCACAGGGCTCACCCAGTCCAGCCCCTGTCCCTGCACACACACCCCAACAACCCCACCCTGGGCATCCCTGGCAGTGGTGTCCAAACGCTCCTGGAGCTCTGGCAGCCTCGGGGCCGTGCCCATTCCCTGGGGAGCCTGGGCAGTGCCCAGCACCCTCTGGGGGAAGAACCTTTTCCTGATCTCCAGCCTGAGCCTCCCTGGCAGAGCTCCAGCCATTTAGAGGCTTCGTGCCATCCTCTCAGATTTCTGTGAGAGCTCCAAGGAGTTCTTTAGCTTCAAGAACAAAGTCTGCACCCAGCCAGGCTCCCAGTAACCCCGGTGCCCTTATCCTGGTGAGAGCTGAGAGGGAAATCTCTTGTGCAAGGTGTGTGACACTGAACTCACTTAAAATGTTTCCCTAAAGCCTTTGCTACCAAAGCAGCCTTTTCCCCAGCAGAGGTGCTGGGTCTGGGTGCAGTGGGGGCCAAATTCTGACAGAGTGCCCTGTCAGTGGCATCAGAACCTCTCCCGAATTTTTCACAGAGCTACAGGTTCAAACAAAACCATCATAAAGGAAGATTGGGTTTGATGAGGCTCAAAACCACAGGAAAATAAATTTGGGATTAAATAATAAAATAATTTAGGCGATGTCAAAATGTCCCATTTTGATTTTGAGGCGGTTTTTTTGTCGCCGAGGCAAGAAAGGCTTTGGTTTCTAAATATGTTTCATCTGGGACTAACCAATAGGCAAATATTGAAGAAATGCCAAATGTCATCTTCCTCTGGAGTTTATGAATATGGGACATATGACAGCCCAGGACTCTATTTGGCTGTGCAAAAAAAAAGCGTGGTTTGCAAAAATAGCACGCTTGGGGAAACAAGAAAGAAAGAAAAAAAAAGATGAATAAAAAGAAGACAAAAATCTTGATTTTTCATTCTAATTTGACCAGGGTGCTGGTTTTGCTTTTTTAAAATATGAAGACTTTTTTACCAGAAGAGAAAACCCTTCCCTGTTTCTGCTCCAGTTATCACTGTGATGGGCATTTTTAGATAAGATTTTGATGGGAGAAGGGGGTGGAGAGAAGTCCAGGACTTGCTGTGTTAACTTGCACGTTCTGTGCAGCTCTTGACTGACACTCTGCATTAAAAACCTGGAAAATCAGGATTTTTAGGCCAGCCACATTCACCTGGGCCTAAACAGCACGCAGAGCTCAGGAGGAAGCCCATGGAGGAGGGAACAAGATGCTCACACAGAGCGTCCATCAGAGCTCCAGTGGAGACTGGGCTAAACTGGGATTGACACAGCACAGGAAATGCAGCCTCACTTCATCCCACCTCCCCAAGAAAGGGAACTGCTCCTTCAGCACCAAAGCACCTCATCCCCCACTCCACCCCCATTTCCAGATGGTCCTAGGAGGTCAGGCCAAAGGAGGAGTGTGGAAAGGACAGCCCAGCCACCAGCATGGGCTCAGCCACATGTCCTCCCATCTCCTTTTCCACCCCACATTTCAGTGACATTTGAGAGTCCTCTCAGATTTTAAAACACATGGATTTTGACATTTTATTACTTGCCTGTCTCAGTTTTATGGTTATTAGGATGGGTGAAAAATTAAGGTTTCTGGAGGCTCCGGAGAAAACCTCTATTTATCCAAAGGGCATGAAAAAATGGCTGCATCCCTGTAGGTGACAGAAGGAAGTTTAGGATCATTCCAGGCTCTCAGATGCTTTGCAGAATGAGCATTCCAGTGTCAGCAGCTCAGCCCCGAGTCCTTGCTGCCAACACTCACTCTCATTTCATCCCTCTGTCCCCAGAGTCCAGGATACCCATTTGGGCTGTGGGCACGGGGAGATATCCAAATTCCTATGAGACAGACACTGTGCCCAGGGAAGGGAACGGAGCTGGGGAAGGGGCTGGAACCCCAGGAGCGGCTGAGGGAGCTGGGAAAGGGGCTCAGCCTGGAGAAAATGAGGCTCGGGGGGCCCTTGTGGCTCTGCACAAGTCCCTGACAGGAGGGGGCAGCCAGGGGGGTCGGGCTCTGCTCCCACAAGGGACAGGAGGAGAAGGAACGGCCTCAGGTTGCACCAGAGAAGGTTTAGATTGGATATGAGGGGAAAATTATTTCCGGGAAAGGGTTGTCCAGCCCTGGCACAGCTGCCCGGGGCAGTGGTGGGGTCTCCATCCCTGCAGGGATTTAAAAGCTGTGTGGATGTGGCACCTGGGGACATGGGTTAGCAGAGCTCCTGTTTAGGAGGAGCCAGTGGAAAGGAGCAGATTCCCCTGGGATTTTCCTGCCAGGCTGCATGTGCAGGGTCAGCTGCTCTGTCATGGCCACCTCTCAGCACAGGTGTGGCTCCAACACACCTGCAGCTCTGGGGTAAACCTTCTTCTTCTCTCAAGAAGGTCCCTGCTTTCTGGGAAGCATCTGGAAAAACAGATTCCTGGGAATGCCAGTGTTTCAGGCCAGCTCTGTGGCTTGTGGGAGTCCATGTGGTTGCCTTTCAGGGTGGGCTCTCTGCCAAGACAGGGCTTCTTACTGGGCACTCTGGAACTGCTGTAGCAGGAGAAATGGTGGGGCTGGGGGGAGGAGGGGATAGAAGAGATTTCGGTTGGAATTTTCCTGGTGACGAAAAGACTTTCATGTGATGTGTCCTAGAAGGGTCCAAAAGGACCCTGTGCCAGGCCTCACCACCCTCACAGGGAAGACGTCCCAGCCACTGGATGAGGGAAGACTCCTGACGAGGGGGAAACCCCAAACATGCTTCTCCAAGGCACTCTGTATCTGTCTGAACTTGGGTTTCTGTGGAAATGGTTGGAAACCCCCTGTGGCCTCGAGCAGATCATCTCCTGATTGCTGGTGGTGTTTCCACCAGAAAACTGCTGCTGCCCAGGATGCAGCCTGGATTCCAAGACGGATTCCTGGATTCCATGGCACTGTGTGACAGCACATGCAACACGGAGCCTTTAGGACAAGTCCTGTGCCTCCCGGCCTTGAGATGCCCATGGAGTCCAGAAGCATTTAGGGTGGGAAAGCCCTCCAAGATCACCAATTCCAACCCTTAACCCAGCACTGCCAAGCCCACTACTAAACCCTGTTCCCCAGTGCCACATCCACGTGTTCTTTGAACACTTCCAAGGACAGTGATTCCACCACTGGGGAGCCTGTTCCAATGCCTGACCACAATCCCAATAAAGAGATTTTCCCTAATATCCACCCTCTTCCTGTGCTCTGCCCACCCTCATCCTGAACTCTTCCACCACCCCATCCTGAGGCAGGCACCATTCAGGGACCACAGGTTTTCCTGAGAGCCTCCCCCGATGGCTTTCAAGCTATTTCCGTGTATTTCTTATGAAATAAGATAAAGAAATAAATAAATAAATAATATGTTTCTTTGGAAAGAGCACTAAGACTGAAAGCAAACAAAGAGGAAAAGCCAAAGCAAACAAACCCTCCATTATTTAAAAAAATTGCCTGAAGAGACAAAATGCTTCATTTTGGCTTGAGGACTTTTCTATTGAGAGTAAGAAAAGCAACAAGCAAACAAAAAACAGCAAGAGCAAAGTGAGCTTCCCCAGCCTGTTGCTATATTACATACATTAATTTTCTTTTTAGTATTTTCACTTCAAAACACAGAGGAGGACGATGAAAACCCCCTTTGCAGGTGTTATCTGCCTTGCTCAGACTCAGGTGTGTGGCCAGAGCTCGGGGTCCCCGTGGCCAGGAGTGCAAGGGGAGGTTTGGAGGGGAATGGAGAGGCCCAAGGCCCCCTCCCTCCTCCCCTCACTGCTGGGCACTGTGGGATTTTGCACCTGGGGTAGCACAGGGCAAAGCCTCTGAATTCAGCTTTACTGCTGCATGTGTTTGCTTGTGGCCCAAATTTTAGTTCCCAAAATCTTCCTGAATAGGAATCAGCTGGAGCAAACCCCAGCACTGAAGCCTCTCTCC
The DNA here is from genome assembly GCA_013399875.1 of Gymnorhina tibicen. Lineage (NCBI taxonomy): Eukaryota > Metazoa > Chordata > Aves > Passeriformes > Artamidae > Gymnorhina > Gymnorhina tibicen. Next base: position 83,197 of record VXAZ01009475.1, on the reverse strand, counting down.
CCTTCCAGGGTGCTCCAGCTCAGGTGTGGAGTCTCCTGCTTGTTTGGGGGACACCCAACACAACTCCTGCTGCTCATGCCAGCCCTTTCCCGAGCTCACAGGCTCCACATACAACTCTCTTCCCTTTCAATCCTGCCAGAATCCCATTAGCTACAACATTTTTACAATCCCCAGGCCACGCTGGGGCTTTGCTCAACGTTCCTTCCCCAGCTCCCCCAGCTCCCTGGCATGGTGTCCAATTAGTGGGAGCAGCTCGGAGTTCCCGTGCACTTCATTGTTTCCCGGCGCACGGCGGCACCTGGCAAGTGCCCCAAATTTCCCCAGAGGATTTTTAATTATTGCTGCTGGAATGCATTCTCCTTCCCCTCCTCGGAGGCTCCCTCACCCCTCATCCATGTTTTCCTCTGAGGTACCACCAGCACTGCTCGCCCCAATTAAATGCGGCTCTCGTAATCACTTGTGGGGGATGAAGCACAAAAATTGTTCCCCCCCCCACCATTATTTTTTTGTTTGTCTGCTCTGAAGAACCACTTGTGGATTCTGGCTTGTGTTCCCAGTAATTATGGGAACTGTCATCCGTGAGCAGAGAAATGGGCCTGGAAAATTAGAAACACTTGGAATTTGGCTTGTAATATTTCAGTAAGAGCCTGAACCCAAGTTATGCAAGGCATGTAAAAATGGCTGTGGGAGTAGGCACAGGTACAAAAGGTGTCCTGCTGGGCACGATGTAGGTGCAGACCTGTAGCCAAACCCCAAAATGGAGAGGCTCAGTTTCCCTATCCCAGACAGAGATTATTAACAAGGGAAAATTGACTCAGGCTGATCCAAGGGAGGCTCAGGCTGGACAGCAGGAAAACTTTCTCATTGCTGAGTTTTCTGTTTTCTCAATTCCTGCTATTATTCCAGCAAAACAGGGCATCTCACCCATGCTCCCATCTGCACTGTGGACAAGTAACAGATCTTTCCTTTGATGAATAACTGGAAAATGGACACCACTCCAGTGCCACTTCCCACCAGATTAGTCTCAGGGTTAGAGGAAGAACATTTCATTTTAATCCAGTCTGTTTCTTGGGGTCCGTTAAGACCTTTTCCTCCAGTTAAGCCAAGGCTTAAATTTAAAAACTCTCCAGAAATTAAACGAAACAGCAACTCTGTGGTCACACCAGGCTTTGCTGTGAAAGTCTGCTAATGAAGCCTGCTGCTGTTTCCAAAGCATTTAATCCAGGAAATTCCCAGATTACATTTTTCAATTTATTTTTCCTTTTAATCCTCCCTACCTTTGCCTGGCTGAAATTCCTGCTGCTGTTTCAAGGCATCCTTGAATATTTGCTGCTATTTGCTCCTTCCCCTCTGAAGTGAATTTGAAGCCAGTGCATGGTAAGGAACAGCACAAGGAAACCATATGGCAGCAGCCCCTGGTTGTCAGGAATTTGGATGGAGATAAGGAGCTGGAGGGGGCAGAGAGACCTGAGGGGAATCTTGGCACTGCAGAGGTGACTGTGCAGAAACTGCCTTTGGCACTCTGAAAAACAGCATTAAAAACGGCCTCATCCTGTACAGGAATAGGAAAGCCCCAATGAGATCCCAAAGAATTGTTACAGACCTGGAAACGGGAAAAGATGGGAAACCAGCGGGCACCAGCCCTGCAGAGGGGAGGCTGTGGAGATCCCAGCCCGGGAAAGGGAACAGCTGCTGGAGGAGGGATGGGGTGAGCTGTCCCAAAGTGCCTTTGGAGGCGGAAAGGGAGCTGCACATGACCAGTTTTGTCCCGAAACAGCCCTTCTCCTCCTGCCCCCCACTGCTACGAGGCCATGCTCCATCTCCTGCTCCTTCCCCCTCGTTTTACAGCTGCTTCCCTCCCTCTTTTCCTTCTTCCATTCTCTTTGCTTCTCCTTTTTCTTTTCATTCTCTTCCTTCCTGCTGCCTGGGTTTTATCTGTGACTTTTAAAAATGGGCCCTGGCTGTAAAATTCACCGTGTGGATTATCCATTTTTCAACAGAGTGCTCCTGACATTGTGTGGGGAGAGAATCCAGGAAGGAATATATAAAATACATAAAATATACAATAGATAAAACTGTGATTGAGCAAACAGCACAAGCACTTCCTTCAGAGAGTTTCTACAGTTCACTAAGGAAAAACAGAGCCCAGACACTGAACCATAAACCTCCAGCTTAATTATAGACACAGAGGGTTGGAATTCCAGTGCTGGTGTTGGTGCTGCACAGCTCCTGCCCGTCTGCCCAGCCCAGGCAAGGAGCTGATGGAGCACTGAGCTGAGTAATTCCTCAAAAATACTCCATTTAGGAGAAGGAGCAGCAAGAGGCATTAGCAATTTCAGCGTGTCAAGGAAACTGGGCATTTCATCCAGGGGAGAGACGGGGGAATCAGTCAAAGTGTTTTCATCAATGAGGGGAGAAAAATGGGCTGAAAGAGAAGAGAAATAGTAGGGACTTGGAGGCAGAGAGGAGGCAGGAGGAAAAGATGGAATTGAAATCTTCCTTCTCATGAGAGGGATAGGGAGGAGGGAGGGGGGAAGGGGTGGTAGCAATTTGGTGGAAATTGTGTGAGCTTTTAGAACAACTGGCGAATGCCTTTTTAAATTGACTTTAAAATGTATTGCATAATTTAAATGTGTCTCATAAAACTGAAAGAAGGAGGAATTTCTTCACAGGAAAGGTGGGCAGGTGGTCCTTCCCCTGGTTGTAGGAGCTGCTTTAGAGCAGTGCTGTTTTCCCCACAGACCTCCCCAACACGTGGAGCTGTCACACTGTGGTGTACTTGTGGGTTTTTACCTCATTACATAGCTGGCACAAAAGCACAGCCCCTGGTCAGAGGTGAAGCCTAACCAGGAGCCAAATAATGATGTCCCTGCTCCAGAGCAATTGTATTTGTGGGCAGGTCCGAGCTGAGACAGGAGAGGAGGGGAAGAAAAGAGAGATAGGGGGACTCCATGAATGCCATGACATCTCCAAAGGGCAGTGTTGGCATCCCAGGGAGCCAGCCCTGGGAGAGGGGAGCTTGGAGCATGCTAGCACTGCTCTGGCACAGCTGTGGGAGGACTGGGGAAAGCTTTCCCAGTCCAAGGGAAAATCCAGGCACTCCCTTGCAACCCCTTCTCTTTGGGATGATCCAGCTGCAACTCCATCCTGCTCCATCCCTTGCAGCCGCGGTATCTGTTGGGTTCTGGGGAAATATTTCCAGCAAATTACAGGAATTGAGGCCACTCTCCTCGCAGGGACCCTGGGCACCTCCATTTTCTCCTCTCTGAGCTCAGCTTGGGCCATGCCCTGTGCCAGAGCTGCCATGGGCAAAGGGCTGGGAAAGCACAGGAGAGGTGTTGGGGAATTCTCTGGGTCCTGGAGCAGCTGAACCTCCTGCTGGCAGCTCATCCCCTGGACTCAGCCCATTTCTCTGTAGCATGGCCCCTGTTTTCATACACAGAAACCTGAATTCTGTGCCCTGGCCTCTCCCACCCCTCAGTTTGAAGAGCATTTCATCCCAAACCTCAACCATGGGATCTCTCTCCCCATTCCCCCTTTGATCCTGCCGGCTCCCTGTTTCTTTCTCTAATACAGGAGCACATTTAGCAGCTCAGGAGGAGCTAATGGGCAGGTTTCTCCATCATTCTCAGAACCATTAGTGCTCACATCTTCCCTCTCAGTAGGGCACATTTATATGTTTAATTTAAGAAGGTTATCTGTCAAAAGTGATATCTCAGGGTAGCACTGAGCTGGATAAATATGTCAGAAACAATAGCTCCTGCTAAGAGGAACAAATGTTCCGAAAATTCATCCTTTGGAAGATCTCAAGACTGAGAAAATCAGGCCAGACTGGCACCTGTGTCTCAGAGCCACTCACTGCTGCCCTCCATCCCCTCTGGCACCGTGACCCCGAGAGCGGCGAGGGGCACAGAGCAGCCTGGGGCTCCTCCAGCTCCGACAGGGAGCAGTGCCTGGGGCAGGGCAGCGAGGATTCCACTTGGCACATGGACTCAGCTATGGTGGGAAATGCTCAGAGGAAATGGGATTTACACACAGAAAGTGTCGGGGTTGGCTTTAGGACCTGGGGGTTGGGTCCTAGCAGGGATGTTTGCTATCAAAGGAGCCCAGAGCTGTGTGAGCACCTCTGACAGATACAGGGGCAGGTGGAGATGTCACCCCAGTCATTAAGTGCACTAGAGGTCAGGGAATCAGGGAATATCCTGAGCTGGGAGGGACCCACAGGATCATCCAGTCCAGCCCCTGGCCCTGCACAGATAACCCAGCAACCCCACCCTGGGCATCCCTGGCAGCGGTGTCCAAACGCTCCTGGAGCTCTGGCAGCCTCGGGGCCGTGCCCATTCCCTGGGGAGCCTGGGCAGTGCCCAGCACCCTCTGGGGGAAGAATCTTTTCCTGATCTCCAGCCTGACCCTCCCCTGGCTCAGCTCCACCCATTCCCTGGTCACAGAGCAGAGATCAGTGCCTGTCCCTTGGCTGCCCCTCATGAGGATGTTGAAGACCACAGTGAGGTCTCCCCTTAGTCTCCTCTTGCCAGGCTGAACAAACCATGTGCTCTTCATAATGTTTCCCCTCCAGAACCTTCCCTGTCCTCGTGGCCTCATTTGGGTGCTCTCTAACAGATTAATGTCTTTTTTAATATTGTGGTGCCCCTGGAAGTGTTCTGCTCCAGATTTGTGCCCAGACAAGACTGTTGTCTACTGGCCCAATGTCTTCTGAGCCATGAAAAGCCAAACAGTAAATCAGATGGACTCGTCCCAAAGAGCAAAACCAGGAATTGTGGCTGTCCCGTGGCCACAGACAGGCTGGAGTCACAGAAAGCCCCCCACTCCCAGTAACCGACCCTGGCTGGACTGGTTTGCAGTGGTGCAAGCCTGCACTTTCCAGTAGCCATCCCACCAGCTGGTTCACTGCATCCAGCTGCACTCATTCCATCCATCTGCATCCATTCCATCCCTCTGCATCCATTCCATCCCTCTGCTCTGGACTGCCTCAGCCCCTGAAGCTCTGTGGCTCCCACCTGCACTGCACCCAGCATAAGGTGGGTGCAGGCTCTGGAACTCCTCTGGATCCCCAGGTGTTACTGCAATAGGAAAAACCAGCCCTGGGTGGCAGAGAGCTCTTCTGAACTAAAAAACAGCAAGGAGTGCACAGAATTCTCTGCCATATATATAAAAAAATTCATCTTTAAACCTGGCAAGAGCAGGGGGCATGTCCTCCTCTTTAATCCCACACGAAGACAGTGGAATTAAATACCTCCACAGCAAATAAAGTCAGGGACAACGAGACTGGCAGAGATGCAGCAGCCCCTCCTGGTTTCCAGGGCAGAGCACGACCCCTGTAACCACTGCTGAGTAGTGAATCCCACACTGGGGAAAGCAGGAGCAGCCCCAGGCCCAGCACAGACAAAGCCAGTTTGGCCTTTGGAGATGAATCCCTTCATCCCAGAGTTCAGCAGGCTAATGACAAGAAATACCAGAGTTAAAGGAGGCGATCGCTTCCATCAGGTAAGTGATTAAAATTGGGCTTTGAAGCGCCCAAAGGTCCCCTCTGCTGCTGTCAAAAACAGAGGAAAAAAGCCAGCCCTGGGTGAGCCTGAGGTGTTCAAAGCATTCCCAGCTGCTCGGCAGCTCGGCAACTCCGCTGCTCAGCAGGTGCCGTAACAACCCAACACAAAGCAGGGACACGGGACATTCACCCACCTGAAGGAGGCTCCTGGGAGAGGCAAACTCAGTGGTGGAGGGGCAGAAATGGTCTGTGTGTCCCTGCCTTCCCTCCCCTGAGAGCATGGAGTTCAAAGCTCACGTTTGGCTGGTGGTAAATGCTGGATTTGGAGGATCTAGCACCAGATAAAAGATGCTGTAGGTGCATGAGGAAAGGCACCATGGGCTTTTCCCAGTGGATCAGATTCACTCAGGGCAGTTTTGTGCTGCTTTATCCCAGCCCAGCCACTTGTCTGCACCACTGTCTCTTCAGCGTGGTCACTGCCTGTCCTCCTGGCACCACACAATGGCTGATTTTATCTTCCAGCTCTGCAGGAAGGTGGCCAGGTGCTGATAACAGACTGGCATCAAGCTGGAGCTGCAGGAGGATGCTCAGGTTTGGATTTCATGGATGTGGAGAGAGGCTTATCCCACTGCAGCCACTGCAGGGCTCAGGAGGAGAACAGCCTGGTCCTGCAGGACCAGTGATGGGGAAGGTGAAAATGTCCTCCAGCAGTGTCAGAATATTTCTTACTCTTACTGGGAGCTGGGATGAGCAGTTGGGATCAGTTTCCCATGACAAGGCAGGGCTTGCACCTTTATTTTCCACAAGTGAAATAGCACTAATGTGGAAAAATGTTGTTATCCTGCCCCTGCGTGTCCCTGTCCTCTCAGAGAGAGAGCTCAGGCTGATTTGTGGGCTGCCACAGGAAGGGTTTGTTGGTTCCAGTGCAGTGCAGCTGGAAGGGAGCTTCATTTACTGCTGCAGCTCCCTGGCAGCTGATGGAAAACTCCCAGATTTTACTGCTGGAGAGACTCGCTGTAAATTTATGTGTTTTGTTATAAAATTCACATCTGCCAGGAATGCACAGCACAGGAAAGCAGTGTCAGCACACAAACAGAATGGAAGTCATGAAATAATCAGAGCTTCTAACAACAGTTTTGGAAGCAGGAGATGGATTGGGGTCTGTCAGAGCCTGTCAAACCCAAAGGAATTCAAATAATTCTGAGCTGCAAGGGGCTGGCTCAGTCTGGGGACACTGCAATAGAAATGGAAACGATAATCTGGGCTGAAGGAAACCCTTGGCCAGCCCAAACCTTCCTCCATGCCCTCAGTTTCTTGCTGAGTGTCAGGGAGATGTTCTTCCATGGCTCCAAACCTTGGGAATTCTGCACACAAAAATAAAAGCCATAAATAATAATAAAAAAATAAAGCACTTCCCTGACAGGAGCACAGGCAGGCATGAGCTGTTTGGGAAGTGTTTATGGATTTGCAGCTGCATGAGCAACCTGGGATGGTGGAAGGTGTCCCTGCCCATGGAAAGGGGTGGAATGAGATGGGCTTTAAGGTCCCTTCCAACCCAAACCATTCCATGTTTCTCTGATATAAAACTCCAGGTGCTTCTGTTGCTTTAACTGCATTTCCTCATGACCCAAAGTTTCTCAGAGCAGCAAAAAAAGGGAGCTGGCTGCAAAGACTTGCAGAAAAACCTGGCTGAGCAGGCAAGCAAATGCTGGATTAAGCCTAATATGGATAAATTCACATGGTGCACGTGCACGTGGATAAATGGGCTGCTAATCAGCAATTCTGTATTTCTAACATTGGGCTCTGTGCATGCAGGGTGGGGATCTCGAGGCTCTGGGGAAAACTCAGAAATGGTCCAAAAAAAAGCAAATGCAACAGTGGGAATTATTAGGGAATGAAAGAGAGAACATCTATTTTGGTGCTTTCTGCCACTGCATAAATTCATGGCTTCCCACAGTCTCAAGAGCTGGGCACAACCTGGGCCTTCTGCTTGGAAAAGAGCACAAAGTGGGGATGAAAGACGTCCAGGGGAAAGCAGCATAAGTCATCAGAGGTATGAAACAGCTCCCAAATGAGAAACAGCCAAATAGATCAGGACCTTTCAGGATGGGAAACAGAAAATTGGAATAGAGAGGCACAGGAGATGGAATGAGACACAAAGACAGGAGGGAGGAAATGAGTCATTGTGATCTATTTTAATGCAAGAATTTGGGACCCTGAAGTGAAGTCGGTAATTGGAAGGTTCAAAACAGGCCTCAGGAGGCCCTTTTCCACACCCCAGAGCTCAGCTGGGGATCTTCTTCCTGCAGGAACCTGCAGAGAAGAAATTTTAGATGGGTTCAAAAAGCAGCTGGGCAAGTTCACAGAAGAATAATCCATTGAAGGCCTTTAAATTCAACAAAAAGCCAAGCCTGTGGCTTAGGGAGAGCACAAGCTGCATGTTCCAGGCTCTTGGGACAGGGATCAAAGGAGGTATCCCTGCAGGTGCTCCCTCTCACTCACTGGCAGAGGCAGACACAGCTCTCTGGATTTTTGCTCCCATCTAACACAGCTGATCTTAACTGAGACAGCCCAGGAACACTCTCTGGTGTCTAAAAGCACTTTAATACAAATTTCTCTCCATTTGCTTGGCTTCCAGGCTTGCAAACATCCTCTGCTATGCTCTCGGCAGTGATTTGGGCACGAGCAAGGATGGAAGTTTGGGATGGAGAAGGGCAGGGAAGGTGGGGCACAGCCCTGGCTTCCCAAAAAACTTCTCCAGCCACCCCAGGGAGCACCTCAGCCATCCTACCTTCTGAGCTGTAACAAAAGCTCGTGGCTGGTGACAGGCAGTGAGCACCACGGTGTGGCAGGGCTTTATGGTGCAGGGAAATGGGTTCCTGGTTTCTCCCTGAAGAAATCCAGCCTCAGCATGATGTTTTACATCCCCATGGGGTGAGGGGGGAGCAGGAGAAGGGGAGAGATGGGAAACGATAATTCATTGAAATAAATGCTTTAATCAAAGCCTGTAAATTACCTTAAGTGATGTTTTAAGAAGACACAATTGTCAGAGCTGAGCAATGTTTCTGTCATTACTCCGCGGTGTGTTTTTGTTTTTATTTAACAACCAAAACACAGGACTCAATTTACAGGGCTTTAGCCATGGTAGATGAATTTTTATGGGATAAATTCACACTCCAGCTTTGCTATCAGGTTGCAATACGAGGAGCTGGGCCTTTTTATTATTATTAGACCAGGCTGTTAAAAGCAGTTATACTGCTCTCCTAAAACTAGATGCAAAATCACTTGCCTCTGTGCAGCATCAAAAAAAGTGGGGCTTCTCTTACTGCCAGAATTCCTTTTTTATTTTTTTATTCATCTTGGGAAAGTGGGATCACAGTCTCAGCTTCCTCTTCTTTCACCCAAAAAAAGTCACTCCTACAGAGGCTCTCAAGGCAGAGCAAACTGGGGCTGGTTTTGCACAGAACCCAAGGAACCACTGAAATGGGGGTTGCTGGAGCTCTCTGGCCCAAGATCCTTGTCAAAGTAGGATAAGAATCACCACTAGACCAGCTCAGCCACCACTTTACCCAGCTGAGCCTTAAAAACCTCCATGGACAGTGATCCCGTGGCCTCTCCAGGATCTGCCCCAGTGCTGCACTCTCCTCACAGTAAAATACGAGTGAAAATGTGAAAGAGAAATGGGGAGAAAAAATGTCAGCATCTTCTAATTAATATTTCTACTCTTCCTAACGCCTTTGCTGGAGCAAAAACCAACTGCAGAGGGTTGCTGGGCTTGAACTGGGAGCAGAAGAAATGGATGGAAAACTTTACTTTGTTGTGTCAGCCAGCAAGTGGAGGGAAGGTGCCTGAGGCAGCTGCAGAGGTCTGAATCACCAGGCAGGCTGGGGTTACTGAGCAGGACATCAAACCTGCCCCAGAGAACTTCCATCAGCAGAAACTGGGTCTGGGCAGGGCAGCACAGGAGCCAAGCTCAAAAAACAAAGCTCATGTTCAGTGCAAAGGTTTCCACCTCCCTGCCTGCACAGACAGCAGCCCAAGAGCATGGAAATCATCCTGAAATCCATGTTAAAGGCCAGTTTGCAGTGTTTGCTGTCTCTAGAGTGAATAGCACTGAAGCTGATCCACCTCGTTCCCTTACACAGAATTTGCTGTGACCTGAGAGTCATAGAACAAATTGGGCTGGGAGAGACCTTAAAGTCCCACCTTCCTGTCCCACGGGCAGGGACACCTTCCACCATCCCAGGCTGCTCCAAGCCCCATCCAACCTGGCCTTGGGCACTGCCAGGGATCCAGGGGCAGCCACAGCTTCTCTGGGCACCCTGTGCCAGGGCCTCCCCACCCTCACAGGGAGGAATTCCTTCCTAATATCCAGTCTAAACCCATTCTCTTGTCAGTTTGAAGTCATTTCCCCTTGTCCTGTCACTCCGTGCCTTTGTAAAAACTCCCTCTCCATCTACCCTGTCAGAGTCATTATCATTAATCAAATTAGGTGTAAGAAGCTAAGTAAAAATCCGCGTAGTAATTTATGCAGATTGCTGTGTAAGCTCTTAAAATGCTGGGCTGAGGGAAAACCAAACCAACACAAATGCAAAATAAAACCTGCAGCTTTCTTTGCTCTAATTAAATCCATCCTGCTCTGCCTGCAGGTACACAGACCCTCCTGTTCATCTCTTTCTCTGATCAGACTCTGTGCAAAATGATAAATTAATAACTTGAGTAACAGTAGTTCAACAGGAACAGCCTGATTACAAATCTTGATAGAAAGAGGTATTGTTGCAGGAGTGGTTTCTGTTTAAAATGCAGTAAATCAGATGTCTCTGAAGGGAAGAAAGTGCAGTCTAAAAACTTACTTAAATGAAGGAGTGGTAAATAGGAGAGGCAGTGCCCATTTCTCTTACTATATGGATACGATCCAGCCACAGAAAAACCTCAGCAGAGGAGCTGCTTCAATTTACTGTTATCAGAGGGGATTAGAGCTGAAGATCCCTGATAACCACAAGAGCTTTCCTGTGTTATTAACTGGGCTTGGTGATATTTTTCCTCCTTTAGAACACAAATGGAAAACCTCTTCATTTGCAATGCACATTGGATATTTCCTGCTTTAATGCAGCATTTCTCCACTGCAGTATCAGCAGGAACTTCTGTGCTGCTCAGGAGCCGAGTCCCACTGGGCTCAGGCTGCTCCATGTTGTGAGAAGCCAGGGAGTGAGGAGCTCTTCCCCTGGTCCAGTGCCTGAATCAGACCCCAAAGCCACAGGATGCAGCCCTGACATTCCCAAATTCATTCCCAGCCTGGGGCAAGGAGAAGAAATCTCTCTGCTCTGTGATGCAGTTAAGGGGATGGAGCAGCCTCTCCTTGGCCAGCAATGCTTTAAGATGTAGAATAAAAGAATTATTTGGGTTTGAAGGGACCTTAAAGATCATCTCATTCCAAGCCCTGCCACGGGTAGGAATAGCTGCTTTTATAGGATGGCAGCTTCACAGCCGTGAGAAATGCTCCAAGGCGCACTGCTACAGCAGGAGCAAGGAGGCCCTGTGTCAGACCGTGGCAGCAGACCCCTCCCATCCTGCTCCAGCACCAGGAGGAGCTTCTAGGATTGAAGCCTCTGCCCAAGGGTCCAGCCCTGCCCACCACTGCTACCACCAGCCCCAGGGCCCTTCCTGCCACTGCAGCCCCTTCCCCAAGCCCCATGGTCCCCTCTGGAATGCCTTGGGTGGATCTCACATTTGGCAGTGTGTTCAAAAAAGGATTCATAAAAGCCTCTGGTGCTGGATCCACGGGGTTGTGAATTGTCTGAGCTTCATTTTCCTCGTGTAACTGGAGTTGTCATTTTGGGATTATCAGGGAAAGCCAACATTTCACAGAGAACCCAGCACTCCGGGAGGCAGATGACAGCGGAAGGAGACCCAGCAGCCAGATGTTGCTGTGCATGGTTTCATGCGTTGGTACGGCACGCCGCAACCTTGCGGAGAGCGCCGCAGAGCCGTCCTAGGGAGAGCGGCCGTTCTGCTCCCCGCAGCCTTTCAGGCAGCCCGAGCTATCCCGGCTGGCTGTTGGCCCACAGCAATAAGGTGGTAAAGGAGGCGAGAAGGCTCTCTTGCCTGGAGACTGCACAAGGTCTTTATTCCATGCCAACTCCCAAAAGTCTAAGACCAGCACATGTGCTGGCCCCCAGAGGCCGAGGGCCAGCACATGGCACGGTGCTCAGGGCAGAGGGAGAGCGGCTGGTGGCTCGCTGATCCCCAAGGCAGAGAGAGCATGGGCACATGGCCTGGAGCCCCTTATCCGGGGAAGAGGGGGGCGGAGAGAGCACATGGACGAATGGTCTCAGGGCATAGGGGCAGTACAAGGGCGGAGTTGGGGTAACAAAACCAATGGGAGAAACCCGAGGGGGTGGTTAGGAGTAGGGGCGGGGGAAGGGGAGAGCCACCTGGAGAGGGCAGGCAGGGATGGGGAAAGGAATGGGGAAATACAACACCACAGCCAGACACCAGGTCCCTCAGACCCCGTCCAGGACACAGCCATCCAGTCTTGGGGACACAAACTGCAGGGTTCCCGTCTGTCCTCCATCACTGCAACATCATTCCTGCAGTTCTGTCAGGTGCAGGAACAAGCCCAGAGAGGCAAAGAAATAAATCTTGCAGACAGTTGGGGATTTTAAGCTGTAGCATTAAAAATTTATCTCTCAGATTGATGCTCACCTGCTGTCCAGTCCTGGAGGTGTCCAGCCCCTTGGGTATCTCAGTTCCCATTTCAAAGGTCAGTTTCATCCACAGGCCAGTCTCTGAACATCAGAGAGCTTAATTAGAGACTCGCTGCTGAAATGGTGAGAAAGAAACCTCTGGAGAACACTGTCCTCTGTCCCTGGGGCTCCAGCCTCGTTCCAGCTGGCCTCTTATTCAGGAGGTGAGTGATACTGCATGGATTGTGCAGATCACAGAATCCTGGAATATCCTGAGTTGGAAGGGACTCACAGGGATCATCCAGTCCAGCTCCTGTCCCTGCACACACACCCCAACAACCCCACCCTGGGCATCCCTGGGAGCGGTGTCCAAACACTTCTGGAGCTCTGGCAGCCTCGGGGCCGTGCCCATTCCCTGGGGAGCCTGGGCAGTGCCCAGCACCCTCTGGGGGAAGAACCTTTTCCGGATATTCTTTGGTTCCCCTTTGCTCCAGGGACTCCCACCAGCTTTTGGAAGGAACTTCCCAGACCTCCTAAAAACCTCTCTTTAAAAGTACCAGCAACCCCACATCGAGGCTGCAGGTTGGAAGTGTTTATAAACACTTAAACCACTTAAAAACCTGATTTAAACCACTTAAAACACTTTAAAAGTGTTGTCTACACATCTCCATCAAGGTCCTGGATCCTTGTTGGCAGAGCCAGAGCCCCATCCCACCTGCCTGACCCCTCCCGTGACTGAGCCTCAGCTCTTCACTCCACAAAACAAATTCCCATCTACCTCAGATACGCCTTTAAATTCCCATTCTGAGGCAGAACACCAGCCAAAACTCCCCATGGACCTGATGCCAAAAGCCCAGATGGAGGATGGAAAATGTTGTTGCCCTGTCATGATGTTGGGGTTTTGGGAGTTCCTTTCTTTTGTTCTATTCTTTTCCTCTTGAAGAATTTTTCCCCATGCTAAGGGATAATTGCTGGGTGCTTAAGAGAGACAAAAGGTCTGGCCACAGGGGGGAGGGGCCTGGCTGTCCTCTTTTACTTGGGTTTTTTTTTCAGGTGGGGCAGGGATGCCATGAGCTTTGAACTGAGAAAAAGGTTTGGGTACAGTGCCTAGGGCTTTTGTTCTCTGGGCATTCAGAGGGGAGAGACGCTGCAGTCGCTGTGGGGAGGAGTCTGTCGCCCCTGCAGGGTTCTGCCTTCTGCTCCCTTCTTTCTGCCGTGAGTGGGGGCTTTGCTGGAGCTGCTGCTGTGCTGGGACCCTATTTTTAACACCCTACCTCATTTAAAAAGACGGACCCTTTCACCATNTGCCCAGGGGGTTTGTGAAGCTTCTTTCTCCCATCCCTTCCCAGCTCGGACACAGCCGCCATTGCCGCGTGAGGGCTGAGCCCGCGCCACAGCGCCCCCTGCAGGCGCGGGGGAGCCATCGCACCCGCCCTGCTCAGCAGGAGCCACCTGCGCCCCCTGCCGGCCGTGAGCGTCACTGCACCAAAGGGGAAAGGGCCTGGGGCCGGGAAGGGGTCCCTGGGTTCTGGTCCTGTTGGGTGTTACTGACACAGTCAGTGCTGCTTTGTTTGCCTTGTTATGTATATATATATATATATACTAGTAAAGAACTGTTATTCCTATTCCTCATATCTTTGCCTGAAAGCCCCTTAATTTCAAAATTATAATAATTCGGAGGTAAGGGAGTTACATTTTCCATTCCAAGGGAGGGCTCCTGCCTTCCTTAGTAGACACCTGTCTTTCAAACCAAGACACGTGATTTCTGATGAAAAATTATTCCCTTGGAAAGCAACCCACCGCATTTCGCTGCTCCCAGCTGTGAGGCACCCAGCACTGCCCTGCATCTGCCAGGAACATTAGCACAGCTACAGCTGATTTTCCACAGGATAAATGGATGGGAATAAAGACAAGCGTGCAAACAAGCAGCTAGCCCTGACAGCAAAGATTCATAAAAGCCTCTGGTGCTGGATCCACAGGGTTGTGAATTGTCTGAGCTTCTTTTTCTCATGTAACTGGAGTTGTCATTTTGGCATTATCAGGGAAAGCCAGCATTTCACAGAGAATCCAGTGCCAAACCGCAGACCCCAGCCTGGGAACCTCCCCCAGCTCCCTTCCCTCGGCTGTCCTTTCTCTCCCCCTGAGGGGTTCATCCAAGCCCTGATCATCACCCATTGCTCCTGGCCCTGAGCGTGAGAGCGGCCAGGCATGGAACAGAGGAGAAGAGGATGAGGAAGGCACCAGAAAGGGAGGTTTGGGCAGGCAGACAGGATTTTCATCTGCTGCCCAGTGCCCACGTCAGCACAGAGCCCTGGGGCCCAAGGCTTCCGCGAGCTTTGCATCAAGATTCTGACTCAACTTCTCACTTCTGTTATGCCCTCGCTCTGGAATTCAATAATGTGCTTTTGGAGCCATCAGGAGCTATAAAACTTGTGTCCCTGCCTGTTTTCCTGCCGTTTGAGAAATCCACCTGAAATCTAATACAAGGGGGGACATCATATTATAGAGCCACAATATCGTAAATTGAGCAAGGGCAAGAATTCTCTCGCCCTTGCCCTGCTGAGCACGAGCTCTCTCATGCAGCCCAGCCTCGGAGCGAGGAGCTTGGAACAAACTCAGGAGAGCTAAATCACACCAGGTACCACAGAGCCTTGGAGAGCAAGGACAGGGAGAGATTGCGCTGATGTTTTGTTTGTCTTTGTGCTGCCACCCTGCTGATTTGTGTTCCCAGGGACTCAGCCTGAGCAGGAGTTAATCCTCGATGATCCTTGTGGGACCCTTCCCGCTCAGGATATTCTGGGATTCTCTGTCCCCACAGCAAATCCCGGGGAGCCGTCAGCTCCTGGAAGGTTCTGGTTGGACGCGTGGCCCCTCTGACTTTCTCCATGCCATATGCTGTCCTCCAGCTTCCTCTTTTCCCATTTCTTTGGATAGCAGTGGAAATCACACAGTGGAGAGCAAATCCTCAAGGGCTGGGAGGAGGAAAGGCAGCAGCAAACCCAGGACACCCCCAGTCCCTGCAGGGACCATCATTTCTGGAGAAAGACGTGCCCGCATGGCACTCAAAGCAGAGCAGAAATGACAGTGGTGCTTCATACCTGTGAATATGTGGATATTTGCTCACTGAGAGATCACTGAACTCCTTTATTTAGGCTCCAGGCCTGAGTTTTGTGTTCATATTCCCTGAAAAAGCAGGGAAATGTCAGCTTTTGAAGGAACATTAGAGGACTTCAAAGCAGATGATCCATTTCTGAGAGCCAGACATGGACATAGTGGAACAAGACCAGAAACAGCCAAGCAATTCCCAGAGCAGGAAGGAGCATTAGCAATCACCCAATATTTTTAAAAACAAACAAACATGTGACACGAACTGCTGGCAAAAAAAAAATTCATGAGCAGGAGAAGTAGCCAACTTCATTAAATAAATTATCCATTAAATTTTATTTCTCCTTCAGCTCTATTAATGGTTCTAGAACAACATCCATGCAGCCACAGATAAGGCTGAATTATGAATATTTGTCAAAAATAAGTGAAAGAATGTAAGCCTCCCACAAATATTCAATCAGTGGAAGTAATCTATAATTACATTGATAAACTTAATGCAACAGGCTAACAGCAAACACTCACAATTAGCTACTTATAAATGAGCCAAGGATCAATAACCACTCATTGAGCTCAATGGGCAAAATATTCCAAGTATTATTGCTGCACTTAATCTGGGACTTTGTACAAGAATGGCAGATTTAGATATTTCCTGATTGATTTCCTACCCTCCACAGATCTGCAGCACTGAGACAGAGGTGGTGTTTTTATATTTAACAACCTTCCATGGATTCTTCTGTACATGAATTTGTTTAATTTTTGAACCAAGGTGAACTTCCTCCATCTGCTGCTTCTGCAGGAAGAGTTTCCCAGCTGAAGGTGCCCACAGAGCCAGAGGAGCCTTCTCTGGATCTTGGATCTGTCACCCAGGAAGAGATCCTGGGAGAGACAATGGAATTGCTTCCCTTCTCACCACCTACACATCAATCAGGATTTTACTGCCTGTTGTAGATTTTTAAGGTATGAATTTTCTCAAAAAAAAAAAAAAAAAAAAAAAAAAAAGTAAAAATCATCCCTAACAGACCATATTCAACCACATGTCTCCTCATTCCAGCCTTTGGAACAGCTCCCACCCAGCTCCCTGCTGCAGATGGCAGACACGTGCCTCCCTGGACCTTTCCAGCTCTTTTTATAAAATAGCAGCAGAGCTGTGACCTCCCAGTATGGGGCTGGGGCAGTCTGGAGCAGGAGCTCCCACCCCGCAGTGCCCAGCTCCGGTACCTCCTCCGTGATCCTGAGAGCACGTGGATGCCACCATCTGGCCCTGGCAATCTGCTACTGCTCATCTTGTCATTTTTCCCTGTCACCTCATCTAGAAATGCCTCAATCCATGACAAGTCTCCCAACTAGGGAGGCTCTGACCCCCCCCAGCCTCGGTGGGCATAGATGCAACACGAGCCCCGTGTTTTCCTGCTGTGCCTTTCCCTTCTCTGAGCCTCCTTTTATGTTCGGGTTGTCAAAGGTCTTAGGAGTTGTCAGAACAATTTTCAGCTCCTGAATCCTTTCTTTAGTGTGTTAGAGGTTTTGTAAGCTGCTCCTACGACTTTTTAACCTTTTTGAGGGGCTGTCTTTTGTGGTTTTCCATGCAAGCAGTGTTTGCATTCTCTTCTCGATTCCTGATCTGGATATTACTGCTATTTTTCTTAAGTTGTTTTCATATTCTCACAGTCCCCTGACTTGATATTTAGCCATGCTTTTTGGTTTTTAGTGTGAGCATCTGTCTCAGGTTACAATATAAGGTGTAACCACAAGCATGTGTTCCATCACCAGCTGTTAAACCAGGTGGGGCAGGGCTCTTTGTCTCTTCCATGACACATCCCTGATAACTCCCTCCGGGGCATATCTTCTGTTCATGGGCCACCAAGCCTCACTGCAGGACTCAGAAAATTCCATCATCCCAGGGTGAGATGCTCCGCCCAGGGGGAGGAACCAAGCATTCCCACCTGGATAGAATCTGAGGTTTGGAACGCCACAGGCAGCCCTGACCTACTGGATTCCCAGAGGAGAGCTCCATAACCACCCCTGGACCTTCAGAGGAACACCAGACCCCTCTACAGGACCACTGCTTCACCAGAACCACATCTGTCCCTGCAGCAGGGCTGCAGCCACCGTTCAATCGGACTGCTGCCAGCGCCCTGCCCGCCGGGCTGTCAGGTTGTACCCTGACTCTGGCAGGGTTCCTGTGCTACTGCACTTATTTTAATTTTCCTATTCAATTGTAGTTCTGACTTGGGATCTCCCACTGGTTTGCTTTCAAACTAGTACAGCATCCCAGTGGGAATGGAAGGGTTGTGGCTTCTGGAGGGGATCTTCTTTTCTAGGAGAGTTTGTCAAGGAAAGGGCAGAGCCTGGAGCCTGTTCTCCACCTCGTTCAATCCTCCTCAACTTTGGCATGGCCTGATTTATGTTTTGGACACCCCTGATTGTTGACCATGCAGTCAGACCACCTCTGCAATCAGACCCTTGCACAAATGAACAGGCAAGACGCTGAAAATGGATCTCAGTTCCTGGAGAGAACAACTGGCCTCATCTGTTCAGGACCTCAGCTTTCCACACTCACCCTGAAAGGTGATTTTCTTCTGCCAAGATTAGCTATGGAAGAAAAGGACCCAATCATTGCACAGATGAAATATTTGATGACTAATTTTTGGCGATGTGTGCATCTAGTTATGACTTGTGTCTCTACTCCTCAGCTCAGGAAGGCAAACATCACAGCAGAGATGAGCCATCAGATATTTTAATGCACTCGGAGGCTGCTGTCTCTGCTAAGAGTGTGTATGGCAGGAATGCCTCGTTTCTGGGGTGCAGTCTGTCGAGTGCTGTTTCAGGTGCTCTCTCCGCAGCGAGGTTTGATGCCCTGTTGGATGCCCTGTTGTTCCTTGGCAAATGCAGATTCCCTGGATCTCCCAGTCCCAGCCCTGACAGGCAGCAGGATGTGTTTGCAGAGAATCTGAAGTGGCAGCTCAGCCACTCATCCATCTGAAACATCCCTGCTCTTCCTGAGACGCCGCAGCAGCCACGGTTCTGCCATTTGCTGTTCCCCAGTTTCCTTCCCTCCACAAAGCCAAGGGTTCAGCAGCACCCACAGCCACAGCCCAGCTCCTCCCTGGGAGCCTGGAGGCAGCTGAGGCAGGTGAGACAGGGAGGGGATTGTGCCTCAGGGATTGCTGAGGGTGCAGCACGAGAGAAATCTGTGGGTTTGGAAGATTCCAGGATATCCTGGTTTGGGGAAGTCAGGCAGGTTCACACATTGTGGGTTATCAGAGCAGTTTGTGTCTCCTCTGAACGTAAGGACCCTGCTGTGCTTTCACCACCCCTGTTTTCCCAGGAAACCTGCTGAGCCCTGGCACACCTAAACCGGGATCTTTACAGTGGATTAAGGACCTGAGACAGCAGCAGCCCCAGCTGTGGGGAGGGACTGATCCACTCCTCAAGTCCCACCAGCTTCCTCCTCTGCAGGGTATTAGGAATATCCAAAGGGAAACAATTCCCTGCAGCCCCTGCTGATGGAGCAGAGACCACCCTGGGGTAACCCCTCAGCACCCAGGTGGCTGCACGACTCACTGCTCTGCTCCCCTCAATATGAAACCAAGAAATTCACCAAAAGGAGACAGGTATTTTATAAAAAAAGAATATCATACATGATGTGCTTCAAAACAAAGTTACTGGGCTGGGCTGTGAAAGCTGGAGAACTGGCAGGAAAAGAGTCACTGCAGGGTGTCAGCAGTGTGTCCACCCCAAAACTGGGACAGTTTCTGCACCAGTCACTGCTGGCCTTGCCCACTGCCCTGTCCCAGTAGCCCTGTAGCTCATCAGAAAGATCACAGGAACAAAGAATCATTTAGCTTGGAAAAGCTCTCCAAGACCATCCAATCCAACCATTCCCCTGGCACTGCCAAGGCCACCATTGACCCATGTCCCCAAGTGCCACATCCCCATGTTGTTTGAATCCCTGCAGGGATGGTGACTCCACCACTGCCCCGGGTGGCTGTTCCAATGCCTGACCACCCTTTGGTGGTGAGATTTTTCTTAATATCCAATCTAAACCTTCTCTGGTGCATCTTGAGGCCGTTTCCTCTTGCTCTGCTGAGATCCCCTCTGCCCTGGACCTGAGTGTCCACCTGCATTGGCAGCCATGGTTCCTGACCAGCATCTCTGTTTCTGGTGGCTCCGACTTCCCTGCTGGGAAACAAAGCCATTCCCAGCACGGGGAGGATGAAATCACCACCAGAAGTCCACGCCCTTTTAGATCCTGCTATAAAACAGGCCACAGGCCACAGTGCCTCACCCAGAGCAGTTCCTCTCCCACTGAAAGCCCCCTGACCTCCTCCTCATGGGGCCTGTGACTTTGTACAAGGGCAGGTGGTGAAAGGACAAGGGGGAACAGTTTTAAACTATAAGAGGAGAGATTTAAAAGTTCTTCCCTGTGAGTGTGGGGAGGCCGTGGCACAGGGTGCCCAGAGAAGCTGTGGCTGCCCCTGGATCCCTGGCAGTGCCCAAGGCCAGGCTGGACGGGGCTTGGAGCAACCTGGGACAGTGGAAGGTGTCCCTGCCCATGGCAGGGGTGGAACAAGATGAGCTTTAAGCCCCTTCCAACCCAAACCATTCTATGGTTCTATGAAATTACCCATGTTCTCCCTCCACCATGCAGGGCAGAGCTTCCTGAGGCTTCAAAATGCATCAGTGGCATTGGGTGCAATTCCAGGGTCTCCTGGCTGTGCGCAGAAGCCCACTCCCCATCCTTCATCCTGCTCCCATCCCAGCATGGACCAGGTGGCAACGGGAATGAGGGCAAAAACTGGCCAGGAAAGGTCTTGTGGCACCATCCCTCGGCCTCATGTGGCTTTTTGCTTCTGAAAAGTGTGGACACAGCCCTAGCTGATGGGGTGGGAACTGGGGTCGGGCTTAGGCTCTCCAGGCTCCCCAGTGGGGATGAAGGGAGGCAGCAGGACCAGCCTGGCACGGAATCCACTCCTGTGCTACTGAGTCATCTTGGGAGCAATTCACGGGTTGGTAATGGGACCCAAGTGGGGAACAAGTGTCATTCCAGCTGTAATGAAAGTGCTTTAGTCCCAAAAAAACCCCAAACCCCGCTTTAAAAAGAAGCATGAGATGGATTCATTCCAGGATTACTCAAATACCTTGCTTTGGGGGAATATACTTCACTTCTCTTTTAACTTTAATATCGCATTAGAGACTGCTTGCTGGGATAGTGGAGACTGTATCCTGAGTACTTTATTGCCAGGCTCTGAGAGCTGGTGGAGTGTTTTGGATAATAGAAATGAATAATGTATCATGCATTCATTGCCTACCAGACTGATTTGTTTACTAATAATTTAGTTTAAAGTACATTATTGTTTTATTACTCACACACTGATTTACTTCCTAACATCGACTAAACAGATATCATTAAATTAGAATAATTTTTAACTCTAAAAATATATTGTTTACAATTTTCTCCTTAGAAGGCATTTGGTCTCAGCTGCATAAATTTGTCTCCAGGGTTACGTGTCCAAAGTGTTCTTTAAATAATCTCTGGGATATTTCCAGACTTTGTTTGGTACCCAGGGTTCATTCCAGCCCTCGTTGCTCAGCTCTTCAGCAGAGGAACTCAGTAAAAACAAGAGGAGTCCATCATTAGCAGAGCCTGTACAAGACACTCTCACAGAACAGAAGCCCGAGGCTCCATGGTGAGCTTTTCCCTGGAGTGACTCTTGTTCCTGGGAAGAGCAGCACATGCATCATTCCATATTCCTGCTCAGAGCTCTGCACTGCAGAACCACTCACACGTGGGTCCTTCAGCAGATTTTGCAACAATTTCTGTGTTTAAGAAATGTAGAGGCAGAATCTTCAGTCTTTGAAGCCTTTCTCTCCGGCTCAGCCTATGGAATGAGCCAGCCCAAAGGCGACAGCTGAAGGAAGGGAATGAGGTTTAGAACTGTTGCTAACAACCCTTACACCTATTTGCAGCCATTTCACTGAAGCTCAGCTGACTTTGTAGTGAAGCCATGAAGGAAAATCTCCCTTAGTCACAAGTTTCACTCCCTGCAGGACCAAAGCTGCTAAACACACCCCTGATCCTTGCAGTCATCCCACATTTCAGCTCCCCGGACCTGTGGAGGAAGGTGAACCAACTGGGGTTTCTCAGCATAAACCAGAGCAGACAGAAGAAGGGGAGGATGCAGGAGCACTCTTTAAAGATGCTGCAAAGAAGGAGACTGACTGTTTTCCATGAGTGTGGATGGTAGGAAATCATTCATTTAAAACTCAGCATGAAATATTCTCTTTACTCATTAAGAACTTTTAAAACAATGGTTGCAGGCAGTAGAGGACGGGAGGAGATGGGTGCAAACCCAGTGAATCCTTCATGGAAGGCTGCAAGAAGTGGCTGGACCAGCATCTCTGGGGCTGATGGTGAAAATCTGGCTCAGCTCCAGACTTTCCCACAGCTTCTTCCCAAGCTTCTGCATTCCTGGCTGGGGAGTGCAGTTCTGGAGCTGTGGGGTGTGGGAAAGTCAGTGCCTTCAGACACCTGGCTCCCAAAATGCTGGGTTCCACAAAGCCTCTTCTTTCTTTCCAAAAGAAACAAATGTACTCTGAATTATTTATATCTTCTGTACTTATATTTGAGTAATTAAAATGATGCTGGAAGAGGGTCCTGGATGGATTCACTGCTGGGGATGCTCAGCCTCCATCTGCCCCTACCTGAGCTCTGAGAGGGCTTGGAGGAAGGGGAAGGGTCTGTGCTGTGTGGACAACCTTCATTCGAGGTAAATGGGGTCAAGGATGTTTGCTGGAGGTGGGAAATTACCTCTCAGCTGTTAATTCATGACAAAGATGAACCGAGGTGTCACAAACCCCGGGAACGGGCTCCCCAGCCAGACTTTGCAAATCCTCCAGAGAGAAAACCAGCACAAAATCTTGGGCTACAGAGAGTCCAGAGCAGGCAACCTTCTTTTGACTTCCCCCTCAGACTTGGAGGAGTTAACAGTGCCAGAGCAGAGGGAAGCATCCCAACATTGCTCTCCAGGATAAGAGCTGGGAAGAGATTGCAGAGCTTACAGGATGAGAAAGAAATTAAACCGCAGCACACAAAACCCCAATATCCCCGCTGCAGGCTCATCCACTCAGTGAAACCAATCTAATTTGTTGGATTCTTTATTCCCAAAGCCTCCTGAGACCTTGGAGTAACAGAAAGAAGCTCCCCAGAGAGAAAAGAAAGTTTCCAGCCCAGAGGAGCAAAAGGGATGTCACGTTTATTTATAAAGAGAGAGGGGACAGAGACACAGGAGGAAATCCTGGGTGCCTCCAAGCCCTGCCAGGCAGATCCCAGAGGATAAGTGTTGTCAGAAGTTGGATTTTTTTGGAACAGCTCTGATAAGAGTGAAGGAGGAGCCCTGCATGGTGGCCGTGGTTTGAAAGGTGTTGGTGCAAAGGTGAAGCAAGAGCTGGAACAGCCATTCCCAGCCTCTCCCTGACAGGCAGCACAGGTCCCTTTTGGAGAGATCATCCTGGTCTGCTCCAGGCAGCTGTGGAGCAGAAACAGCCCAGGGAACTCAGAGCAAAGGGCTGTGGTGCTTCCAGAGCCAGGGGGATAAAGGAGGGATGTGCTGGAAAGTGAGGAAATCCTGGGCAGGAGGGAGCAGCCTGGAGGAGGTGCAGGAAGTCACCCAGCCACCAGGAGTTTGCTTGTGGGCCAGCTGGTGTGGGAAAGCACTGAGAGAAAAATGCTCCAGGCTATGAAAATTATTTCCTTAACACGCTGAGAAAATGGGCTGTCCACGGATCGGAGAGGAAGGGGGCTGGTCAGGCACCAGCCACTGGCACATTGCCACCAACACTCCTGGGAGCTGCCATGGACGTTCCCTCAGTGCACAGAGGGGATTCACTGCCTGCCCTGCAGACACGTGTGATGGTACATGGCCAAGTGCTGCAGCTCCCAGGGAGTGGGCAGAGCCTCAAGGGGATTATTCAGGATTTGTGACTGTTCTTTCTCAGAGCTCTGCGTCCCCTTGGCTGCACCTGAATCCAGCTCCACGTGTGCTGGAGATCCATGGTGTTCTGTTCCAAGCTTTGCCCAGGTGAATTTTGGGTATCTCAGTCTCTCTTGCACCCCCGGTTCAGTGCCTGGCCACCCTCAGCATGATTTTCTTTCCCCCTTCTGTCTAACGAGGATTTCCCCTGGTCCTGCTTGTGGACTCTCACCTGCCCCCCACGAACCTCTGGGAAGAGCTGCCTCATCCCCCTCCTGCCAGGCCATTGCAGATTATGGTGAGATCTCAGCTTCACCTTCTCTTCTTCAGGCTGAACAGACCCAGCCCCCTCAACCTCTCCATCCCTGACCATTTTGATGGCTGGACCCACTGGCCTTGCGCTGGGAACCAAGAGGGCAAGGATCCCTTTCCTTGCCACGCTGCCACCCTCACTAACACCTTTTGCAGGGGCTCAGTGTCCATTTATCCCTGACTTGTCCACCAGCAGCCCCAGCACCTTTTCCTGCAAATCTGTCCCTGGATCCAGCAGTGTCAGCTCCTGGTGTTCCTCCCAGGATTCTGCTTTTGTATTCATTGACCTTTGTAAGGCTCCCAGCAGCCCATTCCTGCAGCTGCCCAGGTCCCCGTGGCCAGCAGCCCTGTCCTCAGGGTCCCCACCGAGCCCCCAAAGCATGGGGAAGCTGCTCCAAAGTCTGTGCTGCCAAGCTGAGCAGTTTTATTCTACAACAGCTACAAGAATATTGCTCTGTTCCCATACAAATTAAAGCAGAAATTAATAAGATTAATTTTAATTGAAATGGAGTCGGCATTCTGTGCTCCGAACTCTGCACAAACCAAAATTTCTGATGCCTGACCTGCTCATGTATCTAAATCTGCTTTCCCTCATTCGGATGAGAGCTGCTCACATTAATACATTATTCAGTGATTCAGCCCTTCATCCACGAGCCAAACCCATTTTTGCAAATGTATTCATCGCTCCCTCCTGTTTGTTGACTTGTTATGTGAAGGACATTCAGCCTGGCTGGAGGATTTGGGAACATTTTGCTTTGTTTGCCAAAGAGAGGGTGCAGAATTTTACTCAGGGCATGGCTGAGACACTCTGAGCTCAGTCACACCCTGAGATGGACCTGTCCCACGTCACTGCCAGGGAGGATTGAGCCCTCAGGAATCCCTTAGCTTGGCCTCAGCCCTTGTTGTCCATGCCCTGGCAGGGCTAGGCTGGAGAAAATCTTGGATTGTGTTTCCACTGTATTAGCATCAGATTCCTTCATTTAGCCATTGAAGTGTTTTCCCCTTATCCGATTATCTTACAATGACATCTTAGAAACTTTTGAAATGCTACTTTAAAAATTGTGGGTCAGGAAATGCCCAGGATTTGTCCTCCACAGAAAGATAAGCAATAATGCGTAAAAGGAAAATAATCACGTTTCCTTTGAATGGAAATGTCTTTTCTGGGACATCTACAGATCTGGTGCCCCTGGGGGTATCAGAGCAGGCCCCCATCCCACAGGCTGGAGCCTCTCTCCCAAAGAACACCTGGATCCCACCTCTGGCAAGCAAGGGATGTGCACACCCCCAGCCCCGGCCACCTCACACAGCCCCGATCAATATCCCCCATTAGAGAGCCACTGAAGTGGAAGCAATTTGGCCGTGAGTTGTTGCTGGAGGTCTGCTCTCCTTCCTGCCTGGGGCTGCAAAGGCTCTCGGGGTGAAAGATTTACAGTGTTTTGGAGAGACAGGGTTATCCTTCATGAGACGGGAACAGTGACAAGCTGGGTTGTTTCATCTTCATTCCCCTCCTGAAATCCCTCTTGATTCATTACACTTTGTCCTTCCCATTGCTGTAATGAAATAAAAATGTTTATGTTGATATATAAAGATAGCAACATTGATTTTCCTTTCTGCAGTAGATTTGATTATTATCAAGCTTCCAAAGCCTTCCTGAGGTCTTTTTTAATTTTATTGCAACACCTTTTCAAACTCACAGCTTTTTCCTAATTGTGTTTTGTGCTGAGAGAAGCATGTGGAAGGACTGGGGAGGGATGCAGGTGAGCTCTCAGAGGGGCTCTTTCACTGCATTAAGATGTTGAGATGCTCTGATTTCACCGAGACGCTGCTCTGCAAATTCCACATTTGCAAAGACTGGAGATGAAATTATAAATATGAGACTGCGAGCAAAGTTATTTCAGATTTATTATTGCTGCTTCTGGATTTTCATTTCATCTCCGATCCCTGGGGCTTTTAGAGGTTTACCAGTGTTTTGACACTATTTGTCTTCCTGTCTCAGTGTAGGATACCCGCGATGTGCTCGTAGGAAGGGATGAGCAGGTGTGGGGAAAATCTTCAGGTGCCTTAAATACAGTCAAAACCAGAGCCAGATTTAAAATTAAGACAACACGTTTGTTGTCTCTGTGTTAAACCAGAGGAGGAAATTCCAGCCTGGATGTCTCTGGGAGAACAGAAAGATTTGACATTTGCAGCTGAATTTTACACCTCGGTCTCTTGAGGTTCCTTTTCCACCCCCACCCTGCCCTGTGGCACGGGGGAGAGCAGAGGCTGAGGCTGTGCTGGTGCAATATTTCCAATCCTCGAGATGCAAAAAGCACTGGAAATTTTAACAGTGCCTGTGCTGTTCCAGACCAGAACATGTAAATCACCCCGAGGCTGCCGGGACAATCTCCTGCACAGCTGCTCTGGTTCCAGGGCCAAGCTGGTCCTACAGCAAAGCCTGCCTTGTTAAGCTGCTTAGAGTTATTGATTACTGAGGCAGAATGTTAATTATTCCAGAATCCATGGAAAGGCTGCTTGTTTCCATTTTTTCCTAATGACCAGTGCTCTGCAATTAATCTTGGCTTTGTTATGAATTCAGGAAAGATTCCTCGTAACCACTGAAGGAATTGATTTTTCGGGTTTCAATGTGTTTCTGTTCAGCACAACTTCACCATTTCCTTGTTTGCCTCAAAAAAAAAAAAGGGATATACATGAAGCTGGAGTAGGCTTTTCCCTCCAGGTGTTCATTTAGTGGTTTAAAGATCAGCTTCCCAACAGTGCCTGCAAGCACGTTTGAATAAGGCTGGATTCAAAATGTTTGTGGAATTCAGCCGCTTCCTCAGTGAGCTTTCTGGGAAGATCCTGGATGAGCCTTCCCAATCCATGAGCACAGAACGTTAAATGTGCATGGACATGGCACTGATGGCCAGACATCTTTCTTGGGAATCCTGTAATTCCTCCACAGCCCTATGGTAGGAATTCCACAAGTTTCTCTTAAAATCCTTTTGTTTTCCAAAAAATCACTCACTGGAAATGAAATCTCAGCAAGCCCAGCAGACGTTTCAGATTATTTCCATTCAAGGGAAAGATGATTATTTTCTTCTTGCACATTATTGTTTGTCTTTCTGTGAAAGGGCAAATCTTGGCAATTTCCTGACTCAGAATTTTTGAAGTAGCATTTCAAAACTGCCTAAAATATTAATATAAGATATTTAGACAAGGGGAAAATGCTTTAATGGCTAAATGAAGGATTCTAATGCTAATAAAGGGGAATCAAGATTTTCTTCACAGAGCGTTCAGTCTCTTTTCAGATTATTGACTTGGGGATTTTCCTGCATCTTTTCTGAGCTTTGATTTTTTTTTTCCTACTTCTAACTTAAAAGCTGTTAGAGAATGTCCAAAGGAGGGACATGAGAATGGTGAAGGGGAAGCCCATGAGGAGCAGCTGAGGGCACTTGGTCAGCTGGAGCAGGGGACACTGAGGTCAGACCTCACTGCTCTGCTCTGGCACAGGGACAGCACCCAGGGAATGGGTGGAGCTGGGCCAGAGGGAGGATCAGGCTGGAGAGCAAGGAAAGGTTCTTCCCCCAGAGGGTGCTGGGCACTGCCCAGGCTCCCCAGGGAATGGGCACAGCCCCGAGGCTGCCAGAGCTCCAGGAGCGTTTGGGCACCGCTGCCAGGGATGCCCAGGGTGGGGTTGTTGGGGTGTCTGTGCAGGACCAGGAGCTGGGCTGGATGATCCTGTGGGTCCCTTCCCGCTCAGGATATTCCCTGATTCTGTGACCTCAATTGCCATGGTCTGGTAGCCTAGTTCCTTGCTCCTCCTTTCAGGTAAGGAATTTATTGAGTGTGATACCTCACTCCACATATACTCTGAACCTGAGCTGCTCAACTACAAGAGGCACAAGGAAGTGATGATGTGACCCTAAATCCTCCCACAAGCTCAGGCTGAGTAGCTGCACTGCAGGACCAAAGAATGACCCCGAGCTGGAGCTTGAAAAATGTCAGGCATGAAGTCACAGAATCCCAGAATGGTTTGGGTTGGAAGGGACCTTAAAGATGATCTCATCCCACCCCCTGCCACGGGCAGGGACACCTTCCACTGTCCCAGGTTGCTCCAAGCCCCATCCAACCCGGCCTTGGACACTTCCAGGAATCCAGGGGCAGCCACAGCTTCTCTGGGCACCCTGTGCCAGGGCCTCCCCACCTTCATAGTAAAAAATTTAATGTGTTTGTCTAATCTAAATTTCCCCTCTTTCAGTTTGATCCCATCCCCCTTGTCCTGTCACTACAGTTCCTGAGGAAGAGTCGCTCTCCCGCTTCCCTGCAGCCCCTTCACACACTGGGAGGGTGCTGGGAGGTCCCCACACAACCTTCTCTCCTCCAGGCCGAGCAGCCCCAGCTCTCTCAGCCTGTCTCCAGAGAGGGCTGCACACCTGAGGGGGGCTCTGAGCAGTTCCACACCTGCTGACAGGCAGGATATTTAGTACTGAGGTTTTAGTGAGATCAGTGCTGGTGTCTCTTGGCTATTTCCGCCCCCGAGACCCACTGGGGGAGGTGACAATCTCAAATTTCAACGCAAGAATGACACCTTCACCAGCCTAACCCTGAGCTACACAGCCTCACTTTGTTACTTCTTGTCTCCAGATGAATCTGACGCCTCAGGAAAGTCCCTCAGCATTAAACTCTTTGTTAGCTGGATTAGCCGGGGAGGTGCTGGTAATTGAAGCATTGTTAGGGCTGCTTTTCATTCCCAATCACTCTGCCAGAGATGCTTTCACACACAGAATCCTGCAATTTCCCTGGCAGTGGGCTGGGCACAAACCCGTGCTAAGCTGAGATGTCTTTTTCTGTGAAGTCAATTACTGTAGAAAATCCACCAATACAAAGGGCATAATGCAATTATTTGGAATTGATTCCTAATAAGCTTATGAATAGGCACGTGGGCAAGTTCGAGTTTGCTGAGGGAGTTTGTAATAATAGCTGTCACATTCCCATTAGCTTTCATCCCAGGGGATTTCACAGCACTGTGCAAATCCTGAACTCACGTCCCTACAGAGGAACCGATGCCCAACGCCCACTTGCCTTTTGCTTGGGAAATCTGCATTTAATTCCCCCTTTCACCACGGCCTCCCAGCACAATCCTCCACTAAAGAAGAAAGAACCGTGTGTTCCTTCTGCAGGGGACTGGGAGGAGAGACCCCTCAAGGACCAGCGGGGCCAGGAAGGTGCCGAACGAGGTGACAGCCTGGGCTAAGGGAAGGTGTCCCTGCCCACAGCAGCGGATGGAATGAGATGGGCTCACCCAAACCCATTCTGGGATTCTCTGTATTTGAAAGAAGCCTATTTAGACCCAAATCAGCCCTTAGAGGGGAGGATCAGTCCTATCTCCAGGCCCAAAACGGGAGACATGCCCCACGGCCAGCTTCTCTCCGTGGGCTTTAAAGGAACCTAAGAGGGCAGAACACGGACTGAGCCTCGCAGCTTTTCACAGCCTAAAGCTCCTCCCTGCTCTGCCGCGAAGTCCCGGCACAACTCCAAGCCGCGGGCACTGTGGATTTCAGCAGGGAAGGAATTCCCAGCACAACTCCAAGCCGCGGGCACTGTGGATTTCAGCAGGGAAGGAATTCCCAGCACAATTCCAAGCCGCGGGCACTGTGGATTTCAGCAGGAAAGGAAGTCCCAGCACAATTCCAAGCCGCGGGCACTGTGGATTTCAGCAGGGAAGCCGAGCGAGGACGGCAGCAGCCGCCGCAGGGGCGGTGATGAGGCGGGAGCGGCTCCAGGAGGATGCGGCCCCTGCCAGCCCGGCCGGGGAGGAAGGAGCGGGGCTCGGCAGCCAAGTGCAGGGGCACGGATGGCTGAAAACACAGCTCAGTTCGGGGCTTCACGGGGGCTCCCCCTGCCTTTATGAGAAACTTGATGTGCTCGCTTTGCAAAGCTCCGGAGCCATCCCGAAGGCAGGAGCTGCCCAGGGAAAGAGGAGAGACAACAGCAGGAGCTTTAACGGGGCTGTCAGGGTAGGGTTGGTGCTGCTTTCCTGCTCAGCGCAGCCTGGGCCTGGGAGAGACTGCACAGCAAATCTGAATAAAGCTGAGGCACCCAAGTGAAACTGAGGCATTTATTCCCCCCACGGTAAATATCTCCCGGTCTGTAAGGATCATGGAATCGTGGCTTTATTTAGTTTTCCCTCTGAGATGAGCTTCACGTGGGTTTGCAGACCAGGAAAAGCAGCATCAGCGTAGACAGGATTGTGCTGGAATAAATCCATTTCTTCATCTGGCACCCCCCACATCTATTTGGCATCCTGGGCTAATAGTTTTTAGGGGGTGTTTTAGAGTTGCAGTGGACATGGAATAAACATGACACTTCTTAATTTATATTCATCTCAGTTCATGCCATTTGAAGAAGAGTTTTCACTTTCTAAGCAGACCAGATAATAATTAATAGACTGGATAATCACACCATCAGGCCTGCCGTTTTGTAAGTGGGGATGTGTTACTTTAATATCTTAAAACTTCCCAGATTGTTCCAGACATATGGGGATTTTATAACATTTACTGTGCCAGGCTGCTGAAGGACCAGGCTTAACTGAAGTCATTGTAATCATGCCATTGTTTTCGAAAGGCCCCGACAAACAGAAACATTGTAAAGAAATATTGACAGCTGAAATAGATTCCAGGATGGGAGCTGGGAAATTGCTCCATTAAAGCACGTGTGTATTACAACATTAGGCAATTATTAAATTAACAGATGGCAGAGGCTGCTCAGAGCCCTGTAAACGGAGCCCAGCAGCGAGTGAGGAAGGGAAAGTCAGATGCTAATGCAGACAGGAATCTGAATACCCCTCTCAATCAGTGGCACGTGGGAATTCCAGGGATTAAAGGGATGCCTTGGTTTCCCAGCAGCAATAAAAGCGATGAATCACTCGCTAATGGAAATCTGTGCATTCCCCCACTCCCCCAGTTTATGGTAAATTGGTCCCCAAAAGGTGATTTCCCTGTTTCCCCCAGCAGCAGAGGAAAAATAGTGAGGAAAGAGAGGGGAAGCAAAGAAGGCGAAGCCACAAAACAGGATAATGTGGATCTTTGCCCAGGTATGACCCTGGGAATGCTCACCTGGGACACAGGAAAGTCCAGGTCACCCCCACACCTCTCCTGGAAGGATCCCAACCACCTCCTGCACCTCCACAGCAAAGTGCTCCAAAGGACGGCCTGGAATGACACTTGGGCATCTTTATTCCTTGTAACACTCCCCTTGGTTAAGGGATTAAATTTCACTGGAACAAAGACTGTAAGGCTGAGGAACCTCTACATCCTGGAATTTGCCAAGCAGCACATCCCTGGCAGCAGGAGAGGGCTCAGAACCTCCTGGGAAAGGGTGCTGGAAGAGCCCTGTGGCAACTGGGACACAATCCCTGTCCCTGCCCTGGGCAGGGATGAGGTCGAGGAGGATTTTGATCCTTGGCTGAGCCTTGGCCCCTCCAGGAGAGGGACTCTGCTCCTGCCTCTGGCATTTCCTCAGCTGTGAGGAGTGTTAGTCCTTGTTAATTTTAAGGGCAAAAGCTTGAGAAAGGCTCATGAGCCTGGAGGTAAGGGCAGGAGCTTGGGAAGCAGCTTTGCTTAGGGAACAGGGAATCGTTTATACAAAGCTTCACAGCGCTGGAAAAGTGGGATTCACCATGGAGGCATCCAGGCCCTATCCTTGGACTGCCAGTGGCCAGAGCACTTTCCTGGGCACATGGCTGATCCTCCAAATCCCCTCAAGCAGCAAGAAAATTCAGATGACACCAACTTCTTGAGCAGTTTATACCCCAGGCCTCTTTTTTCAGCATGAAATGTTTTGCATTAAGTGGAAAACTGTGCATTGAGCCACATAAAGTATAAAGGGTTGGATTTTTGGGAGAAGGACACTGAGTGTTGTTTCAGTTCTCCAAAACTCAACAGTTCCTTGAAAAGGTCTGGGTTTGGCTGTCACATGGAAAAAGAAATCAATCATTCACACCATTTTAGCAATTATCCCCTTTTTTAGATTTAATTTGTCAAAACTGGAACCGTGGAGTTAAGTTCAAACCCAAAATAGCTGTTACATTGTTCTGGACTTTTTAATATTTACTAATTTCCAATTCGATAAAATACAAGTAAAATTCCTCTTTCTTCTGCATTTTTTTTTTCCCAACTGCTGGCAAGGTCTGGTCTGCACACAGCTCCCCTGGATGGCAGCAGGGATTAAACACATCCTTTACCTGCAGGAACCATTGGGTTTTAAGAATTAAGCAAGCAGTGGGTGGTTGGAGGGTTTTGTACCCACAGTCTGATGGTCAAACCTCTCCAAAGCAGCCTGGAGAGAAAGGTGAACTTTGAGAAATGTTTCACATGGGGAATAGTGCAAAAATAAATGTTAGACTGAGAATCATAGAACAAAATCATGGAATGTCCTGATTGGGAAGGGACACACAAGGATCACCCAGCCCAGCTCCTGTCCCTGCCCAGACACCCCAACAACCCCACCCTGGGCATCCCTGGCAGCGGTGTCCAAACGCTCCTGGAGCTCTGGCAGCCTCGGGGCCGTGCCCATTCCCTGGGGAGCCTGGGCAGTGCCCAGCACCCTCTGGGGGAAGAACCTTTCCCTGATCTCCAGCCTGAGCCTCCCCCTGGCCCAGCTCCATGTCATTAATATCTTAGATCTATAATTAATTTATATCTTCTGATTTAAAGATGAGCCACAGCTTGGCTTAGAACTCAGAACTCTTTCGCTCTCCCAGACAGGGACTGGGGATGAATTATCTGTGGAGAACTGCATGGAAAACAAAGACACTTTGGAGATTTAGGAGCCAAAGTCCTGTTTCAG
This sequence comes from Gymnorhina tibicen, assembly GCA_013399875.1. Lineage (NCBI taxonomy): Eukaryota > Metazoa > Chordata > Aves > Passeriformes > Artamidae > Gymnorhina > Gymnorhina tibicen. The sequence goes on along the minus strand of VXAZ01009475.1, from coordinate 50,789 downwards.
TGGTGCTGTGGAAACTCGGGCATGCCAAGGGCCAGATTCCCAAAGGCATTTGGGGGTTTAGGGATGCAGATGGACTGGGGTTGGCCAGAGGTACAGCAGGCAGGAAAAGGAGGGTTGGAAATCCAGATGCACAGGAAGAGCTCAGAGCCAGGTCAGGGATGTCAGGCTGTGACCTGAGAGCTGTGGGGAGGGGACAGTGAGCAAAGGGCTGTGAGCCACGTCAAAGGAGCCCACAAGTGACTTTAAAAGTGACTTTCACCCACACAGCAGCACAATCCACAATTCCCAAGTGTTTGCATCTCCACCCAGAGCCAAAGTAGAATCCACAGGTCTGGCCTGTTTGGAAGCCTCAGACTCCAGCAAGAAGGGCAAAACAACCCTAATGATCCTTCTCCCAAAAGAAATAATTTCTGCTTACAGAGAAAATAGAAATTGAATTGGGCATTATGAAAAATTCTCTGTGTGGCTGCAGCTACAACCCAGATAATTCATTTAGGCTAAATATACGACTGTAATTGAAAAATCCAAATAAGGGATGCATATGCATTGATCCATATGATTTAAATCAAGCTATAAAACATCAACATTATCCAGCAAAAGCTGCTGAGGAAACAGCAGCCAAGCAGAATATGAAATTCCAGGGAGACCATTGCACTGGCTGGGAGGAGGACTTAATTGATTTTGACAAAGAAACCTATTTGCTGTTTAATTGATTCCTACTCTAAATTCCCAGCACTTTCAGACCGAGCAGAGAGAAGCAGCAGAATAGTGATTACCCAGAGCAAATTACAGCTGGCCAGGGCTAGAGTACTTCAGGTCCTGGTAATTCTCTATTTACCAAATTACTGCTGTGGATTTTCAGAGAAACACTAAAATGACCTCGTATAAGCACACAAATCACCCAGAGTTACGGGAGGATTGAAAGAGCTGCCCAGTCCCCAGAAGGACCTGGGGGGAAGCAGTAACATCCTCACTTCATCCCAAAAGTGTCCCTGCTGTTCTGCACCTTTTTTAGGGTAGAGGGGGCTGTGTTTGCTGGGAAGGATGGGGTCACAAATAGTGCCAGTGCTGTAAAATCCTCTTGGAAACCCTTCTCAGCTTTGATAGATGGCTGTGCCACTTCTCCAGGAGTTTCCACCACCTGACTGACCTCCAGGATGTCTTCCCTGCTCCTGGAGAGAAGCTGAAATAGATTCCAGGATGGGAGCTGGGAAATTGCTCCATTAAAGCACGTGTGTATTACAACATTAGGCAATTATTAAATTAACAGATGGCAGAGGCTGCTCAGAGCCCTGTAAACAGCCCCAGGGGTGGCAGGACATCTGGGTACAGCTGTGTGACCCCAAGTTATGCTGGAGCCCACAGGGCTGCTGCCCCTCTCACATCCCCAGTGCCTTCCCAGGGACTTCGTGGGCAGCACTGAGCCTTTGCCTTCACATCAGGGATGTGGGGAGAATGATTTTCTTCCCATCTTGAAACAGAGGAGCAACCCCTGCGAGTCAGGCACTGCCTCACACAGAGGTCACCATCACGGTGATGGTGTGAAGGTGCCCAGCAAAGTCGTGGAAGTGGGAAAAGGACCTCAGAAACTGCTCAGGACCTCAAAAATGGGAAAAGAGACAGAAATGGATCTCAATTCTGCTCTCTACAGCTGCCTGAGATTGTGGCGAGGTGGGTGCACCTCCACCCAAGCAGCTGCAACAGGACATGGGAAACAGCCTCAAGTTGTGCCAGGAGAGGCTCAGGCTGGAGATCTGGAAAAATTTCTTCATTGAAAGCCTTGGAACAGGCTGCTTGGGACAGTGGCAGAGTCACCATGCATGGGAGGTTCAGAAAGGAAAAAAAAAGAGCAGATTTCACAGTCTGGCTTAGGAGGCAGGATAGTGATGGGTAAAAGATTGGACTTGATGGTCTTGAAGGTCTTTTCCAACCTGCCTGATGCTGTGATTTCCAGGATCACAAGGATGCACAGGTGGACACTGCTTGTGCAGAGATGCCAGCACAGCTCCCACAGCCCCGTTCCCGTGGTGGGGCCGTGCCAATTCTGGGTGTGACCAACAAGGATGCTCAGTTCCTCCTCCTGCTGCCAGCTCTGGGAGCACAAACGAGCACTCCCAAGGCATCACCTCACTGTTTTTAAGCCCCTGTTTCCCCAGTGCCTCCCTAGCAGTGACCGAGGCACTCAGGGCAGAGATTTCCCCATTTGAAAAATCCCTTCCCATTTCGGAAACCCTCCCCCTCCCGGCTCAGCCATTTGTCACACGGTGCCAGGCAGAGCTGGGGCTGGCACACTTCTCTGCCACAGGGAAGCAAAGGTCCATGGAAAGCCAGGATAGAAACACGAGAATTACAGCCTGGACAGAGAGAATAAACCGTTGGCTTTGTTTCAAAATAATTAAAGAAAGGATGCTTGGAAGTGTTAAGAGGCAGGTTGGACCTAGGAAAATGTTATCATTACCTGGCAGGAGGGTGCAGCCAGATGGGGGTTGGGCTCTTCTCCCAGGGAACAAGGGACAGGACAAGAGGGCACAGCCTAGAATTGCACCAGGGGAGGTTCAGATTGCATATTGGGAAAAACTCCTTCGCTGAAAGGGCTGTAAAGCACTGGAACAGGTTGTCCAGGGAAGCAGTGGAGTCGCTATCCCTGGAAGTGTTCTAAAAACATGTGGGTGTGGCACTTGAGGACGTGGGGTAGCAGTGAATGTGGCTGATGGTTGGACTTGATGATCTCAAAGGTCTTTTCCAAACATAAAAATTCTATGATTCTGTGATTATTATCATCAATATTTTAGTCCAGATCTTATTCTTTCAGGGCTTCAACACTTCTTCCACCTCTCCTGCTGAAAGAGACAGAGCACAACCACCTGAAGACCTCAACTCAAACCTCTGTCTAGAGCTGGGATTTGTCCACAAGCCACTAAAGTTTTCTGCAACCTCCAGGAAATGCTGAAACCTCCTCCAGCTCCACCAGTTTGGGAATGTGGCTGACAAATGACAGCTGTGCAGGCTGACCTTTTGCAAGCTCTCCCCTCATTAAAAGCAGAAGCCCTGGAAATCACTCACATTCACCAGAACCGTGGCCTGAGGGACTGCGTTAGTGACTGAATTCCTTGGTGCATCCTTTCAGGATGATCTGGCACACCTGGAGGCCCCCCTGGAATTTTTTTTCCTCCCACAGATGCCCCACTGCTGTGGGTACCTAACTAGAAATGGAGCCTCTGATCCAATTCAGGAGAGAAACAGCCTGAAAATTTCCTTCCTGCTTCCAACAGAGCAACTTCCTAAACAGAACAGTCTCGAGTCAAAAGAGAAGGAGCAAAGAGAAGCAGGGCTTTGCTGTAAGATTCGCCGAGGTGCACGTCCAGCTGAATTCTTCATGAATTCCAGAGAAAGCAGGGTGGAAACTATGGTTTGGATTGGAAAGGACTTCAAAGCTCAGCTCATGCCCCCCACCCGCCATGGGCAGGGACACCTTCCACTATCCCAGGTTGCTCCAAGCCCCGTGCAGCCTGGCCTTGGGCACTGCCAGGGATGGAAGTCATTGTAAGAGATTCCCAAGGAAAGGAACTCAGAGATGCAGCTCAGTGAGGAGGGACAACCCCAGGAAAGGCTGAGCCCTTCCACCTCCCTGCAGAGCTGGGGCAGGGCATGAATTACAGGGGTCCTGGCAGCCCCCACTGCCAGGAGGAGCCCCCCAGGGAGGTCATGGCAGGTCCTTCTGTCCAGGGACAAGTTCCTCTCGTCCAAGGGGCCCCAGCAGTCCAGGGAGGAGGGGCCCAAAGCCGATAAATGCCAGTGGCATCCCTGCCTGGTGTCTTTTCCTCCAGCTCCGAGGAGCTCTCTGCTCCCAGCTGCTCCCAGTCACTGTCTGCCAGCAGGCTCGTGGAGCTGAACCCCAGCTGGGCTGAGGGAGCAAATGAGGAGGAGATTTCCCAGATCTCCCAAAGCAGCTTCCCAGCACCTCCTGGGATCACTGAGGAACTGCAGCCGGTGGTGTCCCTGCAAAGCAAGCAGCGGTTACCAAAACCAGGGCTCTCCTTTTTCTGCTCAGGTATCTCCTCCCTCCCTCCCCAAAACATCCTAAGAGAAGGAGATTAAAAAGAAAAAAAAAAAAAGAAAAAAAAAAAAAAAAACACCTTTGTGGATTCTCCTCAAACTGAAGTAGGTTCTGGGGAGCTGATGGCAGAAGTTTCTGTACTCTGTGTGTGTCTCTGAGAACACAGCCAGCCAGGCTCCCCTGGGAACCAGGGAGTTCCTCTCTGGATCTTCTTCCCATATTAAATCCGCAGGCCTTAACAAAAGGAATCAGCGTCTCTCAGCCTTCCCTCAGCAGGAAACTGTGTTAGTCACACCAGGAAACCTGGATTTCTGAGGACTCCAACCCAGATGCTGAGAAAAACAAGACGGTAAAGAAATATTTTATATTAAGCTTATATTAAAATTGTGTCTTTTCTATAAGGGATGGAATTATGATGTGAAAGTAGCAAATAGATCTGAGAAAACCAAGAAAAATGAAGAAAATCAAGAAAAATTAAGAAAATCAAATGTGTTCAGATATCTTTTCAGTTGTGATGCATAGGCCTAATTGAAAAAAATTATTAAACATAGAATAAATTCAATTTATTTGATATAGACATATTTATATATTGTGTATGTTATTATTTATTAAATAAAATAAATGCGTTCTCTGTGTCCAGGTGAAGGAAGGTTATGAGCAAATCCAGCTCACCCTGATGAGTGCCTCCCACCACCCCCTCAGAGCACTCCTGCTCTCCCAGGACCATCCTTGCCCCTTCCTACCCCACAGCCCCACCATCAGTTCTTCTCCTTGAAGGAAAACACCAGCTCTGTGCAAAGCTGGATAAACAGGATGAGAAGGGCTCAGGATCAGAGAGGAGAAGCCATTCCCTGGTCCTGCAAGGTTTGCTGGTGGCAGGACATGCCCCTCTCTCTCTCCCACAGATGGCTGCTGCAGACGGGAGAGATAACCCAGGAGGGTCAAAGGCCCAGCAAGGGGGCATCTCCTGGGCTTCCAACCAAGAACCAACATCTCGGGCTGGAGAGCAGACGTGGGAAGAGAGAAAAGAAAAATAAATATCATTGACCAAAGGCACTGCTCTTCACAGCTATAAAAGACACACAAATTATCCCGGAGGTAGAAGCCTCTTACACATGCCCTGGAAATGTGTGGGGTGGCTTCTCCTACGGAGCTTGGACGCAGCGTTGTAGACACTTTTCCGGAAATTGAGGGAATGGGTATTGATGTGTACTAGTTTGAAAGCAAACCAGTGGGAGATCCCAAGTCAGAATTACTATTTAATGAGGAAATTAAGATAAAGGCGATAGTACAGGAACCCTGCCAGAGTCAGGGTACAACCTGACAGCCCGGCGGGCAGGGCGCTGGCAGCAGTCCGATTGAATGGTGGCTGCAGCCCTGCTGCAGGGACAGATGTGGTTCTGGTGAAGCAGTGGTCCTGTAGAGGGGTCTGGTGTTCCTCTGAAGGTCCAGGGGTGGTTATGGAGCTCTTCTCCTCTGGGAATCCAGTAGGTCAGGGCTGCCTGTGGCGTTCCAAACCTCAGATTATATCCAGGTGGGAATGCTTGGTTCCTCCCCCTGGGTGGAGCATCTCACCCTGGGATGATGGAATTTTCTGAGTCCTGCAGTGAGGCTTGGTGGCCCATGGACAGAAGATATGCCCCGGAGGGAGTTATCAGGGATGTGTCATGGAAGAGACAAAGAGCCCTGCCCCACCTGGTTTAACAGCTGGTGATGGAACACATGCTTGTGGTTACATCTTACACTGTAACCTGAGACACGATGTGTGCCCCATCAGCAATTGGAGGGTAAGATTCACTGAATCCTAATCTGTACCATTTCTTCTCTAGCTGTAACATAGGTACCTTAATTGTGCACTGTAGGTTAGCTACTGGTAGTTCTTTTTGTTTTAGTCCTGTGCAGTAAATAGTCTGTTTAAAGTCTTACGTCTGTTAATTTTGTGTCTATTAAATAAATAATTCATTTTGTAATAGACCTGATGGGCATTATTAAAGAACTTGCAAACAAGAGTGGGTTTTGGGGTGCTGGCCGCCCTAATAGAGCTGCTGCCTGCTGCCAGAGGCCTGGGCAAAAGGCAGGGACTTCTCTAAGCTCCCATCTCCATTTGTATCATCCCTCTGCCCCTGCTGCTCCAAGAACAGGGACACAGCTCTGAGTGACAGCAGCAGGGAGCTGGGGGAGCCCAGACACCCAAAAGTGTCACCTGCTGGTCCTGCCCCCTCCCTCCCAACTCCCATTCACTGATGAGTCTGGGCCTCAGCTCTTTGTCTCGAGCATCTATGCCTGACCCCTCTGGGAAAGTGAAGGTTGTGCCACAGCACTCATCCTTCAAAGCCTTCCAGTCCCCCAGGAAAACAGTGCTCCAGGGGTTGTCCTGCTGTGTTCAAACACTGCATTATGGATTCGCCAGCAGCAGGTTTGCTCTGGAGCTGTTTCAGTACGAGCAGGAAAGAAAAATAAATGTTAAAAAACAAAATTTAAAACCAAAACCCCAGCAGAGCCCTCATCTGAGGTTGGCCCTGGAGCTGCAGGGGCAAGGGCAGGCAACAGTCAGAGGGGTGTCCATCAAAATCCAGCATGGGCACAACAGGAGGTGGGAATAATTCAGCTCTCAGTCTTTCTTTTAGGAAAGCACAATAGGATCATCCACTTGGGGAGCATGTGCAGGGAAGGGAACGGAGCTGGGGAAGGGGCTGGAGCCCCAGGAGCGGCTGAGGGAGCTGGGAAAGGGGCTCAGCCTGGAGAAAAGGAGGCTCAGGGGGGCCCTTGTGGCTCTGCACAAGTCCCTGACAGGAGGGGGCAGCCGGAGGGGTCGGGCTCTGCTCCCAGGGAACAGGGACAGGAGGAGAGGGAACAGCCTCAGGCTGGGCCAGGGGAGGCTCAGGTTCAACATCAGGGGAAATTTCCTCATGCAAAGGCTGGTTTAGCATTGGAAGGGGCTGGAAAAGACCTCCAAGACCATCAAGCCCTGTCATTAACCCAGTACCATCATGCAGGCAGAGAATAAAACTGGGTCCAAAAGCAGGAATTTTATACAGAACAAACTTGCAACAATTGTCTCCAGTGGGATGTCTGGGCTTCCAGCCAGTCCTGTCAACTCCCCAGTCAGTACCAAGCCTCCTCCAGTGTGGCCTTGGACACTTCCAGGGATGAGGCAGCCACAGCTTCTCTGTGCACCCTGTGCCAGGGCCTCCCCACCTCACAGGGAAGAATTCCTTCCCAATTTCCCACCTATACCTCTACTCTTTCAGTTCAAAGCCACTCCCCTTGTCCTATCACAGTGCATGTGCTCAGGGCCACCTCAGGTCTGATCCGTCCCTGCTTTAACCACTTCTCCAGTGCCCAAACCATCAGTGAAGCACAAAACCCTTCGTGCTCTGTGCACCTGAGGCTCATTTCCCCTCCTTGGGGCCATGGTTCAGCCTCCCTAGGAGGCTGAGGGGGCACAAAACAGCCACAATACCACCCCAACTAAGCATCATGCCCTGATCTGCTGGGGAGCAGTGGGAGGGGACACAAGACAGCCAACAGGAGACATCACAAGCAAAAATACTTCAAACCCCTAAAAGTGCTTTTTTTCTATTCCACAAAATGACAGGTGGTCCCAGTCAGTCTCTCACGAGGTAAACACTGCATTTGGGTTGTAATTTCTTTAGCAAACCTTGATGGGGTAATTACAGCTGGAAATACGAGGCAGCTAAATGAAGATGACATTTCAAGTGACCTTCAGCTCCCAGCTGCAATCACCATCCCACGGGGAAGATGGAGCAGGGAGGGGAGGCAGCACAGCTTTCCCCAGGTGAGAGGTGCCTGGGAGCTGCCAGCCAGGTGTTCCTCCAAAATCAGCCAGCTCAAGGCTGAGCAGGGTTTTAGGGAGGGTAGCAGGCACAAAGCCAAGGTGTTGGATGTCTCTGCCAGGGAAAAGACCACTGTATTTGGTACTTGCTCAAATGGGAGAGATCAGGACGTGTTTCCTTGTGGAAACATCCTGCAAAACCAAGGTATGTGAGGATGGCACCCTGCTGGATGGTCCATGCAGGAGGGCTTACGTGCAGTGTAAATATTTTGGGGTTCCTCTTGCACAGGAATAGGGTTTTCTCCAACATCCACTTGCCAAAGTGCAGAGATGGTATTTTGCCTTGCACTGAGACACCCAGTGAGTCAACTTGGTAAGATACACACACAGTGCCCTTAAAATAACTGCAAAAGGGGAACTTCCAGTTCTCTTCCATCTGGTTCCTCTCCTGCTTTCCAGACTTCGGCACCTTGCCCCAGTCCTGCCCCAGGTGAGCCCATCCCTGTCCAGCATCCCCTGCTTCTCTGCTCCCAGCGTCCAGATACTCAGTTTACCCCTCCTCCCCCACACTCACTGAATTCTCACCTCTAATCCCAATCCATCTTGGAGGATTTTCCACTGTTTTTCCATCCAGCCTCTCACCTCTGGCTGTCCCCAGCCCTCCTGCCGTCTCCTCCTCCAGGTCTCTCATGCTTTGCCACTCCACCTCACCTCAGTCTTAGTCTCAAACTTCTCCCCACCCCTCCCAGCTGTTTCTTTCCCAGATAATGCCCTTTAACAGTGCCCACCCTGCCTTCCAGGGCACCTGGGGAGAGCCAGGCAGGAATCTGTGCCTCCTGCACTAAGCTCCTGTCACTTTATGAAGCACGAATAACAAAAACATGAATTAAAAAGTGAAATCCATGCAGAGAATGGCACAAAATCCACCCATGTCAGCATCCAGCAGGTTAATCACCCTCTGCTCCACCTCCCCTGAGCTCCACCGCTGGAGAAGCTCAAGCCCTGGCTGGATCTAAGTAAAGACAGGAACCAGAGGGAGTCCAGGAAGTCAATGCTGCAAATGAACTGCTCCTGCAAATGGATTTTTCTTCCCGCAGGGGCAGCTCCGGTGGCCAGAGGCAGCACAGCAGGGTAATGACTCGCTGGCCATGCTCTGTATCCCCAGGAGGAGCTGGGCCCTGTTTGCCGCAGCAAAGGGCAGCCCAGCATCGATCAGGGCAGCGGCCTGTCAGTGCTGGAGGCATCAGGGCTTTTAACAAGCCCTGCAAAGATCGTTTGGAACTGTCACAGGCTCACTCTTGGTTTGTGAGGCAGCCTGAAGCAGATTCATTGACCTCCCACACCACCCTCAGGGTGCAGAGGGGAGGAAAGCAAAGTCCGGCCGGGACCTGCCGCAAGAGGCCCCTGGCAGAAGCATCTGAATGAGGGAAGAGCTGAATACTGACAGCAGCAAAGATTCTGGCTGGAAAAGCATTGGAATGCTTCACCAGGGAGTGCAGGGCACTGCAAAGTGATGGCACTGCAAGCACCTGTGTCCTCTTAATCTTGCATTCTCTGGGGCTCCCAAAGCCACGCCGATCTCAGCCAGCCCCAGCAGGCTGGCACCATCCAGCTCAGCCAGCAGGGAAATCCCTCCGGGTTTCTCTCCCCTGCCCTGCAACGCTTGGCTTCCTCTAACAAGAGAAGATGCAGTAGGAAAGGCAGGGGATGGGGAGGGGACACGAGGAAAGCACAGAGCCAAGTGCTGACCAGCAGAACAAAGTTCCTGCCTGCCCCCATCAGCCACCAGAGCAGGGCCCACAATCTGGTTTTGCTCCCACACTGACCAGCCACAGCAACTTCGACCCACCCCATTCCAAATGAGCTTTGAACATCTTGAAGTTTTCCAATCACAAGAGCTTAAGGTGACACAGAAATTGGAACCCAGACAGCTCCTGGCTGTGCAGGGCCCCAGCTCCCCAAGCAGCCCTGCAGGGAGGCCTCAGACCTTTTATAAACTCAGTGTGGTTTGCAGCAAGCAATAACACAGCTTTGTAGAAGGAATGGCAGTATCCAAGAGCGACAGGAAAGACGGAAGTGAGAGAGGGAAATTGAGCTCCTTGCAAGCAACTACAGAGCTTTGGCCTTTTAGCACTTGCTGAGAACTTCACTTTCCCAATCTACTGCCTTAACAAAGCTGCTTGGGAAACTCTCCTTAAGCCATTCCCCCTGCCAGGTGGGAAAACGTGGAAACAAGTTGGTTAATGCCTCTAATTTCACTCAGAAAGTGTCAACCTGCTGGAGTGATGCCCAAGGAGGGCAACACCCATCACCAGCACATTCATTCCCTGACCTCCAGGTCAGGCATTCGAGCAGAGCACAGCAGGGGCTGCAGGAGGATCAGCAGAAGGACATGAACATGAGAATTAAATTAATTAAAATGTTAAACAAACTGGCAGAGGGACACAGAGTCGTCCACTCTAAGAGGAACAAGAAGCAAGCGCCCTGTGAGTGCGTTTAAAGTTTAATTCAGCCCAGAACTGAGCTGGCACACGGGGGCACTGCAGCAGCAGGGGAGGGTGAGACACAAGCACCAGAACCAGGGGACACTGCATCCTTCCCAAGGGCTGCTGAGAGCCAGAGGAGCTGCCTCGAGGCACATCTTCCCTGCCAAGGTGTTTGCTTAGGGCTGTCACATTACCAACACATTTCTCATTTCTATCCAAAATTACTCAAAATAAGCATGGATAATCAGGCAAAAGCTTGGAGACAATGAAGAACAACCTGGATACTTTCCCAGAGCTCAGAGGAGCTTCAGCCTTAAATATTGCAGGAAGCCAGTCCATTCATCATTCCCAGCTTCTTCCCACTTTTATCCCCTGCTGTCTCTGTAGCTCGGATGAAAACAGATCAAACAAAAAAGTCAAACTACTCCCATGTGCAGCTACTCAGAATTTTCCTTCTTGCTTGGTGTAGGAAGTCTCTGTGGCTCCCTGAATCTTTGGATGTTAAACAGTAAAACACAGAGAGGCTTCCACTGCTCCAGCTCTGGCTTGGGAAGCTGCCTCTTTTCAAGCAGAGCTTCAGGAGCTGCCACAAGAAGGTCATTGCAGCCTGTGGCAGCTCTTCTGCTGCAGTCCCTGCGGCCTAAAAAGCCTTACAGGTGTTGGGCTGTGCAGCAGCAGCTCCAGCACAGGGCTCAAGCCCCTCCAGAGGGTCCCACGAGCTGTGGGCTCAAGCACGAGCAGCCAGGAATGTTCACAGTAAATAGAGTTAATGGCCATGCAAGAACACATCACACTGATCCATGGCCAGAAGCAGCAGGATTTGCTGGGATAAGCACTATGTTAACATAGATCAGATGTACTGCACTGACAAATCAATACCAAGTTTAAGCAATGCCCAGCTATTCCTTAAAATTCACTTTTACAAGCAGGCAAGCCCAGGCATTCCTGGGTGGTAAGATACAGCTTTGCCATTAAGAAGACAATACACAATTTATTTCCCACCAAGCAGCAGGACTGGCTCCAATATCCCCAATTCCCAGTCCCCCAGTGCAGCAGGAGCTACAGGAGGCAGAACAGCTCAGCTTTTTTCCAGAGAGAACTCCCTCTGCAGCTGAGAGCACACAGTGGAGGGATGCAATTTATCTCTCACATCTCAGCAACCCCTTGGCCTGGCAACCTCAATTGCCTGATTGTTTTGCCTTCAGCACGAACTGGTTGCTACAGGAGGAAGACACTTGTCTGGTGCTGGGCATGCTGAGCTCAGGGAATCAGGATCCAAACCCTTCCTGCATGAGGGGGGTGCGTTGCATCAAGGAGTAATTGCTGCCTAAACCCAGAGCCCACACAGTCCTGCCTCAGCACGAAGCCTTTACACACAGGGGTGGAGGAGGAGGGCTGTTGGAAGAGCCATCACTTATGTGTAAGAGAAGAGGAAGTTCCACCTCTTCAAGCCTGCATTCGCCATCCACAAAAAAAGCCCCCTCCCCAGTCCCTGTTCCTGACCCCCATGGAACAATTTTAATTATCTTTAAATAAAAAAATAACTCTGGAAGAAGCAGTAGTCACATGAGAGCAGATTCCACTTCTGGTCTTGAAGACAGAAGGATGAGAAGCCAGGTAGCAGAGCTTTTCATCTCAAAGTCCCACAGGCACCTGGTCCATTTCCTGGCCAGTCTGAGGGCACTGGGCTCCCCAGCCTCTTCCAAAGGGAGCTAAAAGTGGCATTGGAAGAGCTCTGAGCTCCCCAGAAACACCTGCTCAGGAGAGGGCAGTGCTGACAGCCAGTGTCTGCCACCCACACCCTGCTGCCTCTCCGTCAGTGAGGCCACAGCTCTCCAGGCAGGCTCTCCCACACACACCTCCCATCCCACCAAACAAAACCTGCACCAGGCAGCAGCAGATAAATGCAGGAGGAGAACTCGGCCTTGGAGGAGCAATGCTAAAGGATGCCAGGGCTCTGGCAGCTCCCCCAAGCATGGGACAGGGCCAGCAGGGCACATATCTGCCTCCAGGCTTGGGAAAGAGAAGGAATTACAGCTTCCCAGGACAACATCAGGACTTACCAGCTGTGATCCTTCCTGTAGCACTGACTGCTCCTCCTGAATCCCTTAGGGCACAGTGGAATTCCATCGAGGAATGGATGGGAAGAGAACAAACAGTTCACACCCACTGAGCAACACTCACAGTCTTTGTCCAAGAGACACCAGAGCCAGGGATTTTGTATGCAGCAGTTTTATTTTAAGCAGTTATGACCCCGTACAGCAGCTTTAGGAAGACAGTTCTTTACACTTACTGAGGATTTAATGCCAACAGCAATTACTGCTTTATCCTTTACATGGGGGTGCTGGAGGTTTCCAGATGCCCAGCTCCTGCTGCCTCTGCCTCCTTCTCCTGGGAGGATAGATCCTCCTGGGAGGCTTCCTCCTCCTGCTCCTCCCTGGGGGAGAAGGGTCCCACCAGCCAGGACAGAGGAGTGTTGTGCTTCAGGTAATCCAGCAGCTCCTCCATGTACTCCTGGATCACAGCCAGCTTCCTCTGACTCTGGGTCAAGACACTGCTGGACAAATCCTGGAAGGATTTTGCCACTGAGAAGGCAGCACACAGCTCCTGGATGGCACTGAGAGCCTGTTTCACCTTGTCCTGCAGGCTGCAGGGAAGGCCCTGGATGGCAGCCATGACTCCACAGCAGGTGAGGTGCAGCTGCTGGGTGATCCTGTGTGCCATGAGCAGGGTCAGAGACTCCATCTCCTGGGAGGAGGCAGGAAGGACAAGATCAGGAATGAGTCAATTAAAAAAAAAAAAAAAAAAATCAAGGGGATGCCCAGAGCCCTTTGCCTCCCTCCCCAGGAAGGCACCTCTGGCTCTGCAGGGCTTTTATCTCCACTCTCTTTGAGATACTTCCAACTCCAGTCCAGCCACATCTGGTGTAGTTTCTCCTGCTCCTCCTGAAGCTTTTGATTAAATCCTTGCTTAAACGCCTCAATCTGTGGCAGGGGAAGATCAGAGTGTCAAGACTGGGGAACTGCAAAGCTTTCACCACAGCAATGAAGTCGTGACTAGACCAGGGCTTTGGTCCCCTCCTGCCAGGGGCTGGGCTCTACCTACCAGCTTGATGATGCAGTGGAGCTGTGCCAGGGCCCCCTGCATGCCCTGCCAGACCTGCTTCATCCTGGCTGTGGAGTGCAGGTGGGCAAAGAGGCGAAGTTCCTCCGAGAGAGAGCCCAGGCGCACAAAGTACCTCCTCCGCTCCCGCTGCTGCTCCAGGGGCATCACATCCGTGCCCTCCTCACACGCTGCCAGCTGGGCTGGGGACACAGGCAGTGCCTGAGTCACCAGAGACGTCACAGTAACAGGCTCAGCACATCCCAGACTGGGAGCCAGGTACCCTCCAGCATGGCACTGCCACAGGGTGCCCAGAGAAACTGGGTGACTGCCCCACCCCTGGAAGTACCCAAGGCCAGGTTGGATGGGGCTTGGAGCAGCCTGGGATAGTGGAACGTGTCCCTGCCCATGGTGAGAAGCCCAAAATGAGCTTTAAGGTCCCTTCCAACCCAAACCATTCTGGGATTCTCTTCTTCCCATAAGCTCCATTCCAGAGTAGTGGGGTGAGGAATAAGGCTGACCATCCCCAAGTTTACTGGTTCCCATTTCAGTAGCCACAGCCACCCTTTCCTTACCTAGTTCCTCATTTCCAATAGGGAGGGAGTCACCTCCTGCTGTCCCCAGCACAGCCTCTGCTCCACAGGCATCTGTCTGTCCCACTCCAGGCTCCAGAACCCCCCCAGCACCACCAGGCACTGCAGGTCTGGCAGCCCCCATGCTGCTCTGCGGAGCCTCCTTGGTAACATCCATCACCTTCAGCACTTTACTGCTCACAGCATCCTTCACATCAGCCACTCTGGGTGACATCAGCTCCTTTGTGTCAGAGAGAACCTGGGGAAGAGGAGGAATGGCAGATAATGGAGTGGGTTGTGTCTGACACTGGAATTCTGAACGGCACCAAGAGGACAAATAGCACAGCGTCAGTTAAGTGTTTACTCTTGCAGGGACTTGCATCACACTCAGGTCCCCATACAAGAGCCTACATCACTCCCAGGCTTAGAAACCCCACAAGAACCAGGCCCCTCTGCCTGCCAGGGACAGCACAGCCCTGAATTCTTACCTGTTCCACTGGCTTTTGAAGGAGTGGCAGCTTCTCCCCCAGTTTCTCCAAACCCTTGGAAGCATATTCACTCGCTGCAGCAACTGAAGAGAGAACCAAAAAGTGTCAAAACTTGGTTTTCTGCAATTTCACCTCAAGTTCCACCTTGCAAAAGTCAGTTTTAGGGAAGTCAGCATCAGAGTCAATCCCTGAGTCTCCATCACACTGCTGGGATTAGGGCTCAGCTTTAGCCTTATTTAGAAGCCAGGAGTTGTCCTTTCACTGTGGTGAGGGAGAGGTGCATTTCCTGATCCCAGGGCTCCTCCCAGGTGAGAAAGGAGCCAGGGAGTCCCTCCCAGGCAAGGGCATGCCCTTCCCCAGGGGATTACCGTGGGGCTCCAGGGTGGCTAGCACTGGCTGCACGCAGCTGGCTGTGGCCTCGGTCACACTCTGCACTCCTTTCTCTGCAGCATCACACACAGACCTCAGGTAGGGGTGGCTCTCCTTGGTGGAGGCATAAGCAGCAGAAACCACGTCACAGGCAGAGCTCACCAGGCTCAGATTGGCCACCTCCTTCACTACAGCCTGCAAGAGCAGAGGAAAATGCACCCATGAAGCTCCAAACATGGCCCTGAGCGGTTCCACCCTGAAATTCCCTGTTTGGGGGGGAATTGTCACCAAATCGCCTGGCCTGGTTGAGGGAGAAACTCTTGCCTCGCTCACACACTTAATTAAATCCATAACTCAGCTGTGACACGAGCTTTGGCATTAATGATGGTCCACCCCAGGAAAATTTTCCTCTGGCACAAAGAAGAACCAAGTTTGGGGGCAAGCTCAATTCTTCTGCCACATCCCCGTCGCCAGTTCACCTGGAACGGTTATTTGACAAGCCAATGTCCCAGGAAGAGCTCCAGCAGCCAGGACTGGGTTGGTTTTAAGTTGACAGACTTCACCCTCATCTCCAGGGATGCTGCTGGTCACAGTCTTTGTCCAAGAGAGACCAGAGACAGGGTTTTTGTATGCAGCAGTTTTATTTTAAGCAGTTATGACCCAGCACCAGCAGCTTTTAGGGAGACACTTCTAAGCAGAGCAAGAGCAGCAGGTCTCAGGGGTGCTGAAGCATTAGAATCGTTCCATGGGAGCAGTGCTTGCAGCAAGCCAGGGTCCTGAGTTAGAGAAACATCTTTCCTAGCCAAGAACCAGCCAATTTTGCTGAGCCTAAGAGGTTACGGGGACTTCAGGTCCACATTTTTGTCTGTGTTGTCACCCAGAAGCTGCAGGACACAGCCTGAGCAGAGGGAACTGCCCCTTTTTGGGGGTTACCCCCTCAGCCCTGCACCCAGCAGCCGCCACTCCTCCCACCCCGCAGGGAGCACCTACCTCCCCCTCCGCCTTCACCTCTGGGGAGCTCTGGGCAGCCTCCTCCTTGGCAGGCACAGCAGAGGCCATGGCAGCTGGAATGCAAGGAACACTAAGGCTTTAGGGAAAGATCCCCCTTCCGAGGGGACACTTTCCTCTAAGCTCATAAAAGAAAGAAGTTCCTTTACTGCCTGTTCAGGGGGCATCCAAAACACCCCATAGGAGGGGATCTGTGCCACTTGCAAACCTACCTGGTTTCAAGTGGTTTATGACAAAGGGACAAGGAGAACATTCTTTCCTCACCCTGGAGATATTATCAATATATTTAGGAGAGGCACAAGGTACCTCCTTCCTTCCCACCAAGGAATTCTTGAGTAAAAGAAATAACAACAGCAGAACTGGGGGGAAAAACAGAGCTCAAGGGTCTGCCCTGCAGTTATCACACCTCAACACCTGAATAGTCCCCCTAGAAATTCCAGAACACCCATTCCAAGACCTTTTTTACCTGTGGGAGGTGAGCAGACCACCAGCAAGGAAGAATCAGACACGCACCATGCTCTATTACCCCCTCCTGCCTTTTTATAGTGGCTGAGGTGGGGTAAGGAGGGACCCTCAGGGCCTGGCAGCTCTGGGGAGCAGCAGGAAGGAGCCAGTCACTGTCCTGGTCAATTAGAGAGCTGAAATGCGCCCTGCTGTGGCTTGTTAATTACTCTGTAATTAGGCAGGTACACCTTGCCTCCTGTAAAGCAGCTTCACTTGGAGGCCTCCATTCCATCAGCAATGACTGTAGGAATGTGTGAAAGCACTTTCCCATTCCTGCACTAATGATATCTAATGATATTTATGATTAATCATGTTCCTGGATCAGGGATGAGCAATAAGATTTTGGTTTATTTAAGGGGAACTTAATTTCTAAGTTTGTCTGAGGTGCCACAATCCTTTGCCAACCACGTTCAGTGGTCTCTGACCAGTTGTCTACAGTTCTCCTTTTGTCCCTGGATTCTGAACATTGCAAGGAATTGAGTTTATTTATTTATTAAAGTGGTTTTTCTGATGACAGACACTACGTACCAAAAATCATCATTTTACACTAAATATATGGCATTATCTGTGCTTTCTCAGGCACATTTAATGGTAAACTCAGTGTTAGAAAAAGGAAAAAAACCACTTTGGGATGTCCCTGGCTGCACAAAGATCACAGTCTCATGCAGTTTGCTGGGTGATGAGCCTGGGTGATTGTGAGGCTGCCAAACAAACCTGTTTTAATGGCCATGGAGCTGCTGCAAACACAATGCTGGAGAATCATCCGGGAACTCTGGGGGTTCTGACACATTTTCTCTTATCAGAGCTCACCATCCCCCTAACAGAGGCCATCAGAGCAATCAGCGAAATATCTCAGGATGTTCCCTGGGATCTGTGCTGCAGGAGAGAAAAAAACCCCTCCAAGTACACCCTGTCCTCCAGACAAGCCCTGGAGCAGTGCTGAAGTCCTGCTGGAGGATCCACCAGCCCAGAACACCTGGAGGGAGGAGCAGTGGTTGTGCTTTGCCTCAAGGTTTGTCTTTCTGGTTTGGGCTGTGACAGCAGCAGCCCTGGAATGTGCCACCCTCCTGCACAGAGCTCCCTCTGCTCAGCTCCCACTGCTCCTGGCAAGGCTTTGGATGAGCAGGCTCATGATGGGTGTCACCTCGTACAGGGACGGAAAGGTCCTTGGTGGCCTGAGATGTCCAGGCAGTCCCCTCTGCCTGCTGCAGTAACAGCCTCGAGTTCCACCAGGGGAGGTTTAGGTTGGATATTGGGAAAAATTTCCTCACCCAAAGGGTGGTCAGACATTAGAACAACTGCCCAGCGCACTGGTGGAATCACCATCCCTGGAAGGGCTCAGAAAACCTGTGGGTGTGGGGCACGGGGACAGGGTTTGGTGGCGGAGCTGGCAGTGCTGGGGGAATGGTTGGACTCGATGATCTTAAGCACCTTTTCCAACCTTAATAATTCCATGATTCCATGCTTATGATTCTATCTTCTGAGGATGTTTACATGGGAAATTGGATTTTGAACCTATGGAAATGGGAGCTACCATGTTGCAGAGGATGAGCTTCCAGCTGTGTTCCAGAGGATGAGTTCCACCTGGCTCATCAGCACAGCACAAGCCACAGCCCCGAGGCTGCCAGAACTCCGGGAGTGTTTGGACACCGCTCCCAGGGATGCACAGGGTGGGGTTGTTGGGGTGTCTGTGCAGGAGCTGGACTCGATGATCCTTGTGGGTCCCTTTCAGCTCAGGATATTCCATGATCCTATGAAAGAAAAGCATGGGAAGAGGCCAAAACAGGCATTGGCTGCACCTTTTCCCCATAATCCACACAATTTCAGCCAAGTTCTCAGCGTTACAGGCTGGTTCTCACCTGGGTCTCTCTGCAGCTACAGCCTCCTCAAGGGATGCATTTGTGTGTGTGTGTGGTTGGGGGTCTCTCTTCCCTGCTGAGACCACCTATTTTGAAGGGAAGACACCACCCAAGTCAGGGGCAGGGAGAGAGAGGTGCTGTGGTGCTGAGAAGGGCACAAGTTGTGTAAATCCAGGACGGAACCGATGGGAGGGAACTCCCCCAGGTCCTGGCAGCTGTTGGTGCTGGAGAAATCGGTGAAGCTGCCAACTCGGCCAGTGCCAGAGGTGCCAGGTAAGTCTGGGCTGCAAACTGATCACCATTCCTGTGCTGATGGCTGCACTGGTGTTTGAAGCCCACAGAGCTGCTGTGGAAGAGCAGGAGCACAGCCTGTGGATGCTGTATCCATGACAACAGCTCCTTCCACCCTCAGCCGTCTCACAGCAATTAGAACTGGCCATCCCAGTGCTAATGATGGCAATGGAGAGGCTGGAGCACTGGGCTGGGCTTGAGGGCTGTGGGACTGAGTCCTCAGCCCTGCCAGCTGCCTGTGGGGTGACTGTCTGAGACTGCTGGGTTTTGTGTCTCAGCTCCTCCACTTTTAAAATGGTGTCCGTGGTTTTGACCTTTTCCCACAAGAGGCTTTGGGATCCGCTGATGGCGAGTGCCAGGTGAGAGCTGAGGCTACTGGCAATAAACTCCACACTCACCACTGGGAAGGCACGTCCTGCTCGAGTCACAGCCCCCTCAGCCAGAGAAATAAGAGTTTCCCAGGGCAGATCTGGCCAGCACAAGTTGCCAAATCCTTCAGGGAGGAGGCACAGCCAGTCTCTGATGTGGCAGGAGTTTGTGAGGAGCTCCACTCAAGGTGTGAGCAGAGCTGCCAGGAGGTCAGGCTGGGCACTGCTCTCCATCCCATCCTGCTCCTCCTCCAGACACCTGGGGGAAATACATCCAGCAAGGGCATGAAACCTTCTGGAGTGGGTCCAGAGGAGGCACCAAGGTGATCAGAGGGATCAAGCTTCTCCTCACAGTGATGAAAAACTGAGAGTTGGGATTGTTCAGCCTGGAAAAGAGAAGGCTCAGGGGTGATCTAATTACAGCCTTCCAGTGCCTGAAGGAGCCAACAGGAAAGATGGAGAGAAACTATTGACAAGGGCCTGGAGTGACAAAGACAAGGGGGAACAGCTTCACACTGACAGAGAGTAGGTTTGGATTGGATATTGGGAAGGAATTCTTCCCTGTGAGGGTGGTGAGGCCCTGGCACAGGGTGCCCAGAGAAGCTGTGGCTGCCCTGAATCCCTGGAAGGGGCCAAGGCCAGGTTGGATGGGGCTCGGAGCAAGCGGGGATAGTGGAAGGTGTCCCTGGCGGCTGGATGAGCTTTAAGGTCCTTCTCAACCTGTCCTGGGATGATTCTTTGATGAAAGGTGCCTGTCCCCCGAGAAGGTGCCTTCCACCAGCATCCCTTGTAGCTGGACCAGTACTTCCAAGCCGGCTGGACCACTGGACAAGTTCTGGCTGCAGCAGACACAGTGGAACACCCATAGGAGACCATCCACACCCCCAAGAGCATCCTGAGAGACTGATACCTGGCTCAGTGCTTGGATTTGGAGGGTTTGCATGGCGCATGTGCACAGAGGGGGTCACAAAGCAGCAGAGGAGCTCTGGGTGCCCCTCTGCTGCACAACACACTTGCTTAGAGTGCCTTGGCCTCTTTCAGTCATCTCCATGTCATGCCATCAGCAGGTGGCATATGAAGAGGGTGACCAGCAAACTGTCGTAAACACCCCTCAGAAATATTATTTGAAGTCCTTTCCATAAAAAGAAACTGGAGCTTGATGTATGTGCAGAGCACAAAGAATGGGCTCCAGCAGCACATTTTGAAAATCACTGCTTTAGGCAATCTCCTTAGCAGCTTGTTAGATGTTTTATAAGTGTCCTTCCCAGCTCCAAAAGAAATAATACCACTAATGATTGTGTCAGATACAAAATAATTTCACAGCCTTTTTTGTCTGCACGCTTTCCAGTTTCAATAAATCACGTGCCCTTCTGTGCAGCTGAAGGAATCCAAAGCCCATAGAGCAGGCGGCTTGGCTGGGAAAGAAAATAAAAATAGGAAGGACACCGGGGCCATTTTTCTCCTGTGTTAATTCCAGCAATAGTTTGTTTGCCTTAGCAAGCCAGGCCTTGCTGAGCTGTGATTGCTGCTCTCATCAGCACGGCTGAGCGCTCCCGGGATCCCACGGGGGAGGAAGGGCTGGTACTAAACATGGAGAGGGATAACAAGGGAATCTGCACACCCCTGCGTGTTTCACTGGTTTGCAGAGTGGACTGGTGTCCCTGAGAGGGCTGGGGAACATCCCAGCTCCCCAGGGGAGGGGTGGGAGCTGTGCTGTGACTGATCTCCTGCCACATCCCGGGGAAGGGATTTGCATGGCTGAGGGGCTGGGGGAGGGCTTTGACCAGGGAACTGTGGGGACCTGTAAGCTCCCTGCAAATCCCCCAGTGCCCAGGAGATTGTCCTTGTGGACACAGCCACACCTGAGTGACAGCATCAATCCACCAGGAAAAGCTTTCCTGCCGGTGATGTCCTCGGGGACGGCAGGGATGAAGCAGGGCAGAAGGGACACAAGTGCCTTTGTGCTTTACCTCTTGGATTTAAGGATGGAATATTGTATAGGGCAAGTAGAAAACTTTTTTCACACCTCCCTTCAATCATAAAATCATGGAATGGTTTGGGCTGGAAGGAACCTTAAAGCTCATCTTATTCCAACTTCCCTAAAGGGACACCTTCCACTGTCCCAGGTTGCTCCAAGCCATGTCCAACCTAGCCTTGGACACTTCCAGGGATGGGGCAATGCTGAGTCTCTTTCTAACAGAATAATTGCAACCCAGGCCAGAGTTATTTTAAATACCCAGAAACAATCAGTAAAAATCCATATTTCTGGGAAACACGCATTTCCAGTCTTTCAAAACTCCCCGCTGAATTTTCACTGGGAGTTAGGGGGAAAAGGGCCCAGAAAACAATTGTTTACAAACAGAAATTGAACGAGATGCATTGAAAAGGGCAGAGGACGGTGACTCCCCAGTGCCCAATGCCGTTCCAGACCATGAATAAATCACATGCACTGCCAGGCCACCCTTCCTGTGGCGATTGCATCCACCCGCTCCTGCTCTCAAGAACAGCAAAGATGTCTCCAGACTCTTGCAGAAAGTGGGTTAAGGCCAGAAGTTCTCTGGCTTGGTGCTCCAGAGGCCTGTGGAGCACTTGAGGAGAAGCACAATCCCGTGTGTCCCTTGGCCACACACTGGGGCCGATGGAGCAGCTTTAGTCTCATGACTAATTCCAGGTCCTGGCTGAGCTTCGCCTGGCATTTGCACGGTCTCCCCCCAATTCTCCAGTGGCTGCTGCACTCCCAGCTCACACAGCGATGTCTCCATCACTTAGGATGCTTCCCCTGCCTTTCTCTTAGCCAGTTGCCTATTTTTGTAACGTTTTGTAAGAATTTAATTACCTTTGAAACCTTTTCCGTGCTCTGTAAGACCCGATGGAAATCTATTATTGGATGCAGAAAGCTCAGCTGAGACACCCAAAGGAGGCAGTTGCTCTGCAATGTGAAGTAACATCTGATCCATCTGGCTTTCATTTATCCACAGCAATTACGATTTTTCCTTATTTGCTGACTGGTGTAATTTTGAGAAATTTATTCCAGTCCTGAATGGCCCCTCATTTTCCACTGAAATTCCTGGAGTACTTGTGGAGATGATCCCACTCAAGACCTTCCAGGGACCCCTTTCTGGGCAGAGCAGCAGCCTCAGCTCATCATCTTTTCAGTCTGTCTGCAAAATAAAAAATACAACTCAAATGAGAAGGAAAAGCTCAGAAAGCACACGATTAACTAAATTTTGTGTGCGTGTGTGTGGATATTTAAGCTTTTCATTGTTAAAGCTGTCCCTGAACCCCTGGGCTTTGCTTCAGAGGTGAGTGGGTAACTCAGGTGTGACAATCTTCAGACCCCTTCATCTCCCACCCATGGTGTTTCCACTGCCCTGCTCTGGGTTTGGGTCTTACCTTGCTTATTCCCCTGGCACAAGTCGTCATGAACCCCCCTAAAATCCCTGTTCCCTTCATCCATGGTCACTGTCTCAGGGTCCCTCACACCAATCCCTCTTAGTCCATGGATAGCGTGGGATGCTTCTCCCAGGCAGAAGAGACTGCCAGTAACTGCAGGCTGAGATGGATAAGAATGGTTGGGGCATTTTGGTGTTTTGAATCCTCCCAATTATTGACTTTTTTTTTTATTTTGGAAATCACCCAACCATTACTGTCCTTCAAACTGTACCATTGGCTGATCCCAAGAAGAAGTCTGTTTTCCCCAAGGCATGGCTTGAGGCTTTCATGGGAGAATGATGGTGAAATGTAGAGTCCTGGAGATGTGGAAACATCATTTTATGGGGGACAATCTGTGTCGTGCCCCTTGGCAGGGAGACACAGCATGGGAGTCGTTAATTGTGTGGATCTAAATGAAGGCTGTCCGGTCGAATTCCAGCTGCCCAACCCAAACTCTGAGGCTTTAAACTTCCACAGAACACTTGGAATGTGCTGCCACCATTCAAGGGCAGTTGGGAGATTAATTTCCCTGTGGTTCAATTTGCAGTTCGATGGCATCAGGGTCAGGATGGACCACAGCCATCCCCTCTGCCCTCCAGCTGGAATTCCAGTGCCAAGTGTTACTTGCTGAATTCCAGGAGGGTTTTGGGAATATCACTGGTGTGGAAGCAGCAGGAAGGTTTTGGGAATATCACTGGTGTGGAAGCAGCAGGAAGGTTTTGGGAATATCACTGGTATAGAAGCAGCAGCCTGTGCACCAGCCCAGCTATTTCACATTTGAATTTCAGACCTGGCGGCCTGAGGGCTAGAACAGTTTTAATGCTTGGCTCTGCAAATAAACATCCAATCTTAACGATGCCAGGCAGTCGAGATCACTTAGAAATGTAGGAATATTATGGGATAACCCTGACGCAATCAAAGGTAACTTGCCTGTAACACTCACAGATTGCTTTCCAATGTCCCACCAGCTTTTTCATTGCTTTTTTTAGTGGCTTGAATTTTTGAAGGCAGAAGTTAAAGATGTTACAGCTGACTTTAGAGTGATGCCTTCAGCTCCAAACAGGGATTTTCCAGCAGCCCCTTTCCAAGCCATGGCTTTGTGCAGGATGCTCTGGGAGGAGAAGGTGCCTTTTCCTTTCTGAGTGCCTGGAGGCTCAGAGCTCCGGTGACGGCAGAGGTGAGCCATGGCCAGGAGCTCCTCTCCCTGTTCCATGGGGACTTTTCCAGGAATCCCTGTGTTCCAGGGAGCCGTGCTGGGGCTCTGCCCACAGCCCACGAGGCGCTGGTGTTTTATTCCAGCAGTGCTCTCGAGGAGCCTTTTTTTGCATTATTATCCTGAGCAGTGGGATAGGACTGCCCTACTTTGCCTCCCATAAAAATAGCACTGAAATAAGGTTTGATTTTTTCCAGCCACGGAAATAATTGTGAGCTGTTTGCTTCCATGTTCTTCCCAGTCAGTTGTTGGAGCTATTTTTAAATTATCCTTTCAGTGCCTTTTTTTTCCTGATGGGGTCACTGAGATTGGTGGTAAATCTTGATACACCTGTCAAGATACCTTTTTTTTTTTCCACTAACAGAACATTTTGTATTAGATGTTGCAGCATTAGCGTATTTTAATATGTATCCCTTTCTTTTGCCATTCTCTAAAGTAGATGGAGGATGCAATTTTCAAATCTTTTATTGTACAGGCTTTTATCAAACTGTCTCCATAGCTGCTGCTTCTTTTTGAAATCAGATTTCTCTCTGATAGGATCGGATCTGAAATCATTTGTTACATTCCTTGCATTTCTCATTTCTAAAGCCAGGCATTGCTTTTTCACACACGTTCTGTGGGGCTTTTTGAGGCTCTTGTACTTCTTTTCTCCCCTTTTAATATTGACTCTCATGTTTGTCAGAGTATTTTATTTCTGCCTTCTTTGTTCTCTGCTTTTTTGATCTTTCCAGTTGGTGCTTCCCTATGAGTTTTGTAACTAAATTTCTTTAATTTCCAATTGATGTCCTTTCTTTAAGTACTGTTGATACGGAAGAAAAGCAGAAGAAAGATGACAGATTTTCTGCTGGTTTGACAGCCCAGTGAGAGATAGAACAAGCCGCACACTCCAGCTCCTCATAAATCCTCCAGGTTCCTCGTAATGGGAGGAGAGTTGTCTGAAAAATACGAATGACCTCCAGGGAACATCATCAAGATGTGGATCCAGTCAAGCCAGATTGGAAACATAAATAAATTGCTTTATAAAGTGGATCTCTCTTTCGGGAATCATAGAATCATGGAATATCCTGAGCTGAAGGAACACACAAAAAACATCCAGTCCAACTCCTGGCCCTGCACAGACACCCCAGCAATCCCACCCTGTGCCTGGAGCATTATCCAAAAGGAGGGGAATTGGAGTGACTTCCAGCAGACTCTGATACATGGTGTATTTAGGTCTGGGTAGAGATGGATCTCTTCACTCTATTCCCAGAAGAATTTAAGTAGAAGGATTTGTCACACAGCAGGCTGAAATTCCAACTCCAATAATAGAGTTGCTGAAGAGTGTTGTGAAAAATTAATGAGCAGTTTAGAAAAACTCAGTATCCAGCTGCTGAGGAAGGCTGGGCTGGCTCGTGCTCAGCTGCTGCTGGTTCCATTTCTTGTGCTCTGCTTGTTCCTTCCATTCCTCACCACCCTCTTTGGGCTGGGTCTTTCCTTCATGTCCCCCCTGCAGCACAGCTGGGCTGGGGTGGGGAGAGCAGCCCAGGGTCATGGAGGGGCTCTCCTAAACCATTTCTCCTTCACTATTTAATCCAGGAAATCTGTATTTGCAGCACTGATGTGGAACTGAGAGGCTGGGCCGTGCTCTGCTCACACACACAAGATGTGGTGGTGCAAAAACCCTCCAGGCAAGGCAGGGCGGGCAGCAAGCAGGAGAAATGTCAGGAAACCACAAGCTATTGCTAATAAATGCAGTCAGGAGTGCCAGAGCATGGCAGGGAGCTTGGACACGTCCCAGCCACGCCGAGGTGTCAAGGTGGGGACAGCATCACCTCCCCTCAGCGTGAGAGGTGCAGGGAGAGCTGACAGTGGAGGTGACAGACTGGGAATGCCCTGGAAGGACAGGGATTGCCTGTGCTTACTCTGGAGCAGCAAAGCAAAAAGAGCTGCTCTCCTCGCAGTAATTCCAGCCAGGAAAGGCATGGAATACTTTTCTTTTTTTTCCAGAATGCTGAATTTCCCCATCCCTCAGCACCATCTCCCCAGAGCCCCCTTGGCTCAAGAGCTGCTCATTTTAAACCATCCTCTCCTCCACGTTAAAGGGAAAGTCCCAGGGCTCCCGAAGGAAAAACCGAGTAGCAATATAACCTTTTAAAAGGGCTGTTTTCTGTGTAAGGAAACCAAGCCAGCCACAGAGGAATTGTTCCCTGAGGAACAGGAACATCCTGAGCCCTTCCCTCCCCGTTTCCAAGAATCGCTGCCGCCAGGCAGCCCTTGCTGCTGATCAGACACAGCCTCCATCCATTCCCAGCTTTCTCATTGAAGAGCCTGTTGAAGAAAGTCATAACTCAGCTGCTGGGGATGGAACAAAGGAGGAAGTGACGGGAATGTGTCACACTTGGGGATTCTGCTGGAAGATGCCACTTGCAAACAGTCTCTTCTCTCAGCCCAGGCACCTTGGCAAGCCTGGCCTGGCCCTCCCCGAGGACTCATCTAAAAGCGAGAATAAACAGTGCACTCAACAAACCCAAGGGAGGAGAGGTCTCCACCACCTTCTCCTGCAACCTCCCCATTCTCTTTAGATGGAGGAGAAAGAATAAAAGGGAAAAAAAACGGATTTTATAAAATTGTAAGGTGGTGTAACTTTTTTGCTTAGGAGAGAATTTTAGATTTGGGTTCTTTTGCTCATCTGCTGCCTTTGTTTAATTACAAATAACAAAATGGGGTTTCCTTTATGAAGCCTGGAGGTGGCACATGCCCCGGCTGTGCCAAACATCCATAAAATTTGGGTTTTACCAGAGGTTCCAGTGCCCAAAGTGATGGGCAGTGAGACATACCTAGAGTCCTGCTAAGTCCTCACCCCCACGTGAGCCTTTTCATCATCCAGGAGTCCAGGCTTTCAGTTTAAATTATTTTAATGGTTTGGGTTCAGCTGAGAGGCTGATGAACAGCCCAAACCTAGAACTGCCCATGTTCTCCTTGTCCCAACCCTGCTGCATCATGCTCAGAGCAATGATTCACTGAAGTGCAGCTGGCGAGAGGCCCCAGCCATGCTCTGAGCTCCAGCAGGGCCCAGAAAAACAAATCCTGGCAGAAAATTCATTTCCTTGGAGGCAAAAGAAGCTGGCCCAGAAGGTTCCAAGCAGGAGCTGCTCTGTAAGTCAGGAGCCACGGAGATATCCAGCTTGAGGAAATTAATGCAGGAGGGAGTGCAGTTGTTCAGAGAAGGTTCGGTGAGAGATTTGCTGCTTTTTTTCTACCAAACCTCCAGTGTTTGGCATGTTTGCAAAGCCCCTGCTCTGGTAGAGTGCCACATGACCGTCGTCCATCTCTCAAGAGAGGGAGCACAGGGGAAAGAGGTGCCTGTGTGGAAAATCTTGACATTTCCTGCAAAGCAGTGGGTTGCCTGGGTCATAATAATCATAATAATGATAATAGCAGGGTGGAGGCAAGGGCAAAGGCTCCCTGCTTCTGCAGCCATGGGAGCACAGGCCCCCAAAACCTGGCTGGCCATAAGCTTCCCTGAACGTGGAGAACTGGTGAGGACTTTGAAAAGCCCCTCCACTCCAGACCCCTGCAGCCAAAACTGTCTCCGAGAGAGCAAGACCACAAAATTCGCTTTGAAAAGATCAAAGGGCAAAACCTCACTTAAAAATGCTCCAAGTATTTTAGGGCATTTTTCTTTTAAATCTTTTTTCTCGCTCAAAACCATTCACTGAACCTCACCCTGGGCTGTTTAACACCCTCAGAAACATGGTTTTAGGGCAAACTCCCCGTTCATGACAATGTTTCACCCAGCTCTTGTTTTATAGCCAACCAAGCATCACATTTACAGATGCAGGAGCCACAAATGTGCTTTATCCCAGTGCCAGGAGCTTGGAGCAAGAGCCGTGGGCTCTGCAGTCACTGCTGTGAGCAGTCCTGAAATTAGTCCAGATTTTCAAGAACAGGTTGGCAGATGACACCGCCCCAAACGGCAAATCTGTGCCTGTCCATGCACAATCCCATTTTCTGAATCTCCAAGCCCGAATCTCATCACTCCGGGAGGTTTCGTTATTCACATCTTATCTTGACACTAAAGATCTCAAGGAGATAAGGACTCAGATGCTGCTGATTTTGGACACCAGCACCATCTGCTCCCTGTCCTTATTCACTCTACATTAAAGACTAGAAAGCTCTCATGAAGTCAGAAGAAAGGAAAAAAAACCATGGATATGTCATCTGGGATTCCTGCTGTTTGCTGGTAATTAAGTTTGTCACAATCTTGACAGAGCTGGGAACAATGGAGGGAATCAGAAAGAAAAGGCACAGGGAGGGAAAATATAATAAGAGTCACTCTGGAGCTTTTTCCTTCTGATTCTGTTGCCAAAGAAAATGATTAAAGGAAATAATGGTGTCTCCATGGTGTTTGCTCTCCAGTTCCACTACAGATATGAATTCAGCCTAACAATTTGTCAATTTTTTTCCAAGCTCAGGTAATGCCATTCCAATATTTACTGAGCCGCACACTGGTTCCTGGGGTTTCTATCAATTCAAATCTAGGCTCTCCCTCTTTGTCACTCCCTCTTTGTTGTTTTGTCCTAGTTTTATCCTATCTTTTACTTCAAGAGAACGAATAAAGCTGAGCCCAGCTCAGCAGCAGTGTCCCAGTGCTGGGCTCACCAGCTGGGCACCTCAACAGAAGGAGCTGCCCAGCTGCATCTTCCTGCAGGAAAAAGGGATCACTGGAGTTCATTTTCATCTCTTGCTGTGCTCACTGCAGCTCATTTGGGCTGGGAAGTGCTCTTAGATCATCAGACACAGCGTGCAAGGATGTAGGAGAAGAAGGAGGTGTTGGCAGAGCTTCTCTTGGACGGTGAGAGCTGCAGGAACCCAAACCAAGGGGCCCCAGGCTTTGCCCTGCAGCACCCACAGAGTGCAAAAAGGGCACTGCTGCTGGGGCTTCTCCAGTGGAGAGGAGTTTCAGGGCTGGAAAGGCACTTTTCCAGGGAAAACAGCAGCCTTGGTAGCAGAAGTGGAGGATACAGGAATGTGGGGGGGTCATTGCCAGTGATTACCCCAAGCAGTTCTGGGCTTGGCCTCATCCCTGCTCTGTCACTGCTGAGCTCTGGGGCTGCTGCTGGCACCTCCCTGCCCATGGCATCACTGGTGGGCCTGGAAAGGGTTCATGGCTGGATCTGATCTTAGAAGTCTTTTCCAAGCTGAACATTTCTATGATTCATGCCTATTGTCCTTTTGTTTCCTGGACTGAATAATAATAATTTGCTCCTTAGTGGAAAATACAGACCTCACCAAAATAACTGCAGGGAAGTGAAAGCATCCTCAAGGAAACAGGAGGAGAAACTGAGTCTGTCTCACCTGTGTCCTCAGAGCAAAACTTTAGAAGGCATTATTCTGTGTATTCCCAACTCCATGGCCAGAGTTGAGGCTGGGTTTGAAAACTGTGGGGCTGCTGCTCTGATGTGCACCTTGTGCTGCCCCAGCTCCTTCCAAACTGCTAAATCTGTAGAGGGTTCTCAGAGTGGGCTTTGCGGAGGGCCATGGAAACAGATTTATATTGGAATAGTTCCACTTGCCATTACCATTAATCACCAGAACCCAAGGAAAAGGAGTGCAGTTTATGAAAACATCAAGCAGGGAATGTGACTGCAGGAACCTGACAAATGGGACAGCCACACAGAGAGATAGGTTTAGAATAATCCATTTTCATGCCAGCTCCTGTAAAGAGAACAGGGAAAGACTGAGCAGCATCCTTCCCTCTGATGACCTCCAGAGCATAATCATGGCCCTCATCTGAAACCTTGCAGTGGCTCCTCAGAACGTTTTTGAAAGACAAGGCACTGTATTTTTCAAACTGAGTCTCAAGCAGGAAACTCAAAAGAGTCTCTCTGCTGTGAAAAAATCAATGTTCGTCTATAAAAGAAGTAAATCCACATTTTTCAAACCCAGCCTCAACTCTGGCCATGGAGTTGGGAATACACAGAATAATGCCTTCTAAAGTTTTGCTCTGAGGACACAGGAGAGATGCACTCAGTCTCTCCCCTTTTTCCTTGGGAATGCTTCCACTTCCTTCCACCACCTACCAGGAAGCAACAGGCACCTCCGGGATGCATCTCTGCAAGGTCACAATCATTCAGATGTATGAGAAGTGGGGAGTGGCCTTTTCTAACTCAGCCTGGGTGTCCCTGCCCTGGTGAAGTGTCCCAACCTCCAAGATACCTGTGAGGATGATGAAGAGAACAAGGAGGAAGAAAAGATCCCCTTCTTGTGATTCCCACTCACAGGAGAGCAGATGGTTCAGTCAAACAGGAATTCCTTCAGACTTTCACTGCACACACAATAAATGTATTTTGTGTCCATCCAAACCAGTTCCTTTTTTGCATCCTGGCAGCTGAGCTGTCAAGGCAAAACAAACAAATGCCCAAAGTGCAGCCCTGCCACGGCCTTTGTTGGGAAGTCAGCTCCTAAATCCCCCCAGTGCAGGTGTTTGGGGAAGGCTATGGGTTGGAGTTTGCCTCCCTGTGGGACGAGGCATGGAGTTCCCATGCCCAGGCAGGCCAGGGGAGGATGATCCAGAGCCTCATGGCTCTTGTCCAGTCTCTGTGAGAGGCAGGAGAAGATCAGGCAGATTTCCTCTGAGACCTCACTCCAGCCTTCCAGGACACAGATGGTTGTTTTCTCCTGCTCTCCTTCCCAAAACCTGTGTGTCTCTTCAGCTGTTCCACCCTCTGAGTGCACACACAGCCAGGCCTGAAATAATTAGAAGTGTTTTGTGGCTGCTAATTCAAAAACTATGAAAACTCACAGACGTATTTTATGGGGTTGGGGTTGGTTGGAAAGACAGAGCGAGTTTTGGAGGGGTCTTGGTTCTCTTTGATCTTCACGTGCCTCTGGTGACCAACCAGGACAAGTCTTCACACAGCAACACCCCCATTTCCCATTACAAGTCCCAGCCAGAGCTCCTGCTGGGGGAAGAAGAGTCTCCAGAATCATGAAGTGGAGCACTCCTTTCGTTCCAGCAAGCAGCTCCTTGACCAGGAACGGTTCACCATGAGGAAGTTCGTAGCCAAATTTCACCATGAATAGTTCATAAGCAGAAAAAGGCACACCTGGGACTCCCAAAGTGAGTGATGCCTCCTGAACAGCTCATTATCCAAGATACAAAGCCTTCTGAACATACTCCTAGCAGGGAGGCTCCCATGGGACATACATTTTAAGTGGATACACCAAAATCCTCTCCAGCATTCCCCAGCAAGGAATCCCTCAGCTGGAATCTGCAGAGGGAGGGAGCTCATTGCTCCAACAGCTGAAATTTAATTTGACCTTAATAATTAAACCTCCAAATAACAGCTTTCACATGCCAGCTGAACCATTAAATTCCAGGAGTGGATGCAAGCCTTTTTGCACTGAGTGGAGTTTACTCATGTGGAAATTTCCTGGTGCTCTACTGGACTTGTTATTGATGTAAATTTTGTGGCACTGATTAAAATTGTTTCTCTTCCCTTTCAGACTACGATAGAATCTGTGAGTTGTTTGGTTGGCTTGGTTTGGTTTTTTTCAATCCACTTGGCACTAATAAATTCCTCACTGTTTGAGCTGTGCCTTAGTGCTGATGCACAGGACCTTTTCCAGAGATGTTGTTGGAACTGGAGTCACTTCACAGCAGCCTCAGCTGGAGTCTGTGGGGCTGGTAAAATGGGACAGTGGTGCCTCCAGAACCCCTCTGAGAGTCTTCTCCAGGGCCTTGTCCTGAGCCTCGTCCTCGGCCTCCAGGATGCACCAGCCAAGAAATGCAGTGGGACCACCATGGCAACTGCACTCCCTGATTGACTCAACCACAGGAAATTAAACTAGAGGGTCTTAAATATCAGATTTTCTCTTGTTCCTTGCTCTACCCAAATGTCAGTGGTTGTACAATGCAGCCAAACACCCGTCCCTGAGTTTGGCTCAGGAATCTTGGCAGCTTTGGATAAAATCACTTTGCCATTGTGTGTGTCAGGCCAGCAGAAAGGCTTCCCACAAGCAGCTCCTTCTGGATCCCAACCACAGACCTCTTTGTTAAATCTAATTTAAAAGGCACAAGCAAGACGTCTCTAGCTGCTCACACACCCAAATCTGAGTATCTTTACTCACTGAAAAAGTGCACTAATGAAATTGTAATGCACATGCTAATTAATGTACATATTTTCTCAGTAAATTTTGCACAGCTATAAGTGGTCAAATAAATAATGAATGCTGTGGAATAATTTATGTGAGCTCTGTTTCTTACTGTACATGTTTTAATTACTGATATGAATGCATCTCAGTGAATTATTGAAAGTCAAAGAATAAATAATATTAAAATGAAAAAGTACATGAGAAGCAAAGTTCAAATAGATACTTAATTCTACTAACACACTGCACTGTAATTCTTGCCCCAATGACTGGCAGCAGGAGAGGAAATGTTCCTCCTGGCCAGCTTGAGCTCCATTTCTTCTGGGTTTTATTTGTGCCTTTCAGTGTTGAAATGCATGGAACCAGTGTGCGGCTCAGTAAATATTGGAATGGCATTACCTGAGCTTGGAAAAAAATGCTACAGAGATGCATTTCATCACTGGACCTTCAGAAGGAACTATGTTAATTACATTAATTATGTAAATTCTTCCCCATGAGGGTGTGGAGGCCCTGGCACAGGTTTCCTATGGCTGCCCCATCCCTGGAAGTGTCCAAGGCCAGGCTGAATGGGGCTTGGAGCAACCTGGGATATGGGAAGGTGTCCAGTCCCCTTTGTGATGCCCCTTGTGTAAAACCAGCACCAACTTCGAGCACCGTCAGCAGCTTTTCACACTCACAAGGCTCCTTCAGCAGAGAATTCCACACCACTTGTAGGTTAATTAGCAAACCTTTACAATTCCCCTGTGGAGCTACAAATTGTCATCCAGCTTCTACCCAGTCAACCAAAGGACAGGGATGTTCTGGGCCTCTAAGTGCAGTTGTTGCACAACGTGAGCTGGTTTTGCAGCTGGGACCAGAGGTTTAGAAGCATCTGGAGGAAATGGCCAGTAATTAATGCTGCTGGTTGTTAGCATGCTGGACTGCTTGTTGCTTATGCACTGCAGAGTCATTGTGTGCAATTTGTTGTAAGCCGTGGGTTCCTAAAAGGTGCTGCTGTGGCCTTTGGAAGAACTGCCCTGGATGCTTTGCAAACCTTTAGCAGAAGCTGTGCCTAAAGGCCTCCCCCATGAGATGCCGAGTGTGTTTCCTGAATGGATGGGTGCAGCCACTGCCCTCAGCCCAGCAGGAAGCTTCCAGCCACAACTGCTGCTGGCCTGTTCATCATCCCCTCACTCGGTGCACCGTGATGGGAACTCTTCATTCCAACCCACTGCCTTTCCCTCCCTCAGTAAACCCATGGCCTGTGTCGCAGTTCCGCCCCAGTCCCTCTTGGCTGCTCAGGCACTCCCTCACCAGCAGGATCAGGGAGAGAACTGGAAGGGTAAAAGCTGGAAAATTCATGGGTTGAGATAAAGACAGTTTAATAGGGGAGGCAAAAGCCACACACACAAGGAAAGCAAAATAAGGAATTAATTCACTGCTTCCCATGGTTGGGCAGGTATTCAGCACCTCCAAGACAGTAGGGTCCCCTTTCACAGTGACTTGGGAAGACAAAAACCATCACTCCAAATGTCCTTCACTTCCACTTTCTTTCCCTCACTTTATATACTGAGCATGATGCCATGACGACTGGAATATCCCTGGGGTCAGTCGTGGTCACCTGTCCTGGCTGTGTCACCCCCCACCTCCCACGCACCCCCAGACCCTCCCCAGCGTGGCTGTACAAGGGGCAGGAAAGCTCTGTGCAAGCTCAGTAACAACAAAAATATCTGTATCATCAACCCTGTGTTCAGCACAAACCCAAAACACAGCCCCAAACCAGCCACTGGGAAGGGACTTAACTCTAGCCCAGCCCAAAGCAGCACTCCATGGTACCCTGAATGATGGATTCAGCCACAAGATCCATCCTGGGTGGGATGCTCACGGTGATGTTGCCTTCCCCACGGTCCATCCAGGAAATATCGCACTGGACAGTGCAGCCAAGGCTCATTTCCCTGTGAGGAGCTCCAGTGCCACATCCCACAGCTCCCCCTGCTCCAAGCCAAGCATCCAGGCTGAGCATGGGCAGCCCCAGGTGCCCACTGGCACAGCTCAGCTCTGCAGAGCAGCTTTTCCTATCAGGAGCTGGTCAGTGATTTCATAATTTATTAAATTATTAGCACGCGTGGGAAACAGGTCAATGATCAGATCCTGGCTTGGAAATCCCAAGTCCAGATCCCTGCTCCGCACTTGTGGGTGTATCCACGGGGATCAGGAGCTGCTTGCCTAGAAGGAACTGGGGCACCAAGCCCAGTCTCCAATGAGGGACAAAATTTCCTGTGCCTGCTCATGGAGTGATCCCAGCCCAGCAAACAAATACCAGGGGAATGAGACAGACTGGAAGTGACATTCTTAAATGGTGTCACTTCCAATTAGTCTTTGTGCCTGCAGAATGAGAAGAACTATTTTTAAGTTATGTTGGAGATTTGTTTTCAAGCTTTTCCAAGGTATATCAAGCATTTTCCTTTCCGAGATGTCACAGCTCACGCTTTTGATCCTTTTTATGACTTGCCTTTGCTTTTCTTCCTTTTTTCTTTCTCCTGTCATACCCCAAATATTCACCAATTTTCCCCACAAAGACAGTACCCACTTGTGATTTTTTATACAAGGTTTTTCTGTGGAAATTCTCAGTGAACAATTAGTTCTTTGGCCAGCTCTGCAAATGGAAAATACTTGAGAGTAGATCAGCAATATGTGGACAACTCCAACACGGACACACAAAATATCCTTAAGACAAACTAGTTTTCAAACAAAGATGCAAAAATAAATCGCAGTTTGCAAGTGCACTGGAGGTAAAATTCACCCACAGGATGGTTTGCGTTGGAAGGGACCTTGAAGCTCATCTCATTCCACGGGCAGAGAAGGATCTTCCACTATCCCAGGTTGCTCCAAGCCCTGTCCAACCTGGCCTTGGACACTTCCAGGGATCCAGGGGCAGCCACAGCTGCTCTGGGCACCCTGTGCCAGGGCCTCCCCACCCTCACAGGGAACAATTCCTTCCTGATATCCAACCTCTTTTCCCCCCCTCTTTCAGTTTGATCCCATCCCCCCTTGTCCTGCCAGTACAGTTCCCAAGGAAGAGTCGCTCTCCCGCTTCTCTGCAGCCCCTTCACACACTGGGAAGGTGCTGGGAGGTCTCCACACAACCTTCTCTTCTCCAGGTTCAACTTCCCCAGCCTGTCCCTGCAGGGGAGGTGCTCCAGTCCCCTTGCCAACATCTCCACCTGGTTCCTCACAGGACACAACCCATGGAATTGCTCAAGCTCAGCTCATAGACAAGATCCCAGCAGCCCCAACCAGGAAAACCCCAGACAGTGCAGTTTAGACTCAAAATGCTGGGGATGGTGAGGCTGAACACGATCCAGCACAGCCCATGTCTCAGTCAATATCCATCATTTTACTCTGGGATGGATTCTCCACTGCTGACGTCCCCTTTTTCTCGTGTCCACGTGCAGGATTGAGCAGATTTCCCCTCCCGGCTACACACTGAGGTTTCCTTTGCTTCCCCAGAGGGGAAGGAGATGGAAAACCAAAGCCCTGGAGAAGAGGGAGGTGGGAAACCATCCCCTTTTCACCGCCTGGAAGCGACACAAAATT
Source organism: Gymnorhina tibicen (assembly GCA_013399875.1). Lineage (NCBI taxonomy): Eukaryota > Metazoa > Chordata > Aves > Passeriformes > Artamidae > Gymnorhina > Gymnorhina tibicen. The sequence continues at coordinate 15,535 of VXAZ01009475.1, read as the reverse complement.
CTGCTGCTCCCAGCAACATCTGGGGCTCGTTGCTAAAAACGAGGAGCAGAACTCAGGGACTGTTCAGATCCAGACCAAAAATAAAGTCCAAAAAGCAAGTCCAAGTCCTTGCCAGGCTGTCCCCTGCCCCCTGGCCAGCCAGGTGACTGTCACTGAATACTGAACTAGTGCATCTCATGGGAACTTTGCCTTAGAAATGATAAATCAAGCAGGTTTTTTTTAAAGCTACACCTTTATCACAGTCTCTCCTCCAGCACTTCCATGGGAAGGAATAATTATTTCATGCACACCGCATGTATAATGAATTTTCAGGCATACTTGTTTGATCTATAGTCTTGAAAATAAAAATCCCATTAGTCTAACAGGCTCACCAATTATTTCCTGGGATCGTTGAGCCTATTCCAGTGCGGAAAGTTGCATAAAATTGAAAGTGAACAGGGAACAGTGCAGGATGTTGTTTTACAGTGTAAAACATTTTAAAACAGTGTTTCACATCATGTTTGGGGCAGAGGAAAGAGAGGTGGAAAGAGCAGAGAGCTTGGGCCTGCTTTAGCTGGGTTGGACAGGGAAGGTTGGACAGGGAAGTTGAGCCAAAATTAGGGAAGAAACACATTTAAATTTGCCTGAATTTAGATATTAACTACTCAAGTTAATATCTAAATAATATCTAATATCAAGACTGTCTCTGTCCAAGCTAGCTTTTGGAGGTTCCATGTTAAAAAAAAAGGCTTTTCCAGGACACGCCTTCTCACTCACTTCAGCTTTCTAAATCCAGGAGAGTGAAAGGCCCTCCAGGAAAATTAGTTTCTCTCTCTCAGCTCCAAAGAAAGCCTGAATAACTCGCTCAGACACAGCTGCCTGCACTGGAAACGTACAAAGTTGGTTGATGCAGATTTCCCCTCTCCACCCAATCTCCCTCAGTCCCCACGAGCTTCTGAGGGCTGTAGAGACACCCAGAGCCACCCACTAAGCTCTCTCCAGACACCAACCTCCAAACTAGTCCTGCTGCCCTCCGGGGTGACAACCTCTTTCCACTGCCTTGGCCAAATTAAATAATAATTCAAATTGCTCTCAGGAGCTGCCTCAGCTTCAGCTGGCTGCTGGTGGCAAGCTGGACCCAGCACACAAAGGGATTCCTTCACTGAAGGCAGCAAGGGGCCAAATCCACGGCAAAGATTCCCAGGTAAGTCTGCAGCTTGGAACAAGCTGGTAGTGGGCATGGACAGGACACAACCTCAGTTTGAGCATCTGTGTCAAAGCATCAGTAAAGCCCCCAACAAGTAGTTTATTGTTGGAGTTGCTGGGGGTTTAAATCAGGATTACATCCAAATCTTGCTCCTACACACATTCGGTAGCTCATGGATCAATACATTAGGAACGCACCAGGAAAGAGGCTCGACATGGTTGTTCCTCCCTTGGCAGAGGTGGCTCCAGAGCTTCCATCAGCCCTTTCCCTGCCACTCTGAGTGTCGGAAGGAGGAGAACAAATTGAAATTCAAAGCACAACTTAGCTCTTGTTTGCTCTTTAGGGATGTCGGGTCATGTTCTTTCTGTGGTTCTAGAGGGGCAGAGGAGTCTTGCAGCAGCAGCAAAGGCAGGCAGTGATTAGAGAAATACCTAAAACAGACACATATAACATTGGCATTCCTGATTTCCAGCACTCTACTCTGCACCCAGAAAGGTGGAAATGGCTGCTCAAACACCCATTAAAAACCTGTGTGTCCAGTTGGGAATCTCCACATTTACTCTTGCCCACCCAAGACCAGAACTGGCCCCACCAAAACCAGAGAGCACAGCCCAGGCCCCCCGAACTCTGCAGCAGACTTGGTTTAAATGCCATGGTGAGGCTGCTGAATTCTGCCTCCGTTTCAGATATATTATCCCAAACCCAAAAGGTTTCTTGAATAAAACATGAAAACCCAGAATACCATCTGTGCAGTATCATTGGGCTAATTAAGTTGATATTAAATACAATTTGTTTTACCCAACTCTTACATTTTTAATTTTAAGTGAGCTACAGAATATTCTGGGTGAAATAAGTGTTAGAAAAACTGTTACTGGAAGCTCCAGCAGCTGAGCTGGAAACACCTGGGCTGCACACGATGGGAGAGTCTCAGCAGAAACTGCCTGGAGCTCTTGTTAGCAAAAGAAAAATGACAAAGCATCCCTGGTAAAAGTGACCCTGCACCCATGGGGCTCTGTGTGGGAAGAGCCCTTTGTAGCCAAAAGAAAATGGTATTTTTCCAGGAGCAGCCCCGGGGTCTGCCTGGGGAAATCTGCCTGTCCGCATCTCCACGAGCCTGTCCAGCCTCTGCCACTTTCATGGTAGCAAAAAAAAAAGTCTAAAAAATCTTGTAATCCACTCCAGAGACAGAGCAAGCAGCCCTGAGGATGTTCTGGGCAGGTCACCCCAGCAGCTCTTGCACTGTGCCTTGCAAAGCTTCCTGAGAAACATCTCCATGGGCTGCCCACCCCTCAGCTCAACAGCGAAAGGTGCCACTCCCACCCCCTCACCATGCTGCCCCCAAATTCATGCTGAGCAGGGGGAATTTCCTCCCAGGCGGGCACCAAGGGATGGGGAGGAGCTGCTGAGAGGGGACCGGACTGGCGGAACAACCTGTTGATTTAAGGACCTCCACACATACCCAGAGCCATGCAAAGGCAATTCCTGCGGCCTGGCCCAGCAGCTGGAGGTCTGAGTGCCCCCAGGTCACCTTTCCAAGGCCATCCAGCCCTTCCAGACACCACCTGCCCTCTCAGTATAGGGAACACGTCAAGAATTCCCTTTATTCTGACACAGGGGAGGTGACACTCCTGCAAAGCACTTGCAGGTGAAAGGACTCTGGAAGCAACAGGCTGGAAAATCCTGCTTTTCCAGAGACACTCTTATGAATAGATGTGGGGGGTTAAATCAGTCCCTGCCTTTTGCTCAGGCCTCTGGCAGCAGACAGTAGCCTTATAGGGGTGGCCAGCACCCCAAAACCCACTCTCATTTGCAAGTTCTTTAATAATGGCTGATTCAGTCTATTACAGAACAAGATATTTATTTAATAGACACCATTCTTCGCCATGGATGGAGGGGGAAAAAGCAGGAGAAAAAGAAAAAAAATCGCCAACCCATGATTCCTCCCAAAACCTGTTAAGCTTGGAAAAGGACACTGAAACAGGCTTAATTTTGTGCAAAAGTCTCTCACAGCCTCTCCAGCACCAAGTTTTAATGGATCAGCCATCAGGATCCCCCATCAGGTTCAGTGAGAGCTCCTGCATTCCCTGATACCCTGAATTCCAAGGCCAAAGGCATGCAAAACAAGCAGAGCAAACTCTGCTCCTTCCCCTTCCCACTCCCACCCACATGGGCAAGGCAAACCATTCCTGCCGAAACAGATTCCTGAATTGGAAAGGGCTCAAAGATTGATGTGTCCCCTGGATGAGACCATTGACAAGAGGGGAAAAATATCATTAAATATAAAATATATCAATCACTCCACAAATTATACTCCAGTATGTCCTTCAGCCAGGAAGGTCCCCTGTTTGGTGCCATATTCTCTTTCTTCAGGATTCTCTTTCTTTAGGGAACACACGGATTGCAGCAGCTGGGGGTGTTCACTGAAGTGGATCCTGCACTTAACACACAAAACCTGCGTGGGGCATTGCTGTGGGTTACTCTGGGAGGGATGGGAGCCACGGGCTCATCCCAGATCATCTCCGGGCTCATCTCTGCAGCACAACACACTGAAAAAACCAGCGTGGGCTGGTGGTGGGTTGGGAAGCACTGGGAGAAACCCCTGAAACCCCTTTTGTTCGTCCTCCCTCCCTGCAGAGGATGCACTTCCCTTCATCCCCTCAGTCACAGGGCTTTTCCCTCCGCTGTCATTCCTTCTTTTTAGCTGCATCCCGATGCTTGTGTCTGCATTTGATGTTGGGAATGAAAAATCAAAGCTTTCCTGGTGTTCCAGGGCTGTCTGCAAGCCCCTCGGGTGGATCAGCCAGGTCTTACGAGCAGGTGCCTGGCACAGCACCTTCGAGTTAAGGATACAAACAAGCTCTGTTGCCACCTCTGCTTTTCACATCCAGGTAACTTTTCCAGCTCTTCACTATTTCAAGGTGAAAATTCCTGTATTTCGTGTCTGCCTGAACTGTTTGAGAGGGAAAATGGTTTGAAGAAGATACTGTCTTTTTCGGGGGGGGGGAGGGGAATTGAAAGATGCTTTCCCCAGTGGTTTAAAAAGAAAATAACCATAGGTGCCCTTCTCAGAACTGGAACAACACCCCAAAAAAGCACAAAAGTTTGAAACTGGTTCAGTTTCAAGCAAAACACTTGAAAATCAGATGAATAAATCAGGTCACTTCTGAGCAGGAGCAGCTGATCTCTGTCCCTTCAGCTGCCTTCTGTGTGATGGTTTTCTTTCCTTCTTTTTGTGGAGGAGCCAAACTAAATCCTTTTCCCCTCCATTCCTCCTCTGGCACTGGTGGAAAATCTTCCCATATCCCTGCTGCTGGAGTGTTCTGCAGGAGGCTGGTGTGGCTTTGTCAGGGGCAAAAGCAGCCTGAGGAAGCTGAAAAGTGGAAGCCTGGGAAAGGAAGGAAGGTCTGCAGCCCCAGGCCCCGGTGGTGTGTAAAATACTGCAAAAACTGCCACAAAGACTGGTCATTCCCCTCCTCTGCACTGTTAAACACAGCAGATTTCCTTCAGGAATGAGGGCTCTGCCCTCAGCTCAGCACCTGGGGACTCTCATCACCCATGGAGCCACTCGGAGCATCCAGAGGGCACTCGGACTCCATGGGATGAGGTTTGTGTTGGTACAGACCCCAACATCAACCAGAGCTCCCTTGCTGGGTTCAATAAAGCAGATTTAGCTCCTAACCCATCCCTAATATGTCTGTTCCTCGTAGCCAGATGAATAATGAACAAATATAAATCACAAGGAATTTATCTGATGATGGCAAGGAGAGAAAGGGATGAATAATTTATTTGATGGATATTATCCATCCATCCATGGAGCCAGCCAAGTAATGAAAACATTTATTCACAAATCACTCTGTTGACAATTGAAAACTTTGTACAAGAAGTAATTCATATGTATGATTTGACTCCCTAAAAACCCAAAATAGAGAGCTGACCTTGCAGAGGAGCAAGAAGTGCTAGAGCTGTGCTGATCTTAGACGCACCTCATGCTTTCCATCTCTTTTCCATCTCTGGGACTGTGGAAAACAGATTTCCAGCTCTGAACTATGGCAAACATGACTTTGACCCACAGGTGAACCCCAGAGCTGGACAGTCACCACCAAAAATCACTAAAACATGGCACGTGACTTTCCCATGAAGGCACAGATGCTCTTCCCACCAGCCCAGCTCTGTCCCAGAGTGCAGGAGCTCCCTCCATAAATAAACCACTAGAAAGGCCTAAAAATAACTTTTTTTTCTTCCAGAGGACATTCAGCTGCTTTCCAAGTCTTGTGCAGTTTATTCCATTTTCAGAACTCCTTCCTCCATCCCATCTTGGAACTTCCAGACTGTTTAAATAACCCAAATGTGTCCATATTCCCTCTAAATAACATGAACAGTCAAGCAAGGTTATAGATGCCACAGATAAAAATGTGCTATTTATGTCCCCCCAAATTCCATTCACTATTTTATGGCCTGAGCTCCTCTAAAAAAGGATCACAAATCTACACAAAGTCCCCAGGCGCACCTCTGTGCATTTGGGTCCTCCAAGATATTTAAAATCACATGAAGATGGACTGCTCCCTATTGACCATCCAAACACAGAGGCACAGGAACACACGTTATTCCAACATGACTATGGAATAAATTGCCATCTGCTCTCAAGCAGGAGAAGAGGAAGAATTCCTACGGCCACAGCTCTGGAGCTGGTGAGCCGCAAAACTTGTCATGGTTCAATTAATCTCACAAAAAGAATCAAACTCACGGCTGCCTCTCCGAAATAGATGCAAATCTCCATTCCCCTCTGGTGAGTGAAGCAGGGCTGGCAATCCTGTCCAAGCAAGTTGCTTAGGAGATTTTAGTGCTTGTGGGAAAGCACAACGGCACAATCCTGGGCATATGGCATTTGCAAGGTACTCTCTCCTCCCAGCTGAGATCGTTAGTGCAGGAGACGTGGGCAGGAGAATGAACAGAAAAGTTCTGGCAGGCTGAGCAGATGGCTGCGGGTTCTTTGCAACAAAGACCCTGAAGAAGACCTGCATTTGTGGGGAGAAAGGTGGGAGGGGTTAGAGGAGCCTGGGATGCCTTAGGACACAGGGCTGGGCTTCACACCCAATTCCCAGCAAAAGCCCAATAAAGGCAGATGTGTTCACAGGTAAGAAACTCCTCTTAGAATCCCAGACTGGTTTGGATTGGAAGGGACCATAAAGGTCATCCAGTGCCACCCCCTGCCATGGGCAGGGACACCTTCCACTGTCCCAGGCTGCTCCAAGCCCTGTCCAACCTGGCCTTGGACACTTCCAGGGATCCAGGGGCAGCCACAGCTTCTCTGGGCACCCTGTGCCAGGGCCTCACCACCCAGAGTAAAAAATTTCTTCCCAATATCCCATCTAAACCTGTCCTCTTTCAGTTTAAAACCATTCCCCTTGTCCTGTCACTGTCTGCCTGTATGAAAAGCCCCTCTCCCTCTTTTCCATAAGCCACTTCAGGCATGGGAAGGGTCTCTAAGGAAGCCCCAGAACCTTCTCTTCTCCAGGCTGAACACCCCCAGTTCTCCCAGTCTGTCTCTAGAGATCAGAGGTGCTCCAACCCTCCCATCCCTATCTCCACCTGCAGCAGGACAGGATCTGAGCAGCAGAACCTCAACCAAACTCCCAACCCAGGCACAGGCACTTGGCTTGTGGTCCAAATTAAAAAACTCCTCTGGCTCCTACTCCCCAGCACCCAAAGGAAGATCACCCAGTGGGACCACCCCCAGCTCCAGGAGTGACCAGCCCTCACCCCAAAGAGGAGATCCCTCCTCCCCCATCCTCAGCCAGGGCATAATTCCCATGTTTCCATGGAAGCTTTCAGTGGCACACAAAAATGGCCACAAAATTAGCAAAGTTTCCTGCAAAAAAATAACACAGAGCTGGACTGGGAGCCTTCCCTGGAAGCAGAGCTTTGTCTGAGACACAGTTCCCTGCTGCTCACAGGAATATCTGATCTCTTAGAGGGCAAAACCTGCTTCACCCAGTACAGCTCTCCTACTGAGGGCCAAACTGAACACCAGGTACTCCTTAAAAAAGAAAGATACCCCATTCCATCAGCAGGTATCTAGGGAGCCTGTACAGCCCAACATCACCTTTATTTAATACACAATGCTTCAAATTCTAGGGCCCCTCAGCAGCACTGTGCTCAGAAGGCCTACAAAAAGAATCACAGTCATTATTTTGGAGTCTTAACAGAGGCTTTAGTACCATTTATAAGTGGAATTTTTAGTAAAACCACTCCTGCCTGGAGAGCAGGATCTCAAGCAGGATCTGAGAGCCCAAGAACTTCAGAAATATTGAAAAGCTCCACCACAACCATTCACCTGCTTCATTTCCATTCATTTCCCCTTAATTACGAAACTCAGCACTTCCTATCAGCTGCAATTAAACCTCTGTAGGTGCCTACCAAGGGAAATTTGAACCACAAGAACTTGCCAGCAAGTTTTATTTAAAGAAGCAGAGAAAACTCTACGCTCAAGTAAATTCCTCCAGATTTAGCCAGTAGCGGGTGAGCTGAGGGCAAGATCTACCAGCACTTCCCTGTCCTGATTCCCAGGAAGACGGGATGCTCCTGCCTCCAGCATGGAGCTGACCAAAGGGATGGAAGAGGGAAGGAGGAGCTGGTATTTCACATTTTTGAGATTTTTTTTTTGTTTTAGCAGGAAGCCAAACCAGCCTGGAGGCACCAAACAACAACAGCTAAAGGCATCCTGGGGGCTTTGCTGGGATGGGCACGGTGGTCACTGATGGAGGTCACCTCCAGCAGCTCCCTGTGTCCAGGCACCTTCCAGTGCTGGGCAGGAGCTGGGCACTGAGGACAGCCAGCTGTCCTGGAGCTCCATCTAGTGCAGTGCACCCTGGCTTTATTCCTGTCTCCACATTTTGGGACGCTCTGGCTCCTGGAGTCACAGGATTTCCAGAGACCTGTGCTTCACGATTCCCCCATCAGTAAATCAGTGCGTGTGCAGCTGTTGCTGCCGCAGGTGACACCATAAAAACACAGCTCACGTGCATTTCCAACCAGCGAGGAAGTAAGACAGGGATTCTCTATTTTTAAAAAAATCCTCTTGTTAGTTTTCCACTTGGAAGTGCTTGGGGCTGCAAAAGGTGTTGCTCACAAGCACTGCAACCTCTGAAAGAGCAGAGCAGAGCAGGCACCAGGGCTCGGGTGACTGAAACACAGCTCTGGTTTTCAAAAGGATTCAGACTTTTCAGGTCTTGACACCTGCTCCATTGCCTTTGAAAGCCTCCACCACACCAGAGGTGCTCAGAGCTCCAGAAAAAGGTGTTTTCCCCTGGAATTCTTGCTGGAAGCTGTCAGCAAACAGGGAACTGCACCATGAGCATGAGAGGGTGACCTCCTGGTTTTGTTTTAAGTGTTCAGTATCAAAAGGGGGGAAAAAAGAAAAATAAAGAAGCCTTTTTGGGAAAAGGGCAATGCTCATTTCCAAAGGAATGAAGGAAGAAGTGGGATGAGATCCTTCTCACTGCTTTTTCCCCAAATACACTCAGCTGGACACAGAGACCAAGGATCTCTCTCCCCAGTACTCTGTGCAAATCCTTTTCCTAAAGCCCCTCTGCCATCCCTGCCCACCACAACAGCCCTGGATCCCAGTGTTTTTCCCTCCTCCTGCACAGTTGCTCCTCGGGGAAGCCAAGACTTCATGCATGGCATTACATTTTTAACCACACCCAATATTCAGGGAGTTTCAACTCCTGAGTGGGAGGGGAGATTTAAACAAAGGGAGATGTGTAAACACCTGAATAAAGACATGAATGATTAACAGAAATAACTGTTAATAACTGTGAATTGTTTCCATGCCAATTGCCAAGACGCATTAAAGAGGCTACAAGGGATTTCCAGCTATTAACAGGTGAGGCAGTGGCATTAAATGAAGGTCACAGAGAGATTTATACATTGTGCTACAACACTTTTGCTCACTTTTGTCAGGAAAATTAATCCACAAACACCAGAGGAGTCCAAAAAGGAGACAGAGGAGTCCTGTTACTTTATTCAAATAAAGGGAGAGATCATGGACATTTCCTATGGGGTCTCTCAAATTTTTAGAGGATGCAGCCTCCTTTTTATCCTAATTTCCCAGCCACATTTCCCTCTCTCCTTCCGCATCGGCTGAGGTACTTGAGAGGTACAGACTCCCCGAATCACTTAATACAGACCCCCTTCCAATGTATACCCCCTTTTTCTTTTTTATGGAATTTATGGTTCTTCTCATTGCTTCTTTCATCTCTCAGTATCTAGCTTTACCTATCAGCAGACCCACAGTTTGTTTGTAAAGACAAATCCCTCTCACTCCTTTCACTTCTTTATTAAATGTCTCTGCAGTGCTATTCCCTGGGAACTGCTGCTTTACACACCTTACAACTGCTCAGCTTTCCATGGAATCATGGGATCAGTAAGGTTGGAAGATCATCAAGTCCAACTTTTAACCAAACACCACCATTCCCACTAAACTGTATTGCCAAGTGTCACATCTACTTGTTTTTTGAACACTTCCAGGGATGGTGACAACAAAATCTGTGGCCAAAATGTGGGAGCGTGCAGCAAACAGTGGGATATCCCTCAGTCAACTCCTGCTGCAGAAATATCAGGGAAACTCCACACTGCCAGGCTTGGGAGTTTGAAAACTCTCAAAACCAAAAAAAGAAATCAAAGCACAAACGTGTTCATTCCTTGGAATAAAACACCTGTGGTTCCCTGTGCTGGCTCCAAGGCTGGGGCTGCCCTGCAGGGATGGGCTCTGGCCAGACACAGCCGCCCATCCCAGGGGGTTGCTCCATCTTTGTGTGGGCCCATCAGCTGCTGGTTTAAATTGGCCTTGAGTTCCATATGTCTTACAAAACCCTCTTAAACCAGCTTCCAGAAATGCTTTTATTCCAAGTACGTTCTGACTGGAATGCACCTGGTTCATCCCCCCCTCTAAATGACCCTTTTACAGCACAGCCTGAGCAGCCGAAGGGAAGCAGAGTTGTTTTCTCCCTGCCATCACAATCCAGTTGTTTGGTATAAAATGTGGCTGAGAAGTGAATCCATAATGTTCCTGGCCATGCAAGGAAACTGCTATTACCAGGAGGGAAATGCAGGTAGTAACTCTGTGGGTTTTTCTCCACTGGAACTGTAATTAATGTGGATGCTGTGCACTAAGTGCAGGGAGAAATACAGACTTCACAGCAGTGAAAATGCATCTCATTAACACTGGAACTACTGTATCGTCTAAATGCATTATGTTGAGCAAGGAAAAGCTGTGTAATTGAATTCCCACCAAAGCACAGTTCATCTGCATCAAATGGCACTGTGCTCATCCTGCAGCTCCTTCAGGCTGCTGCTGGAAATGAGGATTAATTAGGATACCTGCTCATTACTCAGGGAGCAGGTAGACATGCTGTGGTCAGGCTGGGGGCTGCAGTGAGAGGCTCTGCTCAAACCCCATCCCTGCAGAGCAGGAGGACTCCAAAGATTTGGATCTTCTTGCACTCAGGATGCACCAAGGAGTCAAAATTTTTTTGTCAGTGCAGAAAATGCTGGTAAAAAAGCCCAGCAATTCACAGGAAGGCACCTCTGCTGCATAAATACTTCAGTAATAATTAGTAAGTGATTTATGGAATTGGTTTTGAATTACTCTAGGCTGGATTGGCTCGAGTGGCAGGGATGTGTATAAATCATTCAGTGCACAGCACCTCCCAATCCCAACATGCAGCTAATGAACCCTCCGGAGCTGAACGCGCTCCTCCTTCAGGAAGAATGCACTGATCTGCAGCATTTTAATGGGTAAATTATTATTAATTTAAGTAAATACATTAAGAACTCCCAAATCCAGCACAGGCGAGAGTTTGGGAAGGGGTAGGAGGCATCCAGACAGAGCAGTAGAGAGGTTTTGGAGATTTGGAGTGGGAAATCTGTGCTTTCACTACGTTGTCTTTCATTCAATGGGACTAATCCATCTCCTTGCTACAGAGTCTCCCATTCATAAGCCCCAGCACTGGGGTGTGTAAGGGCAGCAGGAGCTCATTAAATGCATTTTAACTCATCATCATCATGTATTCTCCCTTTTCTTCCCCTGTCACACGTTCACCAGAGCCCCAGCACACAGCTCTCCGGCATCCCACCGGCACAACTTCCGAGCTGAGAAACCCCTGCAAACCTAAACCCCAGAGTTATTCTGGGCAGAGACATCTTGGGGCAAAGCAGCACACAGGGAGGAGCCCACCCCATCTCGTGTCGGGGTCCTGGTATGATTTTGCTCCATGTTCACCCCAGACCCTGAGAGAACGGATCAGCCCCCTCAGCATCCCCTTTGGGTGTCATTTTGGGCTGTAGGGGAGACAATGGGAGCAATCCATCACCTTCAACCTTTGGAAAAGCAGGGACTGCTGGGATGTCATTTTAAGCTGCCACTTGGGTGAATTTTACTCACTGGAAGTGCGAGGGATGCTGAGCTCTGGCTCATTCTGGCTCCCCAAACATGTAGGACATGATCCCATCACTTCCAGGACCTCACTTGCTCACCAGTGCCCCAGCTCCCATGCACCCTTACACACGCCATTTCTTCAGTGCTTCAAATCCCATTATTCAGCTCCAACGAGGGAATAATTTTAATTAAGGAAATTAAAAACAATTTTAATTAAGGAAATTAAAAACGTATTTGCGTTGGAATTTTAAGTAGGTGTTAATTTGAAGGCATGAAAAGGAGCCCTCCGGCTGCCTCAGGATCTGTTTGTGTCAGGAGCAGCAGGGGATGGGGATGGAGGAGGGGAAGGGCCCTCTGCATCCCCTGGGGACAGCAAAGGGTCCCTGGGGAGCAGGGGCAGGGCAAAAAGGCAGGACCAGCAAAAGGCTGAGCAAACCCCCAGCTAAGGAGGGCTCCTGATGATTCAATTTCTGCAGGAGGGTGGAGCCAGCTGGGAGTTGGTCTCTTCTCCCAACAAGCGACAGGGCAAAAGCAGTAGGCCTCAAGTTGCACCAGGGGAGGTTTAAGTTGGATATTAGGGAAAATTTCTTCATGGAAAGGGCTGTCAAACATTGGAATGGTTGCCCAGGGTAGTGGTGGAGTCTCCATCCCTGGAGGAATTTAAAACCCCTGCAGATGTGGCACCTGGGGACATGGTTTGATGGTGGCCTTGGCAGTGCTGGGAAAACAGCTGGTAGCCACTGATCACAGAGGGCGTTTCCAACCTTAATGAGTCTATAGATCTATGAAAAGCAGCAAAAAAGGTGTTGGAAAATCCTTCAGAGAAGCTCTGAAGCCATGAGGCCGCAAGGAGGGATGAGAATGTTGCCAAGCTGGCCCAGGTCCCTGTGGGCTGCAGTGGCCTCTCGTGTTCCTTCCACGGGCAGCCCCCGAGGGCTGGGGTTCACCTGGAGATGCCAGGTCCTGGTTCCATTCCCTCCTTCAGTTGTTGCTGGTCTCCAGCACCACAAGACTCCATCACCAGTGTCCCAGGCTCTCCAGAAGTGCCACCGGGAGCTCAGCTGAGTGACAATGCCACAGGGAGTTGGCTTTTGGCCAGAAGGAAGGAGATGCTTCTCATTTTGTGTCCTTGCAGCAGAGCCAGCCCAGAGAAGGCTGCGATGCAAAGATCAGCTTAATGCAGCTGGGTAAGAGTCCTATCAAAAACAGCAGCTAATTATTTAAGTAATACCCAGCGTCATTAATGCTGCAGTTCTGCCATCATCCATGTATTTATAATAATAGTGTTCCCACTGTAATAGCATTAATCATAATGGATTTACTAAGAAATTAAGGGGGAAGGGATATTATCTCCCTCGGGAACAGCACTTGACAGCAGCCCTACTTAGTGTGTGGATTTGGATTTGTTTAATTCTCAGTGTCTCACTCATTAATCTGCTTTTCCAACGGCCCCTCACAATCATCCCTCCGGGAGAGCAACCACAGGGGGATGGAGGCAGGACAAGCACAGCCAGGTGAGGGGGGTTCAGGCAGAGCAGCCCCAGGGAATCCTGGCAGAGGGTCAGCACAGCCACCAGGGTTTCTCATGGGGCGTGAGGGCACGGTCCTCTCCGGCCTTGGTGGGCAGTTTCCACTTCTGGGCATCATCCTCTTCTCCAGCCAGTCTGCTCATTCTTAGCTCCATGCTTTTAGCTTTACCTGGGGAGCAAGGAATATTCAGCATCTCTTCCCAACATTTATAACAAGCACTTAAAGGTTTTATTGAAACTTGTTTTCCCATAAACTTTCCTCCTCATCAGGCTTCTGATTCAGGACACTTGAACCAACGGCAGCTTGTCCGAGCCAGGGAATGCAGTGAGACACCACAAGGCTCAAGCCCACCACCCTCACCATGATCAGTGCATTGAGCTTTCACCAGCAGCTCCTGTCTGATAAAAATGAAAGCTTGATGCATCTCCTAAAAGCCAGATGTTCTGAATAAAATTAAATCCTGATGAAAATTAAAGCTTGATAAAAATGAAAGCCTGAAGTCCAAAGTGATCCAACGATTTTTACCAGGAGTTCAGCTTTCCTTGATTAGTTTATGGCTGTACATGAAGACAGAGAGGTTTTAACACAACTTGCATTAAACCCCTCTGATACCTTGCCTGGGAGAGCAGAGATGCACTGGAAGCTGTTCACCTGCCAGCAGGAGAACAAGCTGAAGGAAAAATGCTTCCAAACCTTGGAAACCACCAGAGCCCTTGGGGATGGTGTCCCCAGCATGGGCAGCTGGCTGTCCCCAGTGCAGGCCTCCAAGGAAACATGGGGATTCCACAGCTAATGAGTACCTGGATTTATTGTCCCAGTCCTTTGAATCACACAAAGGACCTGAAGACACCTGGTTCGTTTTTTAACCCCAAGTTCTTGCTACACAAATAACATATTTCCTATTTTTCTTTACCCGTTTAATATTTTTTCTTTTCCTTTTCTAGTTAAGGAGAGGGCTGGGCCAAGGTTCATGAGTGCCCAGGGACACTCCCATGCCCAGCACCCACCAGGGAGGCCGCAGTGAGGTGAGGCTCTGCAGGACCCTCAGGGGCTCCCATGGCACAGGGCCCGCTGGGATTTGCCCCTGCAGTTAAAATACCAAGTGTGTGCAGAGCAAC